>CM028357.1:18270893-18870893 GCA_016618105.1 Dendrobium huoshanense
TAAGAAAAGATATTAATTTCATAAATAATCTTAATCTTAGATTGATTTTTGATTAGAAAAGAAAACTAATGCCACTAAAAATGTTAGAGAAAGAGACACAATCACAAAATATTTTTACCATATAGGGGATTAGGAGATGAAAACCACATTAACTACAAATTTTGAAAAGCAAGGACAAGAAATATAATATCATTTAAGCGATGATTTTGAAGACTAAGAAAAAGAAACAAAAGAAAAATAAAACACACTAAAAACTAATAAAAAACAAAAGCAAAAGCAAGTAACTAAAAGATCAAGTTTCATGCATTTATGTCAATCACACCCAATCTGGTCCTTAAAGAACTGAAAGTGTCGAAGGCCAGTGGTTTAGTAAAGATGTCAGCCAATTGATTCTCAGTTGTCATATGTGTGTAACTCAATGTCTCCATAGTCACATGATCTCTAATGAAGTGATGCCTAATGTCAATGTGCTTAGTCCTTGAATGTTTGATAGGATTCTTAGAGATGCATATGGCACTAGTGTTGTCACAAAAGATTGAGATGGTGCCTATAGGTAATCCTAAATCCAATACCTATTATTTCAACCAAAGGACTTGGGCCACACAACTTCCAAGAGCGATGTACTCAGCTTCAGCAGTGGAAAGAGCAACAGAGTTTTGCTTCCTACTAGACCAAGAAACCAAAGACTGTCCAATGAATTGACATGTTCCTGAAGTGCTCTTCCTATCCACCTTGCATCCTGCAAAATTAGAGTCAGAAATCCAATAATCTCAAAAGAACGGCTGTGTCTAGGGTACCAAATCCCTAAGCCTTGTGTCCCCAAAAGGTATCTAAAAATTCTCTTAACAGCAGTTAAGTGGGACTCCTTAGGGTCAGCTTGAAATCTAACACAAAGGCAAACACTAAACATGATATCAGGTCGGCTCGCAGTCAAGTAAAGTAAAGATCCAATCATGACTTTATACTTCTTCTAATCAACAGACTTACCACTTGGGTCCTTATCTAATGGAGCACTAGAAGTCATGGGAATGTTAATTGGCTTAGCTTTGTCCATCTCATATTTCTTCAAAATGTCCTTTATGTATTTTATTTGATTTAAAAAAGTTTCATCCTCCAATTGTTTTATGCTAAACCCCAAAAAGTAGGAAAACTCTCCCATCAAACTCATCTCAAACTCTCTACTCATTGTTTTAGAAAAATCACCACACAATTTCTTATTAAAAGATCCAAAGAGTATATCATCCACATAAATCTGAACAATGAGTAAATCATCTCCAACTTCTTAGAAAAAGAGTGGTGTCAACGTTCCCTTGACAAACTCCCTCTCTAGTAAGAATGTGCTAAGCCTCTCATACCAAGCTCTTGGTGCCTGCTTTAAACCATACAAAGCCTTTTTTAATTTAAAAACATGATTTGGAAATTGGGAGCTCTCAAAACCTGAAGGTTGTTCTACAAAAACATCTTCTTTTATTTCCCCATTTAAAAAGGCACTCTTGACATTCATTTAAAAAAGCTTAAATCATTTATAAAAGGCAAAGGCTAATAAAACTCTAATGGCTTCCAATCTAGCTACAGAGGCAAAAGTCTCCTCAAAGTCTATCCCTTCTATTTGATTGTACGCCTTAGCCACCAATCTTGCTTTATTCCTCACCACCACTCCTGAATCATTCACCTTATTCTTAAAGACCCACTTTGTCCCAACTATACTTTGTCCCTTAGGTCTTTCTACAAGCTCCCAAACATCATTCGTAACAAATTGATTCAATTCTTCTTGCATTGCTAAAATCCAAAACTCATCAGTAAAGGCTTGGTTAATGGTGGTGGGTTCAGTCATAGAGATAAAGGCAGAGTGGTTCACCTCCTTCCTAAGTCCATATCTAGTCTTAACTCCACTATAAGGGTCTCCTAAGATCAAATCCTTGGGGTGACTTGTAGAGTATCTCCAATCTCTAGGAAAAGTGTGTGAAGGTTCACCCCTTTCATCAAAATTTTCTACTCCTTGGGCGACTTCTCCTACTCCTTCATTACTTTGGTGCTCTCTCCCCTTCCCCAAATTTTCTACTCCACTTGTAATTTTTCCAACATCATCATCTTCTACTCCATGTTTCTTAGGATCAAACTCATCAAAAATTACATGGGTTGTCTCTTCCACCATCAAAGTTCTCTTGTTAAACACCCTAAAAGATTTCCCAACACTAGAATATCCCAAGAATACTCCTTCATTAGATTTAGGATCAAATTTTTCTAAGTGAGACTTCCCATTGTTATGAATGAAAATCTTACAACCAAAGACATTAAGGTGGGAAAGATTGGGTGTGCTACCCTTAAGGATCTCATAGGGTGTCTTCTCTAATTTGACTCTAACATTCACCCTATTCAACACATAACAAGCTGTGTTAACTGCTTCTGTCCAAAAGTATTTTTGAAGTGAATACTCAGCAAGCATGGCTCTAGCGGCTTCCACCAAGGTCCGGTTCTTCCTTTTAGCTACCCCATTCTGCTGAGGGGTCCTAGGAGATGAAAATTTATGGCTAATCCCCTTATCCTCACAAAAATATCCAAATCTTTCATTTTCAAACTCTCCCCCATGATCACTATGGATGGTCAAAATCTCACAACCTAGATTTTTCTGAATCCAAATAGAAAAAGTTTTAAACTCCTCAAAAGACTCATTTTTATGTGAAAGAAATTTAGTCCAAGTGAACCTCGAGTAGTCATCAACAATCACAAAACCATAGACTTTCCCTCCCAGGCTGGCAGTGCTAATGGGTCCAAATAAATCCATGTGAAGGACTTCTAAAGGTCTAAAGGTGCTAATGTCCTTAATGGGGTGATGTGGATTCGGTCCCCGACTTTTGGAATTATGGAGGTGCGAAGGACATGTTGGATTATCCTAGCATCTTTAACTAAAGAGCTAGTCTCTCCAATATGGAAAGGTGCATTGGTCTGGCAAAGGAAGTGATTCGCCGTGGACCAGTCAAGGTCAGGATTTGAAGCGAATAAGTGCAGCTTATCCCCGATGGTGGATAGTTGTAAAAGATCAACACAATCCTGATATGTGATTTTGACAGGGCGTCGATTCATATAGGAGGTTAGGGCTGTGAAGGTAGGGTTAAGGCGAAGGTTTGCAAAAAATTCTTGAAGAAACTCGATATTGAAGGAGAAAGCAAGAGACAGGATGAAACAAAGGGAGGTGTGAGCGAAAAGATCCATTACCGGGTATGAGATGTGGGCAGAATTGATGATTCTGGAGACAGTTATTTCACACTCTTTGTAGCGATGATAGGCAGCTTCATCTTCTGCCTCCCTGAAATGAGGGTCAATTCTAGCCCTCGAAAAACTCCCAGAAGTCTGTTGAACACGTTTCCCACCAGCCATAGAGATGAGTAAGTAAGAAAACACAAGAGGAGAAAGGATGAAGTGGAAAACCATGGCTGGATCGGCCATAATTTAAAGAAATGGTCATATCGGCCAGGCCGATCGCAGAATCGTCCAGGCCGATATGGCACAAAAATTGCGTACAGGCCGATTGGTCAAAAAGGCGGTCCGATCATCCAGACCGATCAGATATCGGCCAGGATGATTAGACACAGGTGATCGTCCCAAGGAGTCAGGTCGGACGACCGTTGAACAAAGCCGATCGACTGGGCCGATTAGGTGTATCGTCCAAGATGATGCATAATAATTAATCGTACTGGCCAAAGTTAAAATGTTTTAAATATGTACCACGTGTATCGTCCAGGATGAATAGTGGATCGGCCAGGACGATTGTCCAATAATGGATCGTCCGGGGCCGATTTTAAGGATTCAAACATGCTAACACGTGGATCATCTAGGACGATCCAGTGTATCGACCCGGACAATGAACATAAAATGCATCGGCCAGACGAAATATTCTATCGGCCAGGACTATCATGATGATTGCAACAGAGTTCGATCAGATCATCCATGATGATATGGTATCGTACAGGACGATGACTTACAGCAAGCACAGAAAAGACAAGTAGATGGAATTTGAAGAGATTTTGTCCTATCATCCAGGACGATAAACGTATTGGCCAGGACGATGTGACTAGAAAATGAAACCAAGGAAAAGATGGGGATGATCAAGGCCCTCAAAAAATAAAACAAAAGAAAAACAGACAAAATCCTATTAAAAGAAAGCAAAAACACAACGAGAAAAAAACGAATATTTTTTAATTTTAATTTTTCTAATTTTTTTTTGTTTTATGGAGGTATCATATGAGAAGTTCAAAAAAAATAAAATTAAACTTTAGAGTTCCACAAGATCAAAGAGTTTAGCCAATCCCAATCAGACAAAAGTAAAATATCCGATTCTGTTAACCCTTGATCAAACGTTCTTTATGGTACAATTTTTTTTTTGAAAACAAAAGGGCTTAACTCAGAATAAACCTAATCGGGCAAAAAAGAAGATTCAATCAAAACTTGTTTAAAAAAAAAATCTCATAAATAATAAAACAAAGTAATTTTTCTCAATCATGAAACTTGAAATCAAGTCTTTTAAAATCTCATATAACCCATAAGTTCTTCTAAGTTTTAAAAAGAGAGGATAGCTTGCTTTTTAGTGGGATTATTTTATGCCTCTTGTATCTTTGATTTGGCTCTTTGAACATCTTGATTTTTGATACACATTTATGTGTGTGTGTATATATATATATATATATATATATATTTTCAATTTGGCGTCATTGGCCTCTTTCCTTTTTAATTCTTACAAGCTAAAAGCTATTTTGCAAACTCTTAAAAGAAGCTCAGTTGTCAGTATATCCTCCAAATATTAGAGAATAGGAGCTCTCTCTCTAACATAGGGAAGAATAACCCACAAAACAAAACTAAAGAATCATATGATTAGTGCTAGGGCAAGATCTCAAATAACTTGAGAGATATATAAGAACTTTGGATATTATGCATAAGATAAATTTTTTGTAGCAAGATAAAAAGAATCTTAGTTTCTAAAACTATTGGCTAAAGTGAGTTAGGCTTTTGTTTAGAGAAGAAAGTCATACCACTAAACAAGGTCGGAAGGAGGGAAACCATCAACGGTGTTTCTTCCCTTAACCAATTTTAGAAAAGCTAAACACAATCCTCAAAACTCCAAAATCTAAAATCTTGAAAAGATTTAACATATGGAAAGCCAATTTTAAAAGCAAAGTGAAAACAAAACACATTAAAAAACACAAACAAAGCAGAAATAAAACACATTTCAATGAATTATTAAAGCAGCAGGTTTGAGCATGTATGAGCTGCGAGCCTTCATATGTCCAATTATCCCATGCTCCCACAAGGTCTTTGGTGAGAGCACTCCTGCAAAACTTAACAACAGTCAGATTTAGGAACTCAAACAGGTTTGGGCCCCTTCTTAAAAAAAGTAGAATGCAATGCATGTATGGTAAGTTGTGAATCATGCATCTTAGGTCTCCACACCCAATGTGTACAATGGTGCAAGTGTGTGAGATGTGTCCTAGCATGCCACATGAAAAACATCTAACTCCAAGAAAAGGGTTTCTTAAATGATTTGAGTTATAATGCCTCTCCCTAGGTTCTGGCTTAGGATCAAAAGTAGATGTCATCTGATTTTTCTTACATGTATCAAAATCATTTTGAATCTTCAAGTTAGTTCTTTTTAATGTATCATTATCAATCCTCAACTTTTTCTCGATCTCTTTAGATTTCTTAAGATCAGATTTAAGTGAGGTGTATGAAACTTTTTATACATTATTTTCATCAATTAATTTCAAATACTTTTTGTTTAAATAATCAAATTCATCAAGAAGAGCCATGTGATTTGAATCAATAGTTGCATGATTTTTGAGAAAAACTTCATGCTCTTTTTTTTGTAAATTTAAAAGTTCTAATTTTAGGCTAGCATGAGTTTTCTTGAGTTTTTTTTATGATGCATGTATTTTATCACAAATCTCAAATAGTTCATCATAGGTTGGTTTACATACCTATTCCTCATCACTTTGATCTTCTCCTATTAAACACAAGTTTGTAGTCTCTTCCTCTAGTTCAGTCTCAGAGGAGTCAGTACCAGATTCTGCCCAGAAAGCCTTTTGGATTCTCTTCTTGTCCTTCTTGAACTTAGGTTTCTCCTCAATCTTTTCCTTGCTTGTGTTATCTTAAAGTATCGGGCAATCAGTTCTCACATGTTCTGGTTTCCTTCAATTAAGTCCATTCAGTAAAAGCAACTTCAGTTTTAACACCATTAATTTCACGAGAAGGTGGAGAATAACCTTCTTTGATAAGCATCCACATGCGATAATCAGTATATTGTAAAAACGTTGACATGAGTGTTTTCCAAAAATCAAAAGGTAGGTTATCGAACAGGGGAGGTCGGGTAATATAATACCCTTCTGTAGTGTTACGATTCCCAAGGTTAACCATGGATCAAATTCAAAAAATTTTCAAACTTAAATTTTTGAATCCCGCTCTGATACCACTTAAAAGTTTGTTAGGGATGTTAAGCCCTATAGAACTGACCCAAGCTAACCAAGAGGGGGTGAATTGGTATTTTAAAATTTTTTTTTCACAAAGAATAAAAATCACATAAACCAAAATCACACCACAAAAATAAATGCGGAAATAAAAGTGCGGAAGCAAGAAAACAAGAATACAGAAATTTATAGTGGATCAGTCAACTCAACCTACATCCACTCCAAGGAGGCGCCCTCCAAGTATTGCACTACAAACGTGACTCTCCTTTAGCCCCCATAGCTAGGCAGAGAAGCCTTTACAAAGCACCTCCTTTTTGCCACCCCGGCAAGGCAGAGAACCTACCTCCTTTTGCTTCCTCCTGAAGCTGGCAGAGAACCAAAACCAAAAGCTAACTCCTTACCTCTACCGACCCTTCCATGGACGAGAAACTCTAGACGAAGAATAAGTAGAGCAATCCTTGAAGCAACCCTTGTTAATCCCCTCACAAGCTCCCCCTCACAAGATCCTCTCTCTCTCTCCCTTTCTCTCTTTCTCTCCTCAAGGCCTTCACAGGTCAAGGCAGCAGTCAAAGGTCATCCAAAATGTTGAACAAGAGTTCTTAAATAGAAGAGCTTCAAAGGAGCTCATTAATTGCAAATTGCCGACAATATCGTCCAGGCCGATATGGACATCGGCCTGGCCGATCAGTACAAATCTCAGAAGATCGGCCAGAGCATCGCCCTGAATGCAAACTGGACGATTTAAAATTATTTTGATCGTTCAGGCTGATCTTACGATAGTCCCGGCCGATTAATTTAAATTAGAGGTAAATCGTCCAGAGCATCGCCCTGAATACGAGGTGGCCGATATTTATCGTCCTGAAGTAACTTAAGGTTTTTGAATGGATCGTCCTGGCCAATCCTGCGATCGTCCAGGATGATATGATCGTATCACTCATCCTTAATTACTCCCTTGATTTCCTGATCAATTAAGACATAATTTGAGAATTTCGTCTAGGCCGATCAATGATCGTCCTGGCCGATAATTTAAAAATACAGTATAACTTAATTGTCTATGGAGGCAACTTCTTTCTATTTAGAGCTTATCGTCCTGGCCTATACACGTATCGTCCAGGCCGATATATTTATGACGGCTACCTTAATTAAGAATCCTTATTTAGACTTTTTGTTTTAAGCCTGATCGTCCAGGACGATGTAAATATCGTCCTGGCCGATATGAGTAAAAACAGAAATTCTAAGTCTCTCAAGTGTGTGTGTGTAGGGTAACTTAGCATCAATCTCTTTGACCATTACAAGTAGACTCAAGAAGTGAAAAACAAAATTACAGACTGACTCAACCCTAAACCTACACAATCCTGAACTGGCTTCATCTGTTTGTTCAATCTTCGATTCCTGAAAAGTTAGAAGAAACAAGTAGTCCAAGAGAATCAATAGTGTTTGTCAATCATCAAAACACAGGTCAAGAAAATAGGTTTGCAATAATAATTATTTTTAAAACCCGTTTTAATTACTTTAAATTTCAAAAATTTATATCTTTTCCGTTTTAAATCAAAGTTTTGCGTATAATACTTAAAATTTCAGAAAAATATGCATTTTAATTTAAAAATATTTTTATACATTAGAAATTATTATTTTTGGTTTATTTATGTATTATTTAAATATTGAACTATTTAGATAATATTTAAATGATTATTATAATAATTATTTTAAAATAAAAAAAATATTTTCAAATCTTTTTAAAGCCTTGCTTGGGTGACCATCGGATCTCCCCTTTAGTTAGGTGTTCCTTTTAATTAAAATACATTTTAGTATGTTATTTTCCAAAATTCTTATATTTATGGGTATTTTAAATATTTTAAAATTACCTATATAATTAAATCTCTAATTTTAAAGAGATCCATTTATGAAATATTAAACATAGGCTATGCATGTGAATAACATTTATGGGGGAGGTAGATTAATAGGTGGTTGATATCCAATCATTCACTCATCTCACCGATAAGCGCATTTACTTTTTTTTTATCATCTCTTGCATGTATAAGACGCACGAGCACCTAGTTTAGGCCATCCTAGATCCTATGAATTAATTTTTTACTATTTTTATTCTTTTTCTTGCATGTTATCCTAAAAGTTAGTTTCAAATACTTGATTTAAATCTATTTAAGGTAGTGACACCTTAAGGATGATAATTAAGGACCCATCTAGCGAACTTAAAAAAAAAATTATGAGCTAGGATAGACATATGATTGACATGAAACTTTCAAAACAAACTTACTGACATCCTAAATCTCCCAAAATTTTCTAGAAATTTTTAGAACCCTTTAGACCCCTTAATTAACAAACCATAATTTACTCATTAATTAGGTCTTGGTAACTTCAGAATATTCTAATAAATCTATTTCAACTTAGAAAATTATCCATAATAGCTCAAACTCTTTCGAATTCAGTCCTTAACCTTAAATAATTAGAGCCCTTTAATTTGACTTTAATTTAATTTGGATTAAATTTACCTTTTTGCCCAAATTAAATAAATAAAAATTATTAAAATTTATAAAATTTTCTCCAAGCATTTGGGAACATTTTCTTAGCTTATTTATGACCTTTAGGGGAAATTCCAATTAGTATGGAGCTGTTTTGGATCAAAACTATAAAATCACCCCTAATTAGATAATTTTCGATAATTCCTTAATTGCCCTGAAACTTCTAAAATTCATATCATTACCTAGAAAACTCTAAATCTAGAAAACTCAAAGCCTAATTACTCCTTGTAAAGTATAATATTTAATTAAAATACTAGAACTTCGAAACCTAGCCTATTTTCTATAATGATCTTTTGGACCCCTTAGCCTGGTGTATAGGAGGACCCTATACCCTCTAAAATTCACTAAGGCAACTTAAACATCAAAGATCACTACCATAAGTATTAAAATGCATCGACAAACTAAAATGAACTAAAAATAAATCCTAATTCATTAATATTTAAACTTTAATTTAAGTTTTCCCTTTTTGCCTTCAACAAACTTGAACTCTATACAACTTGAACTAATTACCCTGCATAGGACCTACCCAAAGCCACACAAGCCTACTACACACACATATGTTTGCTAGGCACCACTTCTAGCTCTTGGATTAGGGCTGGTGATTTTCTTTTTATGCTTTATGTGCTGTGATGCTTTGTATGTGGCACGAATGATTGATTGATATGTTTTGATCTGTTATGTTGTGGTTGAGCTTTACTTTATTATATTTTTTATACTTTTATTATGCTATGACTTATGTGTTTGATTGCCCATGGGCTAGGGCCACTTTTATATTAATCTAATCTTATACAAGTGGCCACACTCATGTAACGCTAAAAATAAAGGGGGACAACAATCATTAGGCTTTATAACTAACAACTTTTTCAACCGTCACTCCAGAAATTGCTAATGCCCCCTCCTTAAATTAAAAGAGTGTGGCTAAGTGTGTTTTTGTTTTATGCAATTATTAACTGTTTCGATTGTGATATATGAATTACTTGGGATAATTTTTATTAGGATAATCATGCAGGAGTCCGGGTCTAGATTTTCTCTTTCATAATATAATTTGATGTAATTCATTAAGTTGTGAAAGTTTTTAAAAGTCTGACATTTCAAACACTTGGTACCCAAAGAGAATAAGAAAGGCCCCCCTCTCTATGAATTTCTTAGTCATTTGGGTACCCTTCTTGAGGATGAACCATACGAAGCCCGAAGGAGATGATCTAAAGGGAGATGATCTGAAGAAGGATGATCCACTAGAAGATGGAGACTTGAAGACAAAATGTCTAGCTTTTATAACTTATGTCATTCATTAGGATTAGAACCCATGTTGTTAACGGTGGAACTTAACCACCACTACTATTCTATAGACCTTGGGTTATACTTATACGACACTTACCATGGACTTTACTTTACTGTTATTTTTTTAGATTTATATTGATGTATTTTTTTGTGTGCAGTAAAAATTATCTACCTTTCTTAGGTTTCTCTCTTGCAAGTGTTTGGCCTGATCACGCTAGGCTATTTAAGGACTTAAAAAAATCTTTTATACTCATAACTGAATTCTAAAATTTTAAGAATTAAATAACATAAAAACCTAACTATTTAGGGAACTGCCGATATCGTTCGGAGTCGCATGCATGTTATTGCATTTCTCTTTCTCCTTCTATAAGACACCTCCTCGCCTGCGGGTGTAGTCCGAATAATCTGGCCTATGAGGATTAAGTGTCAGACTTGGAGAGGCTCAGTCTTTTCTAAAAAAACTATTTTTATATAAGCCTTTTTAAAATCTCAAGCATACATGATTTGACCTTTTCAACTAGCATGTATTACATTAAAAACTAATTAAAATAAAAATTTAATTGCATTAGCTCTAGGAGCATTCACCCTATATATGTCCATGATCAATTAGGAAATTCTCTATATATCAGCCCTACTTCTAAAACACTAAAACTACCTACCCATCTATTATAAAGACTAATCTGCATGGATTATAAGCACTTAGGTGGTTAGCTGGCATCCATTTTCAGGCAGGGTATAAGCCCATGTACATTAGTTAGAATATAGGTGTTAGTGTTAGATAGAATACTAAAACCCACCTTAGATCTAGGATTCGAGGCTAGTACATTAGGTGTCTCGTAGTATACCTAAATAGTGGATAAGATCCTTTTCTTTAGAAACTATAAATCCAACTTATCTACATCATATTAATTTCTCCACCTCAATCGTTTCTCTCTATATGTTTTGAGTGACTGATTCTCTTTCTTTTACTAATGCCTTAGTTCCTCTGGATACTAAAATGAACCGTGCATGTTGACTAAGCCTAGTTGGATCCTTTCTTTCCCTTTGAGTAGGATTTCCTAGTCTCCCTTCTTATGCCAATCCTTTTTTTAGGAAGAATAATATTGGATCCTTAATTGAGAGTCTTCTCGGGCCCTAAGTTCAGGATGTAATTAATAACAGGGGCTTGTGCTCATAAAAAATGGAATTTCACAATCAAATAAACCCCACTCGAGCTAATGTATCAGGTGGGGGAAACCTACTATTTTGATTAGGTTATATATATTACTAACCATCGGGGTGCATTGGCTAGAGCCGCTATTCTCAATGGTTAGTCGTATGTGCGATCTAATTTGTCATTTTATTAGCCCATTTGTGAAGAGCGTAGAAGCCTGTGATCATTTCTATCCTTTAGGATAGTACACTCGTATACCCCTCTGTACTCGGTAGTTGCGGCGGTGTCCTTTTGGAGGTCCATTGGTTTTTTGGGACTACTGTGGGATACGTTTCTCTCTCCATCTTTGGATCTTATATTATTCTTTCTTATGTGCACTCTATGATTAATACTCCTTATATTAGGTCTGTCCTACTCTTAGATATAATCATTTTCTTAGTTAGGTTCCCTTCTTAGTTAAGATTTCTCCTAGCTGTGGTCCCTTTTCTTCTGTCCTTCTAAGTTATTATATAACTTATTAATTCCCTTCTTCTCATTGGATTTATGTATTCATTTGACTCTCTCATCCTGAGACCACCGAGAAGACCTCAGCACCATCCTACCTTTCGTAGGTACTTGATACCTGAGGGTGGATTAGTTGTTGATAGTAGCTCAGTTGAGGAAGGAGATTTCTGATGTCATAATACTAGCAAGAAACCTATTCCCCATTAAATGTATAGAATCAGAGTTGAGAATTCCCTTCAAAGACCTTTTGACACTCTTTCCACTAGTGCTAGTTTTTCGCTATAGACTAGTGAACCTCCCTGCCATCTATAAATATCCCTTTATATTCTTACTCCTAGAAAGGATTCTTCTTACTTTTTGGCAGTCTGTGTGATCACAACAATTTGTCCTCTACCATATGATGTTCGTTATGAAGAGTATAATGTTATCCTTAAAGGTGATATGCTGATGTGTCATAGGGATATTGGTTCTTCTATTTATGCACACCAATCACATTGGTACAAGTGCATAAAAGTAATAATTCAAATTCATTTTCTATAGGTGATAATGGGTCTATATCCACCTACGTTAGTATGGTGTGGTGATGTTGATCCAATGTCCCTATATAAATCTCCTTTTGTTATCAGTCACTATATGATATTTATTCTACCCAATTTTGTTAATCACCCCAAGCATGGTCTGGGTTACTAAAATTAATAATTTAAATCTATTTTCTCTAGGTGATACAAGGTCCATGCCCACTTGCGTTAGTCAGGTGTGGTGATGTTGATATAATGTCCCTAATTCAAATCCATTTTCTAAAGGTGATACAGGTCCATGCCCACTTAGGTTAGTCAGGTGTGGTGATGTTGATCCAATGTCCCTATATAAATCTTCTTTTACTATCGATCGTGATACGATAGTTGTTTTCTCCTAGTTTCACTTGGAACCCTAAGTATTGTATGGGATATTAAAACTAATAATTTAAACTTTCTTTGAGAGGTGATACTGGGTCTATGCCCACATGTATTAGTCAGGTGTGGTGATGTTGATCTAATATCACTAAACAAATTCCCTTCTGCTATTAGTGGTGATACGATAGTTATGCTACCTAGTTTCAATTGGCACTCCCAAATGTGGTCTGGGATATCAAAACTAATAATTCAAATCTTTTTGGGATGAGATACTAAGTCCATGCCCACCTATGTTAGTTAGGTGTGGTTATTTTGATCCACTATCCCTCTATTAATTTCTTTTTTCTATTAATTTTATTATATCTGTGCTCTCCAGTTTTACTTGACACCCCCAAGTATGGTCTGGAATATCAAAATCAATAATTTAAACCTCTCTTTGAGATAAGTTGTTGGGTCTATACCAACCCACGTTCATTGGGGATGGTGATGTCAATCCACTATCTATTCATAAATTTTATTCTTAAATTAATTTCAATATGAGCGGGATACCTAGTTTCACTTGGCACCCCCAAGTGTAGTATGAGATATCAAAACTAATAATTCAAAATTGATTTTTGAGATGTGATATTGAGTCCATACCAACCCACACTAGTCGGGGGTGGTAATGTTGATCCATTATCCATATATAAATTCTATTCATATTCCAATTTTGTTTTAATTGTGCTCTCCAGTTTCGTTCATGTGACGAATGTGGCCTGGGTTATCAAAGCCAACCATATCCCCCCTCTTTTTTCTATTTTAAATATTTTGATAAAGTTGCTTAAGGAATTTCGCTGGCATTTGGATACATGTGGCTATGACGTTTTGTCCTCTATTATGAGATAACTAGAAGTCAGTTTGGGAACTCTTAAATAACTTTTTTCCCAAAAGCTCTTACAATTACCTTTACTTTTCTCCCTCACATTACTACACAAATCTGTGTCAGGTTGATGTCGAGGTGACTTTTATCTTCTATCTTGCTGCACCAAATTGGTCAGGCACGTAGATTGGTTACTTATTTGGTGGGGTGCTTGACAGAGCCCCTAGGAGGCATACCCCACTACCCTGACTCTTTATTCACACATTTGAAATAATCAAGTGGGCATTGAGCCCTTACTTTTTTGCTCCACCAAAATGGTTAGGCGGGTGTTGAAGCTTACCTAGTTAATAGAGCCCGATAGAGTCCCTAGGCGACATTCCTTGCCACCCTTTACTTTTTTTGATGTCCTATTATAATCAGGTAGACGTCAGACTCTGAATCTTTATTTGCTCGTTTGAAATGATCGAGTGGGTATTGAGCCCTTCTTCATTTGCTACATTGAAATGGTTAGGCAGGTGTTGAAGCTTTCTTGGTTGGGGGAGCCTGATAGAACCCCTGGGAGGCATACCCACCACCCTGACTCTTTATTCACTCATTTTGAAATGATTGAGTGGGTATTGAGCCCTTCCTTATCTACTCCACCAAATTGGTTGGGTGGGTGTTGAAGCTTACCTGGTTGAGAGATTCTGATAGAGTCCATGGGATACATTCCTCACCACCCTTTACTTTTTTAATGTCCAGTTCTGATATGGCAGGCATCAGACCTTGACTCTTTTTTTACTCGTTTAAAATAATTGAGTGGATATTGAGCCCTTCTTCATCAGCTGCACTGAAATGGTTAAGCTGATGTTGAAGCTTACTTGGTTGGGGGAGTCCGATAGAGCCCCTAAGAGGTATGCCCCACCACCTTGTCTCTTTATTCACTCTTTTGAAATGATTGAGTGGGTATTGAGCCCTTCCTCATCTATTCTATAAAATTAGTTGGGCAGGTGGTTAAGCTTACCTAGTTGAGAGAGCCTGATATAGTCCCTAGGAGGCATTCCTCACCATCCTTTACTTTTCTGATGTCCTATTATGATCAGGAAGGCGTTAGACTCTGACTCTTTTTTCGATTATTTGAAATGATCGAGTGGGTATTGAGCCCTTCTTTATCTGTTGCATTAAAATGGTTAAACAGGTATTAAAGCTTACCTAGTTGGGGAGCCTTACAGATCCCCTAGGAGGCATACCCCACCACCCTGACTTTTTATTCATTTGTTTGAAATGATCGAGTATGTATTGAGCCTTTCTCATCTACTCCACCAAATTGGTTGGGTGGGTGTTAAAGCTTATTATATTTAGAGAGCCTGATAGAGTCCCTAAAAGGCATTTCTCACCACCCTTTACTTTTTTGATGTCCTATTATGGTCAGGAAGGCATCAGACCCTGGCTCTTTATTCACTTATTTGAAATGATCGAGTGGGTATTAAGCCCTTCCTCATATGCTCTACCAAACTAGTTGGGTGGGTGTTGAAGCTTACCTGATTGAGAGAGCCCGACAGAGTCCCTAGGAAGCTTTCCTCATCACCTTTTACTTTTTTGATGTCAAGTTATGATCAGGCAGGCCTTAATCCCTAACTTTTTATTCGCTCGTTTAAAATAATTGAGTGGATATTAAGCTCTTCTTAATATGCTCCACTAAACTGGTTGGGCGGGTGTTGAAGCTTACCTTATTGAGAGAGACTGATAGAGTCCTTGGGAGGCATTTCTCTCCAACCATTACTTTTCTGATGTCATGTTATGATCAAGCAGGCATTAGACCCTTACTCTTTATTAGCTCATTTGAAATAATTGAGTTGGTATTGAGCCCTTCCTCATCTTCTCCATCGAACTGATTTGGTAAGTGTTGAAGCTTACCTAGTTGAGAGAGCCCAATAGAGTTCCTATGAGGCATTCCTCACCATCCTTTACTTTTCTTATGTCCTATTATGATCAGGAAAGCATCAGACCCTGACTCTTTATTTACTTGTTTGAAATGATCAAGTGAGTATTGAGCCCTTCCTCACCTACTGCACTGAATTGGTTAGACACGTGTTGAAGCTTACCTGGTTGAGAGAGCCCTGACAGATCCCCTAAGAGGCATTCCTCACCACCCCATTCACCTTCTACCTTGGTTTTTTGATATAGTTAGATAGGTAGTTGGTCTTCTTTATTACTTTTCTCTTTGGTTCTTTCCTCAGCTCTGACTATGCTATAGGGTAAGACCAGGAGAAGACCCCACTACTTTTTCACCTTTTGGTGACCCTTACTTTTATTCTCCCCTCAGCTCTGCCCTTGCTATAGGGTAAGGCTAGGGGAGAGTTCCTTTACCTTTTTTTTACCTATTGGTGATCTTTACTTTGGTTCTTTCCTCGGCTCTGCCCTTGTTATAGGATAAGGCCAAAAGAGAACCCCATTACTTGTCCACTATTCGGTGAATTTCTACTTTTATCTTTTACCCTCCTTTCGGCTCTACCCTTACTATCGGATAAGGCTAGGGGAAATTCTTTTACTACTTTACCCTTAAATTCTCTGATAAGCTCTGCCCTTGCCGTAGGGTAAGGTTAGGAGTGGATCACACTACTTTTTCACCATCCGTTGCTCTCTTACCTTATTTACTTGGATCCTTTCCTAGGCTCAGCCTTTGCTATAGGGTAAGGCCAAGAGACGATCACACTACTTGATCACTATTTAGTGATCTTCTATTTTACTACCTTTACTTTGGTTATTTCCGAGGCTCTGCCCTTGCTATAGGGTAAGGCTAGGGGAGAATTCCTTTACCTACTTTACTGGGGTTCTTTCCTCGGCTCTGCCCTTATTATAGGATAAGGATAGGATAAGATCCCATTACTTCTTCACCATTCGGTGATCTTTTACCTACTACCTTACTTGGGTTCTTCCCTCAGCTCTGCCCTTACTATAGGGTAAGACTATGAGAGAATATCACTATACATTTTCATCTTTTGGTGCTTCTTTACTATTTTACTTTTTCCCCTCAGCTCTACCCTTTTCATAAGGTAAGGCCAGGGGAGAATTAATTTACTGCTTTACTCTTTATTCTCTCTTAGGCTCTACCCTTGCTATAGGGTAAGGCCAGGAGGGGAACTCCTTACTTCTTTACCTTTTTATGATCTATGTTGTTGCTCTTCACTCTCTATTAGGCTTTACCCTTACTATAAGGTAAGGCCAATAGAAGAGCTCCCTACTTTTTTTCACCTTTTTGGTACTCTTTTACTTGTGTTCTTTACTCTACTTTGGGTTATTTTATATTGATGTGTTTTTTTTTTTGTGCGCAATAGAACTTGCATATTTTTTCTAGGTTTATTTCTTGCTTGTGTTTGGCCTGATCATGCTAGGCTCTTTAAGGATTAAAGAAATATTTTCTACATATAATTGAATTTTAAAATTTTAAGAATTAAATAATATAGAAACCAAAAGACCTAGGGAATTGCCAGAATCGTCTAGGGTTGCATGCATATTAAATACATTCTTCTCTCTCCTTCTAATAAGACACCTCCCGGCCTGTGGGTAGAGTCCAAATAATTTGGCCTATGAGGATGAAGTGACAGACATGAGGAGGCCCAGTCTTTTCTAATAATTATTTTTATATAAGTATATTTTTAAAATTTTAAGCATACATGATTTAGACTTTACAAGTAGCATGCATCGCATTAGAAATAAATTTAATTAAAAATTTATTTGCATTAGCTCTAGGAGCATTCACCCTATATAAGTGCATGACCAATTAGGAAACTCTCTAAACATCGGCTCTACTTCTAAAACCCTGAAACTATCTACCCATCTTTCATAGAGACTAGACAACATAGATTATAAGCGCATAGGTGGTTAGCTGGCTTTCGTTTTCAATCAGGATATAAGCCTAGATGTATTAGTTAGGATACGAGTGTTAGTGTTGGGTAGAATACTAAACCCATCTTAGATTTAGGATTCGAGGCTACTACACTGTGTGTCTCATAGTATGCCTAAATAGTGGGTAAGTTTCTTTGCTTTAGGGACTATAAATCCTTCTTATTTGCGCCTCATAACTGGTGCCACCTCCATCCTTTCTCTTTGGATGCTTTGAGTGACTGATTTTCTTACCCTCCTTACTACCTTAGTCCCTTTGGATCCTTAAATGAATCATGCATGTTGACTAAGCCCATTAAAACCCTTTCTTTCCCTTTGAGTAGGAACTTCCTACTCTCCCCTTTCATACCAATCCCCCTTGTCCAAAAAGAATAATATTGGATCCTTAATCGAGAGTTTTCTTAGGCCCTAGGCTTGAGATGTAATTAACCACAGGGGCTTGCACCCGTGGGAAATAGAACTCCACCATTAAAAAATCCCACTCAAGCTGATGTATCGGGTGGGGGAACCCGTTGTTTTGATCAGGTTGTATATATTACTACACATTGAGATACGCTGGTGAGAGACACTATCCTCAATGGTTAGTCATATATATGATATAATCTGCCCTTCCATTGGCCCATTTGCGAGGAACGCGGAGGCCTGCGACTGTCTCTATCTCTCAGGGTGGTGTGGTCATGTGGGGGCACTCGATAGCTGCGATGGTGTCCTTTCAGAGGTCCACATCCTCCTCAACCACTGCTAGACTTTCATACGTCTGTAGACTGATGTCGAATTTCTACCCGACGCTGGACTTCTGTCATCGCCAGATTCCTGTCAAATGCCAGACTTCCATCCGACACCATAAGTCTATTGGACTTTTACCCATCTCTAGTCATTCATCAAACTACTATCCAGTGGTAGACTTATATCCATCATTAGACTTCTAGTCAACTACGGTCCTTTCGACCTTCGTTGCCCCAGGACTATGGTCCTTCTGACTTATGTCGTCAACCGACTATGGTCCTTCCGACCAAGCAAACACATAAACAATGATTCTTTGTATTCCTACCATGCAATGTATTATATATGATGTGCATCGAGCTAAGGCCTTCCCCAAAGGAAGGGCCTCATTTGTAATCAACTGCAAATAGTAGTGGATTTATTCATACTGGATAGGCCCCTTGATTTCCCCTTTTTAGGGGTTTTCCACGTAAAAATTTTAGTTAATAACACACCCTCTCTCTTTATTTATATGCGTGCTAGATCTTTATACAATGCTAAGATACTAAACTTTATATTTCTCTGCCGTCCCGAATGTTGCGGATCAATGGTTTATGATTTTGATGATAACAAACATAATTATTTCTCTACGACTATCTTATGTACTGACATTTCAGGTTCACACGATCGGACTGCAATTTGGAACAAGCTCAATATTAGGTAGACTAGGTCTGAGTTAGTTTGTACACTTTTTCCTTTCTCGAGTCTATTGTATTTGTTGTGGCTCCTGATGCTTTGTAACGTATAAGAGTTTTTGACTGTTCCCTAGAGTATATTATTTTTTGTAATATTGTCCTGGACAATATTTATATCGGCCAGGACGATCTGTTCAAAAGCAGAAACCCTAATTAGGGCATCCTCATTAAAACAACCGTCATTATGCAAAACACATAGTGCTGGACGATTTTATATCGGCCAGGATGATAGGCTCAATTCAGAAAGAATATGCCGCCAAATCTACTTAGGAAATTCTTATTTTTGGATATCGGCCTGGTGGATCGGCCTGGACTATAAAATATCGGCCAGGATGATCCAGGACAATTTTTCCAAAATTTCTCTAGCATTTTTGGAAAGCAATTAATGGTGATTTCATCTGGGACAATCGCAAGATCGTCCGGGATGATTAGACATTGTCCAGCTTTATTACAGGGCGATATTCAGGACGATTTTCCTCATATTTGGCCAGGACGATATGTCTATCGTTCTGGACGATAAAGTCGACAACTTGCATTAATGAGCTCGTTTTTAGCTCTTATATTTAAGGTATGACAAGGCACTTTGTAAGTGTCTTTGGCAGCCATTGTAGCTTCATTCTTATGGGGGAAACTTGAAGAGAGAGCTTGAAAGGGAGAAATGAATGGGTGGAGTTTGAGAGGGAGAAGATATTGTGAGGGGGGGGGGGGGGGGCGGAGGAACTCAAGGGAGTGTGGAGGGGATTCCACACTGTTGCTCCAGCGAACTCGAACCTTAGTACCATCGGATTCAAGGCTTGTTACAAGATAAGTTCACCAAAGAAGAAGATCTCTTTGGTGTCAAAGGACTCGGCGACTTCGCCACACCGGGGAAGGTGGAAGTGATTTTGTAAGGGCTTCTCCGCCTAGCTGTGGGGGCTAAAGGAGAGACACTTGTTTTAATGCAATACTTGGAGGGTGCCTTCAAGGAGTGGACGTAGGTCAAGGTTTGACCGAACCACTATAAATTCGGTGTGTTCTTTCTTATTATTGCTTCCGCATTATTTTCTTCCGCACTTATTTTTTTTGTGGTAATTTTGGTTTGTACTTTGCTTAAAGTTTCTTCTTTTCTAATTCACCACTCTCTGTATTTAGCCTTGGGCCAGTTCTATAGGGCTTAACATCCCTAACGAACTTTCTAGTGCCATCAGAGCACTTTCATATGGTATCAGAGTCATTTTAAAAAAATAAGTTTTTAAAAGCTTTTGAATTTTGATCCATGACTAACTTTGGGAATCATAATATTGCGGAAGGATATTCAATCACCAGACCTCCTTTATTTGAAAATATGTCTTTTGATTTTTGGAAAACTCACATGTCTATTTTCTTGCAAACGATTGATTTTCGCATGTGGTATATGATTTTAACTGGTTATTCATCACCGTCATGTATTGATAATGGAATTAAAACTGAAATTCCTTTTAATCAATGGAACAGGGAATAACAACTAAATGCTCAACTGAATGCAAAATCTTTAAATTACTTTTTTTGTGCTTTAAATTCTGAAGATTTTATGTTAATATCCACGTGCACTACTGATAAGGAAGTTTGGTATAAACTACACACCATATACGAAGGCACTAGTGAAATCAAGCAATCCAAGTTGAATTTATTAATGCATGATTTTGAATTATTTTTCATGAAACCTTATGAAACGATCTTAGACATGTATACCAGATTCTTTCAAATTGTAACATCATTGCATACCTTAGGAAAAGAATTTTCAAATTTTATAAAAGTTAACAAAATTCTTTGTTGTCAACTGGATAAGTTCAATACTAAAGTAGTTGTTATTTGTGAATCAAAAGATTTGAATGATTATTCTATTGATAATTTGATTGGCTCAATCATTGCCTACGAGCAAGGTTTGGGTAAAAGACTTTTGGATGTAGGTGAAACGATTGTTCTAAAAATTGAAGATATGGAAAAAGATTGCTTAGTTGGTGACGAATGCAATGACTTGTCAAGCAAATCACAAAGCTCACCAAAGCATAAGCAAAAGTGGAAAAAAGGTAAAAGTGGTAAGGATGTCCATATTTCTTCTAACGTTATTTGCTTTCGATGCAGGAAGCCTAGACATATGAAAATCAGTGCCCTAATTTAAGAATTCTTCCTATGAAAGAAAAGGGCAAGGCGAAGCAAAATTTAAACTGGGGAAATAATGAAAGGCGAAAAATCTCATGGGTAGATCTGGTTTCTGAAGCATCGGACCAGGAGAGAGATAATGGTTAAAAGCCTTTCGTGTTTTTATGTTGTATTTTTGTTTTTATATTTTTTATATTTTTTATTTTTTTTGTTTATTCTTTGAAATTTTTGTTTTCATGAAAGTTTTTCTCTTATCAACACACACATTCACTTTTCTAAAAATGAAAAATCTGCTTCCTATTTTTTCTTGAAATCTTTGGTAAGTTGTGTTTGACTTCTCTAAAACAGTCAGAGGAAGGGAACTCATGATTTTGTTTCTCTTTCTCTCTTCTTAAAGAGGTTATTTTACTTTTTATTCAAAATCTTCATAATATTTTAAATTAGATTTTGAAACTGATTTTTTTATCTCCCTATATTTTTTTCTATCGCATAGGAATCTTTTGCAAGATTGTTGAATCCACAATAAAATTTTCTTAATCAAGTTGTTCGTGTTGTCAATAATTTGGGTTTACTTTGGTTTTGAAAATATAAGAAAGAAAGCATATTTTTTGAAAATAATTAAAAAAAAGTGGTCAATGATGCCAAACCAAAAGATACGCAATGACGCCAAATTAAAAAAAAAAATACACAAAGTGTATTAAAATCAAAAGATACTCAAAGAGTCATTCAAGTGATAAAGGGCATAAAATGAGCCCACAAAAAAAATATGCTTATTTTTTCTTATACTACTAAAAACTTAAGAAAATCATTGATATGTTCGAAACTTGTGCTTGAAAATCTTGATTCCTGATTCAGCAATTCGTACATTGATCTTCTATTATATATGTTTTATGAAAGGAGTTTTGAAAAATTAATGTTTCTTTTTCCCGTTTATTCCTTGATTTGGGTATTGAATTAAAAAGTTTTTTTAGCCTTTAAAAGAACTAGAGCTTGGATTAACAATTTATGAATTTCTTAATTTTTCTGGATTATGCGTTGTCAATCCAATTCTACTAAGTTTTTGATTAAAACAAAGAGGTAACTTTCTCATTTTAAGAATATTTGTTTTTCACTAGATAAGGGAACGTTTTTTTTTTCTTTTGTTCGTTTTGTTTTTTATGCCTCCTCTCTTTTTGATAATGTCAAAGGGGGAGAACATATTGTTGAATTTATATATTTTTTGTATCCTTTTTTTTCAAAAATATATATATATATATATATATATATATATATATATATATATATATATATATCTCCCCTATTTTTAAAGGTTTATTCTAGTGAGGGGGAGATTAGGAGAAATTATTTTTTTAAAATTCAAATTGAATTATTTGCCATCATCAAAAAGGGGAGATTGTTGCAGATCAATGGTTTATGATTTTGATGATATAAAACATTTTTATTTTTCTACGACTATCTTATGTACTAAAATTTCAGGTTCACACGATCGGACTGCAATTTGGAACCAGCTCAAGATTGGGTAGACTAGGTCTGAGTCAGTTTGTACACTTTTTCCTTTCTTGAGTCTATTGTATTTGTTGTGGCTCCTGATGCTTTATAACATATAAGAGTTTCTGACTATTCCCTAGAGTTTACTATTTTCGGTAATATCGTCCTGGACGATATTATATTGGCCGGGATAATCTGTTGAAAAGCAGAAATCCTAATTAGGGCATCCTCATTAAAGCAGCCGTCATTATGCAAAACACATTGTCCTGGACAATTTTGTATCGGCCAGGATGACAGGCTCAATTCAAAAAGAATTTTCCGCCAAATATACTTAGGAAATTCTTAGTTTTGGATATCGGCCTGGTGGATCGGTCTGGACTATAAAATATCGGCCAGGATGATCCAAGATAATTTTTCCAAAATTTCTCTGGCATTTTTGGAAAGCAATTAATGGTGATTTCATCCGGGATGATCGCAAGATCGTCCGAGATGATTAGACATCGTCCAGCTTCATTTTAGGGTGATATTCAGGATGCTTTTTCTCATATTTGAACTAATCGGCCAGGACGATATGTCTATCGTCCTGGACGATTTAGTCGGCAGCTTGCATTAATGAGCTCGTTTTTAGCTCTTCTATTTAAGCTATGACAAGGCACTTTGTAAGTGTCTTTGGTAGCCATTATAGCTTCGTTCTTGTGGGGGAAACATGAAGAGAGAGCTTGAAAGGGAGAGAGAAAAGAGTGGAGTGTTTGAGAGGGAGAAGATCCTATGAGGGGGGGGGGGGGGACGCAAGGGAGTGTGGAGAGGATTCCACACGGTTCCTCTGGTGAACTCGCACCTTAGTACCATCGAATTCAAGGCTTCTCTCAAGATAAGTTCACCAAAGAAGAAGATCTCTTTGGCGTCAAAGGACCCGACGACTCCGCCGCACCGGGGATAGTGGAAGTGATTTTGTAAGGGCTTCTCCGCCTAGCTGTGGTGGCTAAAGGAGAGACACTTGTTTTAGTGTAATACTTGGAGGGTGCCTCCAAGGAGTGGACTTAGGTCAAGGTTTGACCGAACCACTATAAATCCAGTGTGTTCTTTCTTATGACTGCTTCCACATTATTTTCTTCCGCACTTATTTTTTTTTGTGTGGTGATTTTGGTTTGTACTTTGCTTAAAGTTTCTTCTTTTCCAATTCACCACTTTCTATATTTAGCCTTGGGCTAGTACTATAGGGCTTAACATCCCTAACAAACTTTCTAGTGCCATCAGAGCACTTTCACCGAATACTCCAGGATGCAACAAGGGTAATTTTTAAACTAAGTTGTTGACCTCATTTTTGTATGAGGTCACTACGATCCTAAAATCAATTCAAAATTCAAATCAATTCATATCTCAAATCAATTACAACTTCTGATTAATCTAGATCTTAGATCAATCTTAGATCAATTCAATCTATATCTCAAATCCATTGAGATTTCAAACCTATTCAATCAATCAATCAAAAGCAATAATTCATCTAATCTTCAATCAATGGCCTGAATTCATCCATCAATAATCATATAAATCTCAACACTCAATCATATATCCAATGTTCAATCAACACCAACCCCCTACAGTTGCACAGTATGCCAGGGACCCTAGTACACTATGTTGTATAATGTAGTAATCTTTGGATCTCAATCAAAGTCTAAACTATTTCACTAGAAGTTTTATACTTCAAATCTCATATCATTAATCTCTTCAATTAATGATTGATCAAGATTGTTAATTGAGCTGGCTCAGGCTAGCTCAGTGATAGTCAAACAACATTAATCTCAAAATTCAATTCCAAATGATCTTTGAACCCCTTCAAACCTCCCCGAACACTTCTCATAGTGATTAGGACTTGACCAGTCATTTTGAGCTAGTCACTAGGTTACTAGATCAAATAAACCCAAGCTTGGTCAACTAGGTCCATTTAAACCCCATCCTTGTGTATGACTCAATCAACCAATTTAAACTTATGAAAATAACCTCAAGATATGATTCAAATGATTCTCAAACATCTCCCAAATCCTTCCCAATGACTTTGACTTGGTCAAGTCAAAATACTTGGTCAAACCTCTCTATATACAAAGTTCTTTCACTCATATAATGCATCTAGTCATCTAAACCCTTCGCAAATCACTCAACCAACTGTTGACCTCATTATTTGAGGTCAATTTCCTCGAAATCGACTCTAGCACCTAGGTCTTCGTAGCCTAGTGTAGAAGTCGCCCATAGGATTTCCCTTAGGTGAACGCCCACTGACATAGCATCGACTCAAACCTATCACTCAATTCGAATCAAAATCAATTCAATCCAATTTTTATTCAACTCCAAACGAACTCAAATCAAGCTCGATTTATGATTCGTCGATGTCGATCGACTCAATCTAATTTGGTTTCGATCAAATTGATATATCATTGGACTTAAAACAACTCACCAATCAAATCAAAATCAAATCAAATTAACTCAAATTGAAATCGATTTCAATGGCTCCGATTAACCCGTTTTGACTCGTCACAAGTATATATATAATAATAATTGATACGTCGTCAAAAATTATCTTAATCGGCACGAATCTTGAAGCAAAATCAAGTTTGGAAACTTCAAAAATTAATTCGGAGACCATCCAAACTCCGATTTCAGCAAACTTACAGTCGAACTGAGCGTCTCAGGAATACAAACCCAACGACACCAAGATCAACCCAATCCGAGCCCAAATGAGTCCAAATAAAGGGCTCAAATTGCTGTTGGAAGGTTCAAACCGCAATTTGAGTGACCAAACGGTCTCCGATTTTGACGAGCTTATACTCAAATCGAACGGCTCGACAAGACAAATCCAATGAGCCAAAGATCACCGAATTCCGAAATCATTAAGGCCTTCAAATGTCAACCGAACGGTCCACGGTCAAAGGGTTCAACAACAACCCATAACCACCCACTCTCCCTCTCCCTCAACCCATAACCACCCACTCTCACTCTCCCTCAACCCAAAAAAAACGTCCAAGCCTCCCTCCTCTCATACATGACACGTCCAAGCCCCTCCTCTCATCTAATCTCCAGCCCTAGGAACCCCAAATGAACCCCTCTATGCCACGGCTTGTTCAACTAGAGGCAACAAAAAGTGGTTGGGGAGTTTAATGGCTGCAGTTCACGATCTAAGCATGAGAAATCCACACGAAGCCCCCCCATCGCCTCCTCTGCTTCCTGCGATGCCAAGGGCTGAAGCCTTCATTTTCCTCCTTTTCTCTTATGTGCAAAGGAACTCGATTTCAACTCCCTAACCCTAGCCAGCCTTCTATTATATGTTGGTAAATATTATTCTTCTTTCTTGCTGAAAAATGAAATTGATTCTTCCTTCTCTTAAGATTAAAATGTATTGAAATTTCTTTTTTTATTATTCTTAAGAGATTGAATGCATAAGCTTTCAATTGGCTTTGTTCGTTTGGAAAAGATCAAAGGGCTGTAGTTCTATATTTTTTATTCTTGAAATTGAGGAGTTATTTTCCTTCTCTTTTCTTCTCATAAATGGTTGCACTTTTTCCCATTAGATGGCTGCATATACTTCATTTTTGCATAGTTATATTGTCAATTTTCTCCATCCTCTTTCTAGTCAGAAAAATATTGGAGGTATGGGATTGTATCTTGCATGTCATGTATTTACTAATGGATTGAGAGTTCCTAGAAAGAATAAAATTCCCCTTATAAAGATTTTAGGACTTTTGAAATAATGGCAAGATGTGTTTCATTCGTTCATGTTATTTGTATTTACAAATGGAAAGACTTGTTGTATTTCTCTCTAACAGGCTAGATGAAATATAGTTCATAGTATATATTTGTCCTATATAAAGCTCAATAACAGTTATTGTGTTCAAGCGTTTCTCTCGTCAAAATGTTATTAAGTGTTGGAAATTTGTACTTCTTTACTAAAGTCATAAGCATTAATGAATTTTTTTGCAAAGTTGCTTTAAAATTGTTGAAAAATATCTTGAGTTGGTCAGAAAAGAATTTGGAGATCTTTTACAAATTGTTGTCTTTATATTTATAGCTTAGTGTGATGAGGGCTTGTGTAAATGGATGGTAATAAATGTATATTGAAAAGTGTGTTTATTGAAAAGTAATGGTTGTAGAAGATGGAAAGTAAATCATGAAGCCTTGAAATGTAAAATGTTTTAATAAGTGTATATTTTGAAAGGTCCAATTGTGAACTTGAAAAGATGGAAGGTGAAAATGTACGTTGGAGAGGTTTGGTGTAGGAAAGGTGAAAAGCAAGTGGTCAGATTTTGAAAAGTATATAAGTGTGTGCATATGTATGTTTGAGAGGTGAGATATTTTGGAAAATGTGTACTATAAAATATATAGATTTTAAAATATTGAGATTTGTAAAAGTTTAAAGGTAGAATTTATATGTTTGAAAGAGGGGATTGTATGAATTTTGGAAAATGAAAAGTATTTTTTTTAAAAAAAGGTGAAATGTATATGTTTTGAAGGGTGGTACTTGTGAAAGATGAAGTGAAAAGTGTATAATTTGAGAAGTGAAATTTGTATGTTGAAAGGTGCATTAAATATTGAAGTGTTTAAAAGTATTTTGATAATGAAAAGTGTTGAATATGGTTTTGAGAAGAGAGAGAGAGAGAGAGAGAGAGAGAGAGAGAGAGAGAGAGAGAGAGAGAGAGAGTGTTTGTGTTAGAAAATGTTTGGTTTATGTAAATAATAAAAGTAAAGCATCTCTTTCTCTCGACCCTTCTACTCCCTTTTTCTCATGCCTCAAGATACATCTTGGAAGATTATAAAGTATACTTCTGAAAGAAAAGGTTCCAAAAAGCAAGTAACAGAACCGGTGTTCAAGCCCGAAGAAAGGTACGTCTTTACTTTTAGAAAATTTCAATTATTTCATTATTAATTATTAAATGTGCTTTCTAATCCTTGTTTTTCCTGTTTTATTTGCATAAACTGCGAGGAACGGTACTGATCGAGTGGACAAAAGTATAAGGAGCTAATGACGTCAGTCGCCTCTATCCAACCGGGTAGAGGTGCTACGGGCGGAACCACCGGGTCGTAACCCCTGGTGATTATGAGTATTTCTAAACTTAGAAAACCTTTAGGGGTCCCTTGATGTGGTATGCGTGAACCCTTCCTTTAGGTCCCTGTAGTAACTTCAATTTTATTAGGTTTACTTTTATTTGCTTTTAGATCCTTAAACTTTTTTTACACACGCTCAAAGTCCCAAGGGTTAGTAATAACAAATTTTTATCCCATACAACAGTAGTGACACTTAAGGATAAAAATTAAGGACCGGGTCTTAGAAAATCTAGACTTAGGAAGCATGCACACTTTAGGATAGAAACTTATAACATAGAAAATTTAGTGACATCTCACTTTAGAATTAGTAAATATCTTTAAATTAGAATTCAATCAATTAGAAAGCTTTAGCCAATAATTGACTTAGGACATTTCAAAACCTCACAGCCTACTGCACACACTTAGATTTGTTTGTTAGGACAACTGACTCTTGTTTTAGGTTAGGCCAGTATTTATTTCCTTACTGCACTGTGACGGGCTTTTTCTCGAGTTTTATTGCATGCTGGTTGTAAAATATTGGTGTGTTTGTTTATTTAATTTTACTGCACTCTGTGTTGGTTTGATTGACGATTAGATTACCCATAGGCTAGGAGCGATCTGGATTGTTAATATGATTTTCTGCAGGTGGCTACACTCATGCAGGGCAGAAAAAGAGGGGCTAATTAATTAATAATAAATAAATGCTACAGGTGCTTCAGCTGCTTAGCCCCCAAATGAACAAGAGTGTGGCCAAGTGTGGCTTAATAATTTAAATTCAATTGCATATATATATAACTGCGTGAGATATTTTTTTGTTATAAATTGCTTAGGATAACCTTGCAGGTGGACTAGATTTTCTTTCCCTTTCTGTGAAATGAAATGTAATGTAAATATAATATATCAAGAGTCAATAAATGTGAAAGTGATTTTTTGAAAGTGGGATATTACATCCAATTTGGAATCCAAAGAAAGGAGAATATACCTTAAAGGATTATTCTCTTTTATTTGGAAAGCCAAATTAGGATGATTCAATATCCGAATAGAAAAGAAAATACCCCTCTTAGGGTTGAGTTTCTTTTCATTTGGATATCCAGAACCCGACGGACTCGAGAAGTTCGTAGAAGAAGAAAAGACAGAACAAGAAGATTGAAGAAAGAAGAGGAAGAAATGAAGATTTAAGGAACAGTATATCCTATTTCAAAAATCACTTGCGTCATTCTTAGGAATAGAATCTGGGTTTGTTGTCAGTGGTGCCCGGTCACTTTACTTTTCTGCAAATTCTGGGTGTAATATGGACATTGGACATTGGACATTATATTTGGATTATTAAAATTGATTGTTTACATTGTTTGTGCAGTAGATTTTTTTAGGACCTTGCATGCCCTGTTTTGTTTTAGCCTGGATTCGAAACGGAGAGATTATTTTCGTAAGGGTACGCTTAAAACTCTTATACTTGTAATTTTAAATAAAAACTTTTTAGGCTCACATAGTAACTCTAACGATCTAAGAAGTAAGCTCGGGACCGCCGAGAGTCAGCATAAGCATATTAATACTTTCTCTTCCTTGTTAGGCACCTCCCCGCCTGCGGGTTCTGGCAGACCACTTGACCTATGAGGGTGCAGTTCTGTCAAGGGGAAGTTGTGCAATCTTTAGGGAAAAATCTATTTTCTAAGCCTAAATTTTTAAACTGCTTCATTATCATTTTATGCATTCGAGTCAATTAGCATGCATTGCATTAGATACAAACTAAAAAGAGTCTAAAATATTAATTGCATTTCTAGACATTTATCACCCTACATAAGTTAAGGGGCTAATTAGGAATTGTCTTATATGTCAGCCCCAATTCCTTAAAACTTAAACAACATCCCTACCCATCTTTCATAAGAGACTGTACACATTGTTTTAAAGCGCCTAGGTGGTTAGCTGGCTCCCCAATCCAGGCTGGGGTAAGTCCAGATTTGCACTTCATTAGTTAGGTTCGGGTTGCTATTTTGTAGTACCCAAATTAGATTTAGGCTCTGAGGCAGATTCTTTTTAGATCTTAAGTCATCGCCCTCCGGGAATATAATCCCAACTTTCTAATAAAATGTCAACTTAAACATAAAATTTTCTCTTAAAATGTAAAACCCAACATAGGATAGATTGAGGTTGTCTCTGGGCTTCTCAGAATCCGACATCTCCTACTTTTCCTCCATTGACTCACTAATAAATGTTCAACATTGAGCTTTCACCTTGGAAAATTCCTACTTCTGTTTCTTGTCTTTTACTTTGTAGTCAAAGGGTATGAAATCACTGCTTTAATCGAGAGTTTTCTTAGGAACATTCCTCCTAAGATGTAATTAACTATAGGGGCTTGCCTCTATAGAGATTTGAGAACCCCAGACTAAAATAAACCTTGTTTTATTCGTATAAAACAAGGGAAGAATCTTTGGGAACGTAGATATTTTTTAAAACCTCATTTCTAATTTTGAATAGACTTGTAGAATGTTATTATTATCTTTTCATATAATATAATATTATACTTATTATATTCAACTTTAGAAATGATGAATTTTATAAAACTCATTCTCGCTTTTGGATATCTTGAATAATGTTATGTTCGTCTTTTAAGATGATATAATATTATTCTTGCCATATCTAAACAAAAGAATGAATAAACTTTTTCAAAACCGTATTTCTATCTTTAAACATATTCTATAGAATTTCATGTTCATCTTTTAAGATGATATGTTATTTTTTGAACTGTTTGATTATAGAAATATTAATTTTCAAAACCCTATTTTGATATTGAATCTATTATAGAATATTGTGTCAATCTCTCGAGACTATACTTTATTCTCAATGCAGTATTCAATTACAAAATAGGAGAAAATCAAATCTGCGTGGTGACACAATTTTTCTCCCACCACCAACATGTCATAGAATCCACACAATCCATCTCATCAACCATTGACTGAGTTGTCTGGTCAAACCATTCAACCCAAGCTTTAAAACTCCTCACAATATAAAATTTATGGAACCCATTCTCCTTGCTTAAGGCTATACCTATATATCAATCCAAATGACTTTACACCACACCTAGACTCCAGCCTAGTTGCTTTGACCCTTGTTGATTTGTCAAACAGTTAAAAAGAGATCAAATAATCTCTCATGATCAAACACAATGAAATCAATCTTTCCTTCAATCCAGGCCCATCCAGGCATTGGCGTCAACTCTAAGCATGGTTTAAATGCCAGCTCACCTGACTTGACCTCCTTTGATTGGACAAAGGGTCCATGATAGCTCATATAAGCTCTTTGGGTCAAACCCGTTTGAACCCATTTCTCCCTCTAATCCAGGCCAGTCCAGCCCATAGAATCGACTCTAGAAGCTTCATGGAAGTTAACCCAACACAGCCTAGTCATCCTTGTGGCTTCAAATGGCTTAATCAACTCAAATGGTCCCCCCATGCACATGGGAATGACAACCCATCCTTGACACCTAACTAGCTCATTCTATGGTACTCTAATGGCCAAAGCCAGATGTCTTGCATCCAAGGCATCCACTTGAATGATCTCAGCCCTCCCTTTTGGCTTCAGTAGCTAGAATAGGGAAGAGAGGCGGGATTGATTAATTCAAATCTATCTCTCACTACAGCCACTCTCAGAGCTCTCTAGCTTTTCATTTTACATCCCTAAAGCATTATCAACCTTTTCCAGACATTTCCTAGTAGTTTGGAGCTCGCCGGTAGTGAGAGGAGTGGAGAACCGAACCTAGCTCCGTCCAAGTTGCCTCAACTCTGCGTTGAGGCTTCCTCCAAGCTCGAAGTCTTCAATAGAACCACACGAAGACAATCTATAAATTTAACCGTGATTAAACCATCCAAATCCATCAACTCTAGCTCGGTAAATCCTAAACCTCGATAAATCCTAAACCCTGGGTATTTACTTAGGTTCTTAAATAACATTTTATAATCTGCATCAAGGGCTTCAAAAACTATTCCCCACTTTTTCATAGACCTTAATATACTTTTGTTTAAATTTTCAAGCTATTTCATTCGGTAGTTTGTGAGAATGAAAGAAAAAATGATTCTAGGGTTTACGACATGCTGGGGGAAGAAGATGATCCCATAACCATTGGATCTATGCCATTTTAGATTAATGGTTTTGATAAAGTCTTACCCATGGTTGGTTTATCTATTTTAGACAGTGGGTTGTTTAAATCCTCATCCAAATAGATCTAGACTATCTGATCAGATTACGGGATTGATCCTGATCGATGGATTGTTCTGATTCAAAATAAATCCCGCTGATTTGATCCTGCCCGTTAGATCTATGCCATATAGACCAACGGCTTTGATCAAGTCATATCCATGGTTGATTGATGTATTTAAAACCACAGGCTATTCGAATCTTCATCTAGACAGATCCAGACCGTCAATCTGAACTACAAAGTTTCTATAGACCGTTCGATCTTCCCAGATCAAACATGGTACTATGGGTTGATCCAAGCAGTCAGATCCGTGTTGTGATGGATCTGATGGTGTATATCAATGCCGCATTGGATAAGTGGAGGGACCCGCTTAAATGCCGCTGTTTGCATGGCCAAACCCTGTCGTGCCACATGGGAAGCCTAGGACTGGTCAGTGCCGCCGTTAGACCGAGTATTTAAAACCTTGAAAATGATTCAAAAATTACGCAGAACTTCAAAAATTCACAAGAATTTGATTTATTGTCCATTTTTGGCATTCTTGGGCTTGTTTTGTTCGTATTTAATTATATTTTATTTTAAAAGTATCAAAAAATATTTCTATTATTATTATATTAATATTTTAAAAATACAGAAAATCTTATTTTACTTTTAAATAAAAATATATATGTCCTTTTAAATTGAAATTTTGCAGAGGTATCCTAGGGTCTAGGGTTGATCTCCCATAATTTTCTCATGCCCTTTTGATGCAAAATCAACTAGATTATGAATTTATAAAAATCTTGATCATAATGTGATCTTTATTTTTAAAAATTCATAATTAATTCAATCAAAATCCAATCATTGCATGTTAGGACACTATGGAATCAGTGAGGAACCCTCTTCCATTGAAAAATAATCCTAGATTATGATAATGTAAAGTTTGAGGAAAATTTGCTTTCAATAGCATATGAGTATATATATATATATATATAAAATTTCTAGACTATACATGATTGTAGTATCAAATTGAAGTGAATTTGATTTGAAGATGTTTTCTATATCCTCAAATCCCTTCAATTCACAATGATACATCTAATCTTTTATAGCTAATCAATAGCTTGAAATCATTCTATAAAGAGTTAGAGCACCTTTTCTTTATTGCTCATGAATATTATGCTTTGGTGTGGGTGTAATTAGTGTCCAAAGGGTTAGAAGTATATTGATTTCAATCCCATAATCTAGTGACATTAAGGACAATAATTAAGGTGTGTCTTAATTAACTTAGATCAATTTACTTTTGGGATGACATTAAAACTTAGAAAACTTGTATCATATAAATTTTGACCAAATTCACCTTGATTTGACATTAATCAACCTTCAAATAACTATTAGATTTAATGTTTTTTTCTCTTCCATAATTAAATTTCAACAAATTTCTAAAATTTGAATAAAATTTCTAAAATCTAAATCAACCCTAATTAATTCCAATCAACTTTAAATCAAGACTACAATAATTTAAAATCAAAACTAAAGTTTAAATTTCATTAAACATTAAGTAACTCTTAATTACCCTTTAATTAGGATTTAATTAAAAAAATCATAATAATTTAAATAAAATTCTTTAAAAACTCAAATTAATTTCAATGAATCCTAAATTAAGTACAAAAATAATTTATTTTTAAACCCCATTTAAACTCTAACTAAATTATTAAATACTTTTAATTAAAAATTAATTAAATAAATACCTTAAAATTCATATAAAATTAAAATAAAATTTAAAATTTAAAATAAATTAAATTTAAATTAAATAGAAATCAGAAACATATTAATTTTAATTTGAAATAATTTTTTAATTAAAAATTCATTAATTAAACAATTTCTTTAAATAATTAATTAAATATGAAAAATAAATTCCAAAATTCATATAAATTCAAATAAATTCAAATAAAAATTAGATAATAATAATTTGAATTAAAATAAAAAAATTAAATAATTTTAATTTTTAATCCATTAGTAATTCATTAAATAATCCATTTTCTTTTAATAATTAATTAAATAATATTAATAAATCCCAAAATTGTTTAAAATTTATTTTAATTCAAAAAAACTTCAGAGATTAATCTACCTAATTTTAAAAAAAATTTAATAAATTTTCTAATTTAATTTCATTAATAAATCATCCATTCTTAATTAAATTCATTAAAATTCAACAAATGATTTAAAATTCTAAATATTACAATAAAATTCATTAAAATTTAAATTAAATTTTAATTTATTTTAATTAAATTAATTTGATAATTTAATTGATTAATATTTGTCTTAATCAATCAAATTCGATTATTAAATTAGATTAAATTAATTAAGGTCTTTCCTGCCTAAGGCTTGATTCCTATTGGAGGGCTTTAGGTATTTTGATTTTTAAAGGCCTTTCAATACACTTAAATAACAAAGAGATTCTCCCATGTATTATGCATGATTCCTTTTAGGAAGGCATTAATACATTTGGATTTAGAGATATTTAAACTCTTAATAATACACTGACCTTATGTGGCTTACTCGACTCCTTTTGGAAAGTATGTCACATTACATTTACAAGGTCCATTTTCTCCTTCTCTAATAAAATTTTGAGGACTCTCAAATGCACACTTGTCTTTTTTAAGAGATGAGTGTTCATTTCGAAAGTCTATGGACTTATAAATTGATAACTTCCTGCAATTAGAGGGTTATCAATCTATAAGTTCTTTAAAACTAAATCAAATAACTTTAACATTTAAAAGTGGAATAATTTAAAATTCAAATATATATCACTTAAACTTTAATTAAATTCCCTTTTGGCCATTAATAATAAACCTTAATAATACATGCAATTCAAACATAAATTCTTATAGGACCTATCCAAGCCACACGACCTTATTCGCAAATTTAGATGCTTGCTAGGACAACCAAATTTAGCCTAGGTTAAGCCAATGGTTTGTTGTGGTTTAATTACAGTTGTCTTGCCTAGAGGGAACCCATGTGTGTTTGCCTACTTTTTTATAAATAATAGCATGCATATTTACTTTCTTGTCAATGCACCATAGAGTGAAGTGAATAAGTGAGGGTCGTATACTTTACTTTTCTGTCTTTACTTTCCTACATTTATAATTGTTCACAATACACTCATCACATACATAATTATATAACAGCTTTTATTTACTTGATTTTATATTTCTACAAAGAAGAATATTTCTAGGGACTGATATACTTATAAAAAGATTTAATTTTAAATTCATAGATTCTTATATATAGATTGAGTTGTACAGTGTTTTGAGTATGTAAAAGAACAAAAAATGATTGCTTATATACATACAAGTGGGGCTCCAAAAAGTAATATCCTCCCTCAAAGGGATGTTCCTTTTTGGAATTCCACAGAAGATCCAGCGCCTGAAGACCTTAAGAAGTCATATTTGGTTCTACTTTCTTTTAGGCTTAGAACCCAAGTTTGTTGTCGGTGGGGTCTGACCACCTTTACTTTACTGTTGACCCTGGGATGTAACCTGTAAATTCTATATAAATAAAATTAGCTCTTTTATATTAAATATTTATTCATTCATCATTAGCATTCATATAGATTTTTTATTTTTGTGAGCATATTATCCTATATTTGATTAAAGTTCTTTAACCATTCCTTGATCCTTAGGATAGAGCTATCTTAAATTTTGCATTCATTGGTGATTATTATTGTTGCAAATCTGAGTTTATGGATTAGACTTTTGATGATAGCAAATATTCATAATTATATGAGACTGCCTTGCCTACTAACTTTTCAGGTCCACAAGATCGAATGCAACTCAAGCCAGCTCAAGATTGAGTAGATTAAGTTTCAGTCAGTCTGCTTTTTTTTTTTCTTTCTTGAGTCCATTATAAAAGCGGTTCATGATGCTAAGTAACCTTGCACACATACACTTGAAGGTTTTTTTATTGTTTTCTATTTTGAGTACATCAGCCTGGATAATGTCCATATCGGCCAGGATGATCCGACTAAGAATAAAAACCCTAATTAGGGCATCCTGCTTAAGGCAGCACTCAGCACATCATCCTAGACGATCCTTGTATCGGCCAGGACGATAAGCTTAAATCAGAAAGAATCAGTTGCTAGATCTATTTAGGTAAGATTTAAATTTGAACATCAGCTAGGATAATCCATTACATCGGCTTGATCGATTTAACATAATTATGCCTAAATTAATCTAGTATTTAAGAAAAGCTATTATGGCTTGATTCATACGATCACATCGTCCTGGACGATCGTAGGATCGTCTAGGACGATTAGTTAAAAAATCCTTGGTTTATCCTAGACAATCAACATCGGCCAGCACTTATTCAGAGCGATGTTCTAGATGATTTTCCTCGATTTTGAACTAATCATTCGGGATAATTGTGCGATCGGCCAAGATGATCAAGCTAATTTTGGATCGTCCAGACCTCCTTTCTGAGCGATTGTATGGCCGATAATCTACAATTTGAACTAATCATATAGGATGATATGTTATCGTCCTGGACGATATGAACAAATTTCTTCTGTTCATCCTAGATCATCTCGGCTGATTAGGCTTAAATTGCACTGATCGTACAAGACGATAAAGTCGACAAGTTGCAATTAATGAGCTATTTCGAAGCTCTTCTATTAAAGAGCTCTTGTTCTTCACTTTGAAAGATCTTTTGTTATTATCTTGACCTGAGAGAGCCAAGAAGAGATAGAGAGAGAGGTAGAGAGAGGGATGAACTTGTGAGGGGGAGTTTGAAAGAAGAATTCACATAGATTTCTCTAAGCAAGGTTCCAAGGTGTCTTCTCCAATCTTCGTCCTTCATCCTTGAGGGTTCAAGGGAGGTCTTCTTCAGCAATTGGTTGAGGTTCTCTACCAGCTTCAGGAGGAAGCAAAAGGAATTGGATTTTCTGTCTCGCCGGGGTTGGCGAAAAGGAGTTTTTGTAAGAGCTTCTCTGCTTTGCTGTGGGAGTAAAAGGAGAGTCATGTTTGTAGTGCAATACCTGGAGGGTGCCTCCGTGGAGTGAACGTAGGTCGAGTTGACCGAACCACTATAAATTATCTGTGTTCTTTTCTTACTACGTTCTGCATTTATTTTTTTGCATGTTGATTTCTTTATGGTGATATTAGTTTGATTTTTATTTATGCTTTGCTTAAGAAATTTTTAAAATACCAATTCACCCCCCTCTTGGTTAGCCTCAGGCTAGTTCTTAAGGGCTTAACATCCCTAATGAACTTTTAAGTGGTATCAGAGCGGGATTCATAAAAACTAAGTTCGAAAAGTTTTTGAATTTTAATCCATGGCTAACAATGAAAATCATAATACTGTAGAAGAGTATTCTATTACCTGACCACCATTCTTTGATAATATCCCTTTTGATTTTTGGAAAACTCTCATGTCTAAGTTTTTACAATTAATTGATTATCGAATGTGAATGCTTGTTAAGAATTGTTATACACCTACAACTGAAAAATTGAATGGCGTTACTATTCCACTTCCTTTTAGTGAATGGACTCTCGATGATAGGGATTTAGCACAATTAAATACAAAATGTTTGAACTGTTTTTTTTGTTCTTTGAAATCGAAAGATTACATGTGTGTTTCTACTTGTACTACTGGTAAAGAAATTTAAGATAAATTGTGTATCTCCTATGAAGGTACTAATGGGATAAATTGTGCATGATTATAAACTTTTTCGTATGAAATCTTTTGAATCGATTCCTGAAATGTATATAAGGTTTACTCAGATTGTTACTTCTTTGCATGCCTTAGGAAGAGAACTAATTAACTATGAAAAAGTTAATAAAATTTTGAGATGCTTGCCTTCCTTTTTTGATGCTAAAATCACTGCAGTTACTGAATCTAAAGATTTGAGTACTTATTCGATTGACAACTTATACGGCTCACTCATTGTTTATGAGCAAGGGGTGAATCAAAGAAATCCTGATGCAAGTGAGAAAAAGAAGGAGAAAACTGTGGCATTTAAGGCCGACGATATAGACTTTGATTCTTCCGGGTTTGAAAGCGATGATGTTGCCTTAATCACAAGGCAATTCAAAAGCTTTCTAAGGAAGAAGCAAAAGAACCATCAAAAGTGGAATAAAGGTAAAGGAAACAAAAATTTTAAAATTTATAATGATATGTTTTGCTTTGAATGCAGGAAGCCAGGACATGTTAAAGCTGATTTCTCTACACTTAAGTCTCACCCAAGCAAGGAGAAGGGCGAGGAGAAACCCAAGTTCTGGAAGGACAAGAAAAGATTCTGAAAGGCATTCTAGGCGGATTCTGCATCGGATTCATCTGAGACTGAACTTGAAGAGGAGACAATAAACTTGTGTTAATGGCAGACGATCATCTTGATCAAGGTGACCAAGAAGAGGTATGTGAACTAACCTATGAGCAACTCCTTGAAATTTTTTGAAGTGGTTTGGAGAGAACGTTAGAGAGAGAAAGTCTCAGTTTTGAGAGGAATTTTTCAAATTTGGTGCTTCGCGGTCTGGTGGCGGATTTCTCACGAGAGGATGGCAGATCTTCCTCTACCCATCTTTGGTGACCAGAATGCTCCTTCGTGAATGGGAATAGCCTCGACAATGTCTGTTAAAGCTTTCTCTAGGAAGGCGACAGGATTTGGTAATTCGACTATGGTTATCCGAGAACCTGATTTGGATAAAATGCAAGTTTTATCTCCTGTTATGGAAGAAGGTAAACAAATTATAGTAGATGAAGTTGCGCAATCACCCCTTCATGGAATGGGGTCTTCATCGTTTGGGAGGAAGTTGATTGTTAATAGATTTGCCAATCTGAAATCGGTTTCAGTAACTGAAGATGTTCGTTCGTTTGAGAATTTTCAAAGCTGCAAGTTAGATGTTTGTGAAAAACCTGAAGAGGATGGAAATCAACCAAAACTTATATCGAAAGAGAAAGCCAATTTCTTGGCTTCAGATCAAGAGAAAGTGAATCCGTGGAAAAAACATCTTTATATTAAAGTTAATCTTCCAGATGGTGATCATTTTCTGATGGAAGATGGATCTGCTGTCAAATTATTTGAACCCAATGTGAGAGCCAACTTTGAGAATCTGCAATTCTCCATAGTTGTTAAGGTGTTTGGGAGACGCTTACCTGTTCAATTGGTAGGGACTGAACTGAGACGTCAGTGGACGAAGTTTGGAAATATTCATTTAACCAGTCTTGGTTCTGATTGGGTATTATGTTCTTTCTTCTCTAAGGAAGCAATGGAGAACATCCTATGGGAGGTCCATGGTTTGTCAATGGGCATATAATTGCGCTGGATAAGTGGAGCTCTGATTTTGATCCCAACTCACTCAAGGGCCTTTCTTCTCCCATCTGGATTAGGATGCCAAATCTGTCACTTTTTTTGCTGGGATGAAATTATTGTCTCGAGAATAGCTTCTTCAATCGGAGAACCCATTTTAATAGATTGGGATATGTTCTAATTGGGGAGAAGAGAATTTTCCAGGATATGTGTTCGAATACAACTTGATCGGTAGCTTCCTACCGGTGTTTGGGTGGAAGGTGTTAATGGGAAATTTTTTCAAAGAGTGGAATATGAGAAAATTTCTATCTTTTGTCAATACTATGGTCGCATTGGCCATTTAAAAGATGCTTGTGTAGATGCAGAGAAGATTGCAGAACCGATAAAGAATTCTAATCATAAGGAGGACACTATTTCAGCCTTTAATAAGGGTTCAAAAGAAGCTACAAAAACTAATTCTTGGCAATTGGTTAACTACAGAAGAGTCAAGAAGAAGGATGTGGGTATGGATAAAATGAAATGCATACCTAAGGTAGGAGTATCGCTTGATGCTGCTAAGAGGGATGGACCAAGTATTGTTTTGACAAAATAAAAAGTATCAATGAATATGGAAAACAAAGAATTGATATTGGGTAAAAAAGAAGATGGCAATACAGCTAGTGTTAAATCAAAAGAAGTGAAAGATGTTAGCAAGTCTACTGAAATTCAAAATGTTATGGAGAATGCTGTGGACTCTACTGGAGTTGATGGATCTGTCAGATCCCATGCCAGAGGTATGTTGGAAATAAGAGACCCCATGGGGAATCTTGAGGTTGATTCTATCCAGATAGTCCCTTTCTCTTTAGGTAATAAATTTGAAGTACTTAACTCTTTATGTGAGGAGGGAAGCAATGTGGATATTCAGGAAACTTCAAAAGATGCTGCTGTGGCAGAAGGTGAACTAGTGGAATTACTGGAAGAATGTCAGACTAATAGCAATGTTGAAGCAGTAATGATAAACATGGTGAAGACCAGTGAAAATAAAGATGGGAAGAGTTCTGATCTCAACAGTGGAAAGGTTTCTGTTCAAAAAACTAAATTGTTTAAGGAACTTAGATATCTTGTTCCATTAAATGTGGCTTCAAGCCAAGATAAAAACAATATGAGCAAAAGAAGGGGTGGGGGTTCTTCCCCATTCTTACCAAAATGAGTTCCATTAGTTCTTGGAATTATAGGGGGGCTAATAACGAGGCCTCCTTATATTTGAAGGAGTACATTAAAGATTGGGACGTGTTTTTTGTTGGGATCGTTGAAACAAAAATTTCTTCTCTTTCTAGAGAAGAATTTAATAAATTTTTGGGTGAAAATTGGGATTTGTTTCTGCTGCCTTCAAGAAGAAATTCTGGAGGAATTCTATTAATATGGAAAACTATTGTAGCTTCTTTCTCCTCTATAAAAACTTCAGATTAGTGTGTGTTGGGGGAACTAAAGGTATTTAATAAAGGTAATTGGATGATAGCTACCATATATGGAAGTAGAGAGATGCAAGGAAGAAGAGAACTATGGGAATTGCTGGATAGTAATCTGAAACAAGATATTCAACTGTAGTAGGAGGTGACTTCAGCTGAATTTTATCCCAAGAGGAAAAGAAAGGAGGGAAGAAATTTTCTTTCTCGATTGGTCCTTTAGAAATGAAAGCATTCATGAATAGAAATGATCTTTATGATGTGGGTTTTCTTGGCTCTAGATTTACTTGGTGCAACAACAAGAGTGGAAGTGCCAGGATCTTGGAGAGACTGGACAGATGCATGCTTAATTCTAAAGCCTTGGAATGGATCAATCAAGCTATTGTGAGACATTTGAGTAGGATTTCTTCAGATCATTGTCCTATTGTTTTAAAGATGTTTAATCTTAACTACTAGAAAACTAGATTTCATAGATTTGAAGATGTATGGTTGTCTTACTTAGTTGCAGCTTCAATTGTTAAGATTTCTTGGGCTAAACCTGTGAAGGGGAATGATACGGAAGCTCTGAATAAAAAGCTATCAAGGGTTCTTAAAGCCTTGTTCTTTTGGAGCAAGGCGAAGCATCAAAAGCTGGAAGATTTGAAAAATGATTTAAAGTTAGAGATTGAAGAACTTCAGCTAGAAGAAGAACGTGAACTACAATTTTCAGACAGTAGGATTTTTTTATTAAGATAAAAAATTAGTGAGTTCAACTGTACTTTAGCTCGGTTGAATACTTGGTGGAGACAAAGGGCTAAAGCCAAGTGGATGAAGGAGAGGGATTCGAATTCTATGTTCTTTCATGCCTTTGCTAATGGGAGAAGGAATAGTAATTTTATAAAACAGTTGAAAAATGATGAGGATTGATTGAAGATCCCGAAAGTATTAGAAGCTGCTTCTATAATTTCTTCTGCAACAAATGGGATCAAAGGGATTGTCTTTTGGACAATTAGCCACTAAACGTGAACATTCTGAATCCGAAAAATTATAGATTTTTGGAATTTGCCTATTCTATTGAAGAAGTTGAGAAGGTAATTGGAGAGCTTGGCCATAACATTTCTCTCGGGATGGATGGAATCACCTATTCCTTTTTTAAAAGCTTACTAGAAGATCATTGGGACAGACGTTTGGAAAGCTATTCAATTATTCTTTAGCTCAGGTTCAATGTCTCCCAAGTGGAAAGAAACTATGGTGGTGCTCATCCCCAAAGTAAGCAATCCTTTATATCCTTCTATTTTTAGACCTATCAGCCTATGCATGTCTATTTATAAGATAGTGGCGAAAGTGTTGTTAAATAGAATGATGAAAGTAATTCACAACCTTGTAACGGAGGAGCAAGTGGCATTCATCAAAGGTAGGTCTTTATCTGAGCATGTGTTTATTGCACAAGAACTTTTCCATAAGTTCAGATTTCTAATTCCAAAAGAGGCTTGGTGGCAATCAAGTTGGATATGGAACAGGCTTATGATAGTATGGCCCGGAACACTCTGAAACAAGTCTTAAGCTACTTTGGTTTTCCAATAGGCTTCTCCAATCTTGTGTTGGAGTGTGTTACTGATCCTGTTTTCATGGTTCAAATCAATAGAGTCAGTTTGGATGGTATTAAAGGGAAAAGTGGATTTAGACAAGGGTGTCCATTATCACCCTACCTATTCATTCTTTGTTCTCAATTACTTACCAATGCTTTCTTGTATGAAGGAAGGAATTTGGGATTAAAAGTAGCACCTACGGCTCCTGGGATTTCACACTTATTGTTTGCTGACGATATTTTTGTTTTCTCTATTGCCAAGAGGGAGAATTTAATGAAAATCAGAAAAATCACTTTTGATTACTATAAATGAATAGGTCAACAAATAAATTTCTCAAAATATGCAATCATTTTCAGTAAAAGGATGGAGAGAAGAAGGAGGAGGGAGTTCTCTAAACTTATGGGATTCATGGAGGTTAAAGAGCTCAATTACTTGGGCATTAAAATTGCTTTAAGAAGACTTATTGTAGCTGACTTTCTAAGATATTTAAAAAAGCTGCATTCAAATTGGACATTTGGGGGAATAAGTTTATTTCTATGCTGGGCTGATTGCTGCTTATAGAAACAGTGGTACAAGCTCTTCACATCTTCTACTCTTCCTTGTCCCTGGTTCCTATGAGTATCTTGAATAAACTTGATAGGATGTGCAGATAATTTCTCTGGAATAAAAGCAATTGGAATAATGGAATTCATTTTGTAGCATGAAAGAATTATGTATTCCGGAGAACCTTGGAGGCCTGGGTATTCTTTCAGCTACAGATTCGGTGGAACCTCTAAGAGCAAAGCTAGTTTGGAATTTCTTGAAGAAGCCTCACTCATTACTTAATAAATATTTTTCTATTAAATATGGGAGAAATGTCTGGGATGTGGAAAGGAGGCTGAACTTTTCTCCATCATGGAAATTGATTCTGAGTGGTGCCAAGGGGTTAAGGCACATTGTGAAATGAAGTATTAAAGATGGGACTTCAATAAACATCATGAAAGACGTTTGGATCATAGATAGAAGTTTAGACAGATGGCCCATGTTCATTGGAATAGGAGATGATAATTTGTCATATCTGTCTGATTTTATTTCGGAAGGAGAGTGGATTCCTGAAAAACTGCAAGGTTTCTTTGGAGATGAACTGGTGAAAGTGATCTGTAATACAAAGATTGGCATGGACAACATTGAAGATGATTTGAAGATGCTAAAGAGTTTCACAGGAAAAACTATTTCGACTATGGCTAGATGCAAAACTTCAAACCTGGGAGAAGAAAATCATGCTTTTATTCAGCACTGAAAAAGTTTTCAAAAACTGAAGATCAATCCTCGGATAGCTTTTTCCTGGTGGAGGCTTTTGAAGAATGCCATTCCTTCATGTGATTTTTTAATGCATAGAAGATTATTGGAGAATAACCTTTATCCTAGAGGTTGTGGTATGAAAGAAGATGGAGAGCATGTGGTTGTGAAAGGCTTGAAATTAATTCAGGTAATTCAATTGGCTAATAAATGGGGTTTCTCATTACTGGTTTTCAACAATTTACAAGAATGTCTTATTTTTATTAATAAGCAAGAGAATAATGACCAATTTATTGCAAGAACTTATTGTACATTGGTATTCAACTCTTGGAAGAGTAGAAACAATCTTATTCATGAAGGATGTGAAATGGGATCTGAGTTTATTGTGTCTAATGCCATTACTTATGCAGCTATATCATCTAATAATCTATATACGGACCACTAGGGTGCTAACCAGCTTTATAAATGGATTCCTTCTTTTTGGCATCCCCCTCCACCCGGATGGATTAAGGTGAACATAGATGCATCTCTTCTTCCTTCTAATGAAGCAGGGATTGGAGGTATATTCAGATATCACAAAGGAAGTATGCTTCTATCATTTAGATTCTCAGTGATTCACTGGGACATTGGATTTCTGGAGTTATTGGCCTTTCATTTGTTGAGAAAAGTTATAAAAGATTGGATGATGGATGCTAAAGGACTAATTATAGAAAGTGATAACTATAATGTCATTAGATATCTGCAGAAATCAGTTTCTCAGGAAAATTGAGGATTGGATCTATCAACAAAGGAGAATATTGATTTTCTTAAAGGGTTTGAGGTAACTCTTTTTCAGTTTGTTAATAGAGATTATAACAAGTTAGCTCATTGGTGTGCTAACTTTTCTTTGAGAGGTGATTTCTTTTGGGATGTTCTAGAAGTTAATAAGGTCCCTCCTTATTTTTATTCTTTGTTAAAGGAAAAAAGTGATAGGTTTGCTATCATTTAGATTTTGTTCTAAGTTTCTTTTTTATTTGCTATTAATGCTATCTGCATTTTCTTAAAAAAAAACACTTTGAAATTTCTAAAAAAAATCACGCATCATATAGAAAGCTTAAGAAAATTCATGCTAGTTAGAAAGCATATAAAAAATTAGAAAATCTAAAAGCTTTAGAAAATAAAAAACCCTCATTTCATGCATCGCATAAAAAGCATCACCATAGATCAGTGCATCCTTTTCCTGGAATTAGATGTTTTTCATGTGGCATGTTAGGACACATTGCACACACTTGCACCATTCACCGTAGTCCACATTGGGTTTGGAAACCCAAATTGCATGATTCACAACATAACACACATGTATTGCATTCCACTTTCCATAAGAAGGGACCCAAACCTATTTGGGTTCCTAAATATGATATTTGAAGATTTTGTTGGCAAGCTCTCATAAAAGGGCTCGTGAGAGTATGTGGTACCTGGACAGAGAATGCTCTAGACATATGAATGGTGACGCCAATCAATTCATTTTGCTGGAGACCAGGACATGAGGCAAGGTTACTCTTGGAGACAACACCACCAGGAAGGTGGTAGGCTCAGGTATAATTGGTAATTCCAAGAATCTTTTGATTGAAAATATTTTGATTGTAGATGGACTGAAACACAACTTGCTCAGCATCAGTCAGCTTCGCGACAAGGGCTTCATCATAAATTTTTTGGCAAATTCATGCATTATCAACTTAAATAATAACATTATTTTATAGGGAAAGCGGATCAACCAAGTTTACATGCTTGATTTAAATAACATTGAATGTGCTGTTTCATTTTGTTTAAAAAATGTTGTTGATGATTCATGATTGTGGCACAGGAGATTATGTCATGCCAGTATGAAAACCCTTATGAAAGTGACCCAAAAAGGCATAGTTTGAGGAGTCCCCAAGCTTAAGTTTTCAAAAGACCACCTTTGTGATGCCTACTAATTAGGAAAGCAAGTCCACTCTACTTTTCACCCCATTAAGGACACTAGCATCTCTAGACCTTTTGAAGTCCTTCACATGGATTTATTTGGACCCATTAGCATTGCCAGCTTGGGAGGGAAAGTCTTTGGTTTTGTGATTGCCGATGACTACTCGAGGTTCACTTGGATTAGATTTATGTCACACAAAAATGAGTCTTTTGATGAGTTTAGAGACTTCTTCACTTGAATTCAGAAAAAAGCTAGGTTTTGAGATCTTGACCATCCATAGTGATCATGGGGGAGAGTTTAAAAATAGATTTGGAGATTTTTTTGAGGACAAGGGGATTAGTCACAACTTTTCAGCTCCTAGGACCCCTCAGCAAAATGGGTAGCTGAAAAAAAGAACCGAACCTTAGTGGAAGCTGCTAGAGTCATGCTTGCTGAGTATTCACTTCCAAAATACTTTTGGGCTGAAGTAGTTAACACAACTTGTTATGTATTGAATAGGGTGAATGTTAGAGCAAAATTAGATATGACACTCTATGAGATCCTTAATGGTAGGACACCCAATCTTTCTCACATTCATGTCTTTGGTTATAAGGTTTTCATTCACAATAATGGGAAGTCTTTGTTTAGGAAAATTTGATCCAAAATCTAATGAAGGAGTGTTCTTAGGATATTCTAGTGTTGGGAAGTCTTTTAGTGTGTTTAATAAGAGGACTTTGGTGGTTGAGGAAACTACTCATGTGGTGTTTGATGAGTCTGATCCTAGAAAGCCTAAAGTTGAGGATGATGATGATGTTGGAGAGATTATCAGTAGAGTAGAAAATTTAGAGAAGAGGGTAGAGTACCAGAACACTGAAGGAGTAGGAGATGTTACCCAAGGAGTAGAAAATGTAAATCTGGAGGAAAGGTTTGAACCTTCACACACTTTTCCTAGAGATTGGAGATACTCTTCAAGTCACCCTAAAGATCTGATCTTAGGAGACCCCTTTTGATGGAGTTAGGACTTGACATGGACTTAGGAAGGAAGTGAACCACTCTGCCTTTATTTCAATGACTAAACCCACCAACATAAACCAAGCCCTTTCTGATGAGTTTTGGATCTTAGCCATGTAGGAGGAATTGAACAAATTTGTTAGGAATGATATTTGGGAGCTTGTAGAAAGACCTAAGGGAAAAAGTGTAGAAGGAACCAAGTGGGTCTTTAAGAATAAGATGAATTATTCTGGAGTGGTGGTTAGAAATAAGGCAAGATTGGTGGCTAAGGGGTACAACCAAATAAAAGGGATAGATTTTGAGGAGACATTTACCCCTGTAGCTAGATTGGAAGTCATTAGAGTGCTATTAGCCTTTTCCTGTTATAAAGGATTTAAGCTTTTTGAAATAGACGTTAAGAGTGCCTTTTTAAATGGGATAATAAAAGAGGATGTGTTTGTAGAATAACCCTCAGGTTTTGAGAGTTCTCAATTTCCAAATCATATTTTTAAATTAAATAAGGCCTTATAAGGATTAAAGCAGGCACCTAGAGCTTGGTATGAGAGACTTAACACATTTTTACTAGAGAGGGAGTTTGTTAAGGGGAGCTTAAACACCACTCTTTTTCTAAGGAAAGTAGGAAATGATTTACTCATTATTCAGATTTATGTTGATGATATACTTTTTAGATCTTCTGATAAGAGATTATGTGATGAGTTTTCTAAAATAATGAGTAGAGAGTTTGAGATGAGCTTGATGGGAGAGCTGTCCTACTTTTTGGGATTTAGCATAAGATAGTTAGATGATGGAACCTTTCTAAATCAATCAAAATACATAAAGGATATTTTGAAGAAGTATGAGATGGATAAAGCCAAACCAATCAATACTCCCATGACCTCCAGTGTTCAGTTATATAAGGACCCAAGTGAAAAGTCTGTTGATCAGAAGAAATACAGAGGGATGATTGGATCTTTACTTTACCTGACTGCTAGCCGACCTGATAAAATATTTAACGTTTGTCTTTATGCTAAATTTCAAGCTGACCCTAAGGAATTCCACCTGACTACAATTAAGAGAATCCTTTTAGGGACCCAAAACTTAGGAATCTAGTACCCTAGGCACAACACTTATTTTGAGATTATTAGATATTTTAATTCTAAATTTGCAGGATGTAAGGTGGATAGAAAAAGTACTTTTGGAACTTGCCAATTCATAGGACAATCTTTAGTCTCCTGGTATAGTAGAAAGAAAAACTCTGTTGCACTTTCCATTGCTGAAGCTGAGTACATTGCTTTAGGAAGTTGAGTGGCCCAAGTCATTTGGTTAAAATAGCAGGTACTAGATTTATGATTAAATGTAGGCACCATTTTGATTCTTTGTGACAACACTAGTGTCATCTGTATTTCTAAGAATCCTATCCAACATTCAAGGACTAAGCACATTTACATTAGGCATCACTTTATTAGAGACCATGTGACTAAGGGAGACATTAAGGTGGATAGAAAAAGTTCTTTTGGAACTTGCCAATTTATAAGACAGTCTTTAGTCTCCTGGTATAGTAGAAAGTAAAACCTTGTTGCACTTTCCATTGTTGAAGCTGAGTACATTACTTTAGGAAGTTGAGTGGCCCAAGTCATTTGGTTAAAATAGCAGGTACTAGATTTATGATTAAATGTAGGCACCATTTTGATTCTTTGTGACAACACTAGTGTCATCTGTATTTCTAAGAATCCTATCCAACATTCAAGGACTAAGCACATTTACATTAGGCATCACTTTATTAGAGACCATTTGACTAAGGGAGACATTGAGTTACACCATGTGGCGACTGAGAATCAAATAACTAACATATTTACTAAACCACTAGCCTTCGACATTTTCAGCACTTTAAGGACTAGATTGGGTGTGATTGATATTAATGCTTGAACTTGATTTCTACTGATTTTTTATCTGTTATTTACTAATTACTTTATTTATTTTTTGTAATTTTTTTGTTTTTATTTTTTTGTTTTTACTTTAGTTTTTGTGCCTTAATTTATTTTCTTTTTCAAATTATCACCGAATTGATATCTTATGCCTTATTTTTATCTTTTTGAAAATTTGTAGTCAATGTTTTACATCTCTTAATCTACTAAAGGGTTAAAACACCGTTGATTGTGTCTCTTTCTCAAAACTATTTTGGTGGTTAAATTTTCTTTTATAAATAAAAGTCTATCTCAATTTAACAACTGGATTTTACAATTGAAATCTTTTCTAACTTGCTACAGTAATCTAGCTTAAATTTATAATAATCAAAGTTTTTTTTACTTCAAGATTTCTCGTTATCCTATCAATGCATCTCTCATTTGATTTTTTATTCTATTTTGTGGTTTGTTCTTATCTATATTAGAGAGTGAGTTTTTTCTTCTCTAATATCAAGAAGATATACTCATAACTATAAATATTTAAGAGTTTTTAGAAAAGAATCTAGCTTGCAAAAAATAATAAAAAAAATGGTGGCCAATGATGCCAAAAGCAAAACATGCGCAATGACGCCAAATTGAAAAAAACTCTATATACACATAAAGTGTATCAAAAATCAAAAGATGCGTAAAGTGCGCCATTCAATGCACAAGAGGCATAAAATGAGCCCATCAAAACAAGCTATCTTCTTTTCTTCCAACTCTTAAAACTTAGAAAATTTCATGTATCACTTGAGATTTTCAAGGACTTGATTTTGAATTTCATGATTGTAATAAACTACTTTGATACATTATTCTATAAGATATTTTTTTTAAACCAAGTCTTGATCAGATCTCTTTTTCTTATCCAATTAATTTTTTTGAATTAGGCCTTTTGATTTCAAAAGATGATTTTACCCTAAAAGAAGTCTAAGCTTAGGGTTAACATGATCGGATATTTTACAATTTTTTTTTAGCTTTGATGTTGTTAACTCATTAACTTATAAATTTTTTAAATCAATCACATGGAGACTATATCATGTTCATGCCTTGATTTAAAAAAAGAAGAACTTTGTTTCTTTGCAAGTTTTTATGCCTTTTTCATGTTTTATCATTATAATGTTTAGTTGATTTTATTATTTTTGGGCCTTCTCTGATCATCTCCATCCATCCTCTGATTTCAAATTTTTGTCACATCGTCCTGTACGATGTTTATATCATCCTGGATGATCTACTCATCTTTCTTCAAAAAACTCCATCTACTAAATATTTCGATTTTTCTTCTCTTCATTGTCTTGGATGATATAATCGTCATCAGCTACAATCATTTTGATCGTCCTGGCCAATACATTTTCATCCTAGATGATGCATTTATTGGTAATCATCCCATCTGGTACACCTATTCATCCTGGATGATACATGTGTCAGCACATTTAAAATCTATAAATTTGCCCGGGACGATCCATTTTTGAACAATCGTCCTGGATAATCCATTATTCGTCCTAGACGATACACGTGACATATGATTTATAATGTTTTAAATTCAGCCGGTACGATCCATTATTGAGCATCATCCTGGAAGATCCACATAATTATCCTGGACAATCTGCTTTTTTAATGGACGTCCGGCCTGACTCCTCGGGACGATCGCTTATGTCTAATCGTTTCGGGCAATCTTTGATCGTCTCGAATGATTAGACCACCTTTTTTGACCAATCATCCAATTGTAATAATTGCACCAAATCGGCCTAGATGATCCTGTGATCGTCTTGGACGATCCGACAGATTCTTTAAATTGAGGCCAAATTCAATCATTTTTCTTTACACCTCTCCTTCCCTTTTCTTCCTTTTCTCCTGTTCCTTGCTTATTATGCTAATGGCTGGCGGCAAGCATTCTTGTCACACATCTGGAAGCTCCTCAGGGCCACACTGGACCCTCAATTTTGGGAGGCAGACGATTAGGCTGCCTACCACCGATATAAGACGTGCATCATTACTCCTCCTGATCAATTAATCCAAGCCACCTCTCCTATCTGGTACTCGACCTATTCACTAAAACCTCTCTATGTTTTATTCTCACGCTTGTAGTCCATTTTAATTTAGAACTTCTCTTTAAATTTTATGCCAACCTCCAAATAAATTCTACATATACTGCTCTCACCTCATATGTGAATCGACGCCCTGTCGAGATCACATACCAGGATTGTGCAAAATTGCTACAGCTTTCCACCACTGGGGATAAGCTGCATACCCTGGTTTCTGATCCTGATTTTAACTGGGCTACAGCCAATCACTTTTTTTTTCCACACCAATGCCCACTTTCATGTTAGAGAGACTAGCTTTTTATTTAAAGATGCTAGGACGATTCATCACATCCTTCACACCTCTATGATTCCCAAAGCCGGTGATCGAATCCATATCACTCCACTTCTTTTACTCACCACTTTTACATAATGGCCAATCATGAATTCAATTCAATCGATCTGATATTTCACTACATCGACCATTTAACTTTAATTTGAGTTCCAGGTTATAGAAGAAAGCCCAATCTTGCTCTAGGACACATCATTGCATATGTTCTAGAATCCAAATATAATCTTTAATATCCTACTTCTCCCGACCTTCAGCCACCCTTCTACTTAAACAGTTCCTTCAATGTCCTTCATAATACTCATCTCCACCCAGGGGATAAGGAAGCTCAGGGGGTCGAGGAGGAGGAGGCTCCCGCTCCTAATCTTGCACCTGTTCCTCTCAGCCAGCACTCTTAGCTGGATCAATTGGTGGAGATATTTGATCAGTGGGAGACCTGCTTTGTGGCCTACGTTGCTTCACAAGAGCAGCAACATACTAAGGACATCATCTGCATACAGCACCAGCACGACCAGGATATGGCTTAGTTTGGATCTCAGTTTGCTACATTGACCAGTTACTTTCAGCCACCATCATCACCACCTACTCCATCTGATGATCATGATCCCTCATTTTACTAGTTTTTTATTATATTGTTTTTCTATAATTTGTTTTTCTTATGGTTATTTTAGTTTCTGTTCTATTTTTTAGTTTCCTCCTTTTTATGATGTCAAAATGGGGAGTAGTCTGCTGTAACTTATACTTTTGATTCTGGAATTTAGTTAACTACTTTTCGTTGCACTATTTTCATTTGACTGTCATAACTGCTTAGATTTTGCTGGTTGTATTTTCCATCATCAAAAAGGGAGAGATTGTTGCAAATCTGAGTTTATGAATTAGACTTTTGATGATAGCAAACATTCATAATTATATGTGAATGCCCTACCTATTAACTTTTTAGGTCCACAAGATTGAGTGGAACTCAAGCCAGCTCAAGATTGGGTAGATTAAGTTTGAGTCAGTATGTATTTTTTGTCTTTCTTGAGTCCATTATAAAAGTGGTTCCTGATGCTAAGTAACCTTGCACACACACACTTGAAGATTTTTTTTGCAATTTTGTTGTTTTGAGTACATTGGCCTGGATGATGTCCATATCGATTAAGACTATCCGACTAAAAACAAAAACTTAATTAGGGCATCCTGGTTAAGGTAGTCGTTATTAAGCAAATTGTCCTGGACAATCCTTGTATCGGCTATGATGATAGGCTCAGATCAGAAAGAATCAGCCACCAGATCTATTTAGGTAAGATTTATTTTTGGACATTGGCCAGGTTGATCCATTACATTGGCCTGGATAATTAAACACAATTATGCCTAAATTAATCTAGTAATTAAGGCTTGATTGATACGATCATATCATCCTGGACGATCGTAGGATCATCCGGGACAATCAATTCAAAAATCCTTGGTTGTTCTTGGATGATCAACATGCCATCACTTATTTACAGCGATGTTCTGGATGATTTTCCTTGGTTTTGAACTAATCGTCTGGAACGATTGTGTGATCAGCCCGGACTATCAAGCTAATTTTGGATCATCCAGACCTCTTTTCTGAGCGATTATCTGGTCGATAATCTTTGATTTGAACTAATCGTATAGGACAATATGTTATCGTTTTGGATGATATGAACAAATTTCTTCTGTTCATCTCAGATTGTCTAGGTTGATTAGGCTTAAATTGCATTAATCGTACAAGATGATATATTTATATCTTCCTGAACGATAAAGTCGGTAAGTTGCAATTAATGAGCTATTCTGAAGCTCTTCTATTTAAGAGCTCTTATTCTTCACTTTGAAAGATCTTTTGCTGCTGTCTTGACCTAAGAGAGCTAAGAGGAGAGGAAGAGAGAGAGAGACGAACTAGTGAGGGGGAGTTTATGAGAGGGATTCACGAAGGTTGCTCCAAGCAAGGTTCTATGGTGTCTTCTCTAGTCTTCGTCCTTCATCATTGGGGATTCAAGGGAGGTCTTCTTCAGCAATTGGTCGAGGTTCTCTTCCTGCTTCAGGAGGAAGCAAAAGAAGTTGGGTTCTCTGCCTCGCTGGGATTGGCAGAAAGGAGTTTTTGTAAGGGCTTCTCCGCCTTACTGTGGTAGCAAAAGGAGAGTCACGTTTGTAGTGCAATACCCGGAGGACACCTCCGGGGAGTGGACGTAGGTCAAGTTGATCGAACCACTATAAATTCTCTATTTTCTTTTCTTACTACGTTCCACATTTATTTTATTGCAAGTTGATTTCTTTGTGGTAATATTGGTTTGATTTTTATTTGTGCTTTGCTTAAGAAAATTTTGAAAATATTAATTAACCCCTCCTCTTGGTTAGCCTCATGCTAGTTCTTAAGGGCTTAACATCCCTATTGAACTTTCAATTATGATTAGGATTGTTAGCTGGAAGCCCACTCTAAGTAGGTGGTAAGTTCAGATTATATACACTCTTCTCTTTGTACATTCCTTCTTCTAACTAAATCTAAACTTCCAAATCTAGTGTTAAAAATCTATAATCTAAAGCTTGATAATGAAAATTTAAATTAGCCTAAATATTTAGTTAAATTTGTATATAATTTTGAAATTAATTATTCTTCATTAAAATCGAGAATATTTTCTTAGGAGTTGTAATTAACTATAGAGGCTTGCCCCTATAGGGAGTCTAGATCCCTGAATAATCTAAACCCTATATTAGTTTCCTTTCTAAGGTAGGGGAAAAATCTGTGAACATAGATTATCTACTTTATCCACATTTAAAATTTAATTATTTAATAAAAAATAGATAGATATTGGATTTATTGTTACAATGAATCTGATGTTTACTATATCTGATTAAAGAGATAAATTTATAATTTTTTTTTTCTAATTTGAACAATAGGAGAAGATATTCATTATCCATCAAGATGATTTATATCTTTCCTATACTTCTTCTTATTAGATAAAAAAAATATAGTTCTCTCTTTTGAATCATAGAAGGGCATTAGTCTACCCTTTGGGGTGGTATAATGTCTAACTAAATGAATTTAATTGAAAAAAAAATTTAAATAGAAATAAAACAAATTATGTGGGAATAAAAAAACATTTTAATAGAAAAATTTTTCTCACAGATTTTTCTGAAGGATCAATGTTTACCTTCATGGCATATATTTTCATTGTGTAAATTCAGCTCTTAGCTATATTATTTGAGTGGTTAAGCTAATTTATATATAAGTCCATATACTTCTCCAAAGCTTTCAATTGTTTACATTTATTTGGCTTGGATGATGATTATGTTCATCTAAAGGTTTATATGTCTATAATTGTGATACTTTGGCCATATTTTTACTTTCATATGATACCAATGTGTATAATTTTATAAATCATCCTATACATGTACTTCTCTCAGTTAAATTTATTTATAAAAATTTTCTATTCATATAAGCAAGTTTATTATTGCATTTGACACAATTTTTATTCATAAAATTATTATGATTGTTTATTTGTTATTATGAGTTGGGTTTTAAATAAAGTTGAGATAATTATAAAAATCTCATTCCATGTATTCATATTATAAATAATTGCAATGAAAATTTGTAAATAGAGAGGTCTCCTATAACTTCACTTCTTTTTTTCAGTCATACTTCAGTCATGACGGTTAGAGAACTTGATTTGCTTTATTGATATGATTTCTCGTAAGATTATTGTTGCAAAATTATAAATATCTAATTATCCATTCATATTCTTTTATGCTCAGGCTTTGAGTTTTGTTTTAATATGTATATGTGATATCATTGTATCATGCACATAAACCGTGAGATTTTGTCAATATATATCATATATATGTATGTCATTAGACACATTTCTTTCATTATGCCACATGTTTATTTTGATAGCCACTTGTGCTTATTATTGATATAATTTGCTTACGCATGCTCACTTTTCCATATGCTATAGATAAATTTTAAAAGTTATGAATTTTAATTATTTTAAATTGATTCTTTTTTAATTCTATTTCTGCTTGAATGGTGCCTACTCTCATTCCACTTCTTTCTCTCTTTTCCTTTATTTGTGAGGTACATCTGAGCTACTCGGATAATAATTTAGAGAATATTCAGCCGCCTCCATTTCTTCCAAAAGGGGGTGCTACAGGTGGGATCATCGGGCATCAGTCCCGATGTAGTAAATTCCCTTAAATCTTAGAAGTCCTTAGAAGCCCCCAGATCATACACACTTTCTCCTTCTGCACATCTTTCCTATCACTCCTAAATTCAAAAATCTTAATTCAACTTGGAGATTTATAATCTAAAGCTTATACATTAAAATTTTCATAACCCAAGCTCTTTTTTTTAAATTAGGTTTATATACATCTTTTAAAATTCTTTAGTCTTCACTTTAATCGGGAGTATTCTCTTAGGAGAAGTAATTAACTACAGGGGCTTGCCTCTATAGGGAGACTAGATCTCATATTAAAATAAACCCTACTTTAGTTCATTTCTATAGTAGGGAAAAATATGTGAATGCATACCAGACTTTATCTATATTTAAAATTTAATTTCATAATCAAAGGATTTGTAGATGTCTGATTTGCACTTACAAGCGGATCAAATATCCTTTATATTTGATTATGGAGATAAATATGTAATTTATTTTTGTAATTAGAGCGATAGGAGAAGATATTCTTCATCCCTCAGGATTATTTGTGAAGGTTCTCAGATGACACTAGAAAGTGCTCTGATACCACTTAAAAGTTTGTTAGGGATGTTAAGCCCTACAGAACTGGCCCAAGCTAACCAAGAGGGGGGGGGGGGGTGAATTGGTTTTTTAAAAATTTCTTTTCACAAAGAACAAAATTCACATAAACCAAAATCACACCACGAGAAAAATAAATGCGGAAATTAAAGGTGCAGAAGCAAGAACACAGAAATTTATAGTGGTTCGGTCAACTCGACCTACGTCCACTCCCAGAGGCGCCCTCCGAGTATTGCACTACAAACGTGACTCTCCTTTAGCCCCAACAGCTAGGCGAAGAAGCCTTTACAAAGCACCTCCTTTTTTCCACCCCGGCAAGGCAGAGAACCTATCTCCTTTTGCTTCCTCCTGAAGCTGGCAGAGAACCACAACCAGATGCTGACTCCTTACCTCTACCGACCCTTCCAAGGATGAGAAACTCTAGACGAAGAAGAAGCAGAGCGATCCTTGAAGGCGATCCTTGAAGCAATCCTTATGAATCCCCTCACAAGCTCCCCCTCACAATATCCTCTCTCTCTCCCTCTCTCTCTTTCTCTCCTCAAGGCCTTCTCAGGTCAAGGCAGCAGCACAAAGGTTTTTCAAAATGTTGAACAAGAGCTCTTAAATAGAAGAGCTTCAAAGGAGCTCATTAATTGCAAGTTGCCGACAATATCGTCCAGGCCGATATGGACATCGGCCTGGCCGATCAGTACAAATCTCAGAAGATCGTCCAGAGCATCACTATGAGTGCAAACTAGATGATTTTAAAATTGGCTTGATTGTCTAGACTGATCTCACAATCGTCCCGACCGATCAGTTCAAATCAGAGGAAAATCATCTAGAGCATCGCCCTAAATTTGAGTTGGCCGATATTTATCGTCCTGAAGTAACTAAGGTTTTTGAGTAGATCATCCTGGCCGATCCTGCGATCGTCCAGGAAGATATGATCGTATCAATCATCCTTAATTACTCACTTGATTTCCTGATCAATTAAGGCATAATTTGTGAATATCGTCCAGGCCGATAAATGATTGTCCTGGCCGGTTATTTAAAAATACAGTATACCTTAATTGTCTATGGCGGCAACTTCTTTCTATTTTGAGCTTATCATCCTGGCCGATACACATATCATCCAGGCCGATCAGTTAATGACGTCTGCCTTAATTAAGAATCCTTATTTAGACTTTCTATTTTAAGCCTGATCGTCCAGGACAATGTAAATATCGTCCTGGCCAATATGAGTAAAAACATAATTTCTAAGTCTCTCAAGTATGTGTGTGTAGGGTTACTTAGCATCAGTCTCTTTGACCATTACAAATAGACTCAAGAAGAGAAAAAATAAAGTATAGAATGACTCAACCCTAGACCTACGCAATCTTGAACTGACTTCGTTTGTTCGTCCGATCTTCGATTCCTAAAAAGTTAGAAGAAATAGGCAGTCCAAGAAAATCAATAGTGTTTGTCAATCATCAAAACGTAAGTCATGAAAATAGATTTGCAACAATTTGTATCTTCCATATACTATTTCTGATTAGAGAAATAAATTATAGATTTCTTCCTTTAAAATCTATAGCAAAACATTGATCTATCCTTCAGGATGGTATAATGTTAAACTATATTGATTTGACTCAAAGAAATTTATTTAAATATAAATAAAGCAAATCATGTGAGGAAATGAAAGTATTTTAAAATTTAAATATTAAAAAAAAAAATATTTCTCACAGAATTTTAGGGGTTTCTTGGCTTTGTTCTAAAAGCCTGGCGGATGTCCAACCAAAATACCTAATTGGTCCTAGGTCTGGTAAGGGTTTTTCCTATTTGTCATCTAACATTTGCATGTCATCTGTGTGTCATTTGCATGCTTTAGAGTCTTCTATTTTCAGTCGTATTCAGTTTTCGAGTCAATGCGTTGAAATCATGCTTTAGATTATAAATCCTTAATCTATCTTCCCTTTCTAAAATTCTTTTATTTGTGTTTACTTATATATACACAAATTTATTATGGAAAAGGGTCCTTATTTAAACTCTTTTCAGTCCAACTATGATTCCATTTCAATCCTTAATTAATCTTATTTCAAATGTACACTTTGTGATTGTGTTTCCTTCGATATGGGTCCTTAACTGGACCATTCCATTATTCAAATCTTCAATCTATCCAATTTTCATCTTAAACTATAGTTATATTGAAATCAGTGCAACTTTCAGCATTCAGATTTAGTGCACAGACTCAAAGGAAGCATGTTTTGATTTGGATCACCTTTGAATTACGTAAAATGTCTAGAAAGATAATCTTCAACAAAAAAGTTACAATTGCCCAATCTGCTAAAGGCAGCCAGATTAGATTTGGATCGGGGTTCAAAAACATCCAAGTAAACTTTGGTGCACCACAACCTGGAGTGGTGGCACCTCCTGCTGAATTCATCATATCAACTCCTATACAAGTCAACATCGAGGGTGGGCCTGTAGCTACCCATGCAGTTGTTAGACCCTCGATTTTCACCCGTTTGACTTATCCCCAGTCAGCTGCTCTGGCTAAGGGAAAGTCCCCAATCATTGTTGAAACTCATACAATCAAAAACTTTAAGATAGGGTCATATTCTAGAATCCAGGAGATAACTAAGTCTCAATGCTGCAACATGATTCGCTGTATGAGGCGAAGAGTAGAAAGAGAAAAGATGTTAGAGGAAGATGCTTTGATTGTTGCTGCAACTGAAACAGTGAAGAAGATGAACTCTAAAACTCTCAAAGTATATGTTAATTCTTCACAGCTGGTTGAAAGTGGATGTCATCCACTGTCCATTGCTGTTGAGGAAGAGAACGTATTGCATTTATCAAACTCTCCTCCTACTCCGTTTCATGGAGATCATGTCCTTCCTCCATTATCCGAAAGGAAGAGAAAAGTTAACGCTCTATTCAATGGTTTAATCCAGGACTGTTCAACTGATTATGGGTAGTTAAAGATAGAATTTTTAAAGAGTGTTAAGGATGTGATCTCCACTGAAATGCATCCACATTCAAGTGGAAGGCAAGGAGAATCTCCCCCTACGAAGAGAAGAAGCCAATTTTAAGAACTAGGTCCAAGCCGATCAGTAGCCGATGTACATCATCATATGAAATCCAAGAAATTCTCACACCTCGATCATTATCAGAGTTAACATCAACAATATAGTCAACAAACTCCTGTCAAATCTCTAGGGTATGGAGCATTAGCCTATCGAGGGTATAATTCCATATCTCCTATATCTTCGCATCAGTCCAAAAATCATCCAACAAGAACTTCTAATCATCCTTCAAATCGGCACCCCTTGAGAGTCAATCAACACAATTCACAGGATAGCAAATCATCCTCAAGTTTTGATAAGAGGAGACTGAAGTTTGCAAACCAGTTAAAGTAATTGTCTAACAGGGAGAGGATTCAGCACCCCAAGATGGTTCCAACTTCGAATGCATTAATGAATCAAAGGAATAATACAACTGAAGAAACACCAAAGAAGTTGAAGTCTATAATAAAAATATCTTCTTCCATAGAATGTACTCCAGTATATCCATATCGTGTGGAAGAGAGGACAATAAAAGAGATGGTGGATCATCTAAAAGAAAGTATCCGCCAGATCGATGAAGAAGAAGCTGCAGAGAATAAAGAAATAGATAAAGAGATGTCTGATAGTGTTAACATGGTCGATGCTCGGTCATATCTATAAAGAGAAAGAACATTAGTTTAGATTTTATTCAAAAGTATCTAGTTCGTCTTTCTTAAAGACAATGTATCCTCTATTTTGAATTTCAAAAGAAGGAAGTTATGTTTGACTACATTAAGTGTTCAGAAGAAGAAGAACTTATCAATGACCAATGCTTAAAAAAAAAAAGAGACTCTATTCCCTCCCTCCACCCTTTCATAGGAGGGATAATGACTATTTTAAATCTAAACCTATATCAAAAGTAAAATTGGTTTAGAAAAGAAAATCATCTTAAATTTCATGCAATTTTGTATCTTATAAGTATCATTAGCATATTTATAAATCTTTTCTAGAATTTTCCTTATCAAGTTATCATTTTTATCAAGGAAATCTGAGTTTGCTTTGTAGACCATTCTTCCTCATATCTGAGAATGAGTTCTCATCTCTTATGTTTGGAAGATAATCTTACAACTGAGATCCTTCTTAGGGTTTTAAAAGGAACTCCCTTTACTAATATATATATATATATATATATATATATAGAAAAGATGCGCAATGTATGCGAAGATGAAAAAGATGCATACATATGTGCCAAATAAAAGATGTGCAAAGTGCACCAAATATATATAAATAAAAGAAAGATGCATAAAGTATGCCAAGCAATGAAAATATGTTTAAAGTATACATTGAGAAATAAATCAAGTAAAGGTCTTCCTTTTTAAAATCCTTGATCTAAGAGAATCTGTTTCATTCCTGATATTTTTCTTGATACTTGATTTTTGAAAATCTCAATATTAGATTTATCTTTATGCAATGACATCTTATTAGATATAAAGGATCAAGCAAGAAAATGAAAAGATTGATTTTCTTTTCTTTAATTCAATCTTTTGAAATAAGTTTTAATTTAAAAACATAAGGGAGATCCCATTTTAACTTCTAAGGAAGTTAATATGGGTTTGTAATCATTGGTCAATGGCTAAATAATAGTTCGACATTATGCTCACTTTTCTACAAGTAGTGAAATGATATGTCATAGCAAACTTCCTAGCAACTCACCAAGCTCAAGATGATTTTCCTAATAAATGATGAACTACTGGATATATAACTCACAAAACTTAAGTCAAATGAGAAGTTCGTATGGGAATTCTATTTTGACTGCATTACTTCAAGTCAGTTAAAAGCATCAGATAATATTTCCTAGTGTCAGATGATTGCCTGATAAATGACAAACTACCGGATGTATAACACTTGAAACTTAAGTCAAATGAGAAGTTCATCCAGGAATTCTAGGTTTGACGATGATTCTTCTAGTCGAGAAAAAGGAATTAGATGATATCTCCTCAAGACAAGCCATAATTGGTATAATATTTGTCACATCTAATCAAGGTGTGATGTATTTCTCTTACCATATGTCAAAGCCATGTACCAACAACAAAGCTGAGTATGAGGCTATGATGAAAGTGCTCTAATAACACTTGAAAGTTCGTTAGGGATGTTAAGCCCTTATGAATTAGTCTTGAGACTAACTAAGAGTGGGGGTAAATTAGTATTTTAAAAATTCTTTAACTAAAAGCACAATCACATCCAAAACCAAAATTCATCACAAAGAAAATCAAAGTGCAAAAATTAAATGCGGAAATAATAAAGGAAAGAACACACCAGATTTATAGTGGTTCAGTCAAACCTTGACCTATATCAACTCCTCGGAGGCACCCTCCAAGTATTACAATAAACTAAGTATCTCTCCTTTAGCCCACATAGCTAGGCAGAGAAGCTCTTACAAAATCACTTTCACCTTTCTGGTGCGGTGGAGTAGCCGGGCCCATTGCCATAAAAGACATCTTCTTTTTCCCAAAACTTTCCTCAAGATGATCCTTGAATCCAATGGTACTAAGGTGGAAGCTCGCCGGAGTAACCGTGTGGAACTCCCTCCACAATCCCTTAAAACCCCCTCTAAGGATCTTCTCCCTCTCTCAAACTCCACCCTTTCCTCTCTCCATTTTGAGCTCTCTCTTCAAGTTTCCTCTAGAAGAACGAAGCTTCTTTGGCTGCCAAAAGACACTTACAAAGTGTCTTGTCAAAACTTAAATAGAAGAGCTCCAAACAAGCACATTAATTACAACTTGTTGACTTTATCGTTCTGTACGATCAGTGCAAATTAAGCTCAATCAGCCAGGATGATTATGGATAAGAAGAAGGTTTTTGTTCATATTATCCAGGCCGATAGTATATCATCCTGGATGATTAGTTCAAATCAGCACATATCATCCAGTGCATCGCCCTGAATAGAAGATGTCTGATATATGATCGTGCAGGTATAAGTAAGGTTTTTGAACTGATTGTCCTGATTGCTCCTACGATCATCCAGGATAATGTGATCATATCAATCAAGCCTTAATTGCTTTTCTTAATTACCAGATTAATTTAGGCATAATTATACTGCATCATCCATGCTGATGTCCTGGATGATGTCCAAAAATAAATAATACCTAAATAGATCTGGCGACTAATTATTTATTAATTGAGCCTATCGTCCCAGCCAATATAAAGATCGTCTAGTACGATGTGCTTAAAGACGGCTACCTTAACCAGGATGCCCTAATTAGGGTTTCTATTTTTAACTAATCATCCAAGCTGATGTTTGGATCATCCCAGATGATATGAGCGAAAATAGAGAACTCTTAAACAGAAATACGTGAGCAAGGTTACAAGCAAATAAACACCCTTACAAACTAAGAAATACAGTAATGAAAATTATAAATAGAACATGTTCTCCCAAAACTTGAGTCTTGTAAGGTGCACTATAATCCTAAAATATTAGTAAACATAGAAAGAAAAATATATTTCAAATACAGGTAGACAACATAAAGTGAGCCACAATATTTGCTATCATGAAAAACATAAACTCATAAGCTCGAGTTGTAATAATCTCCCCATTTTTTATGATGACAAATATTACTGTTTGAATTTACAAAATTAAAAATATTACTCATAATCTCCCCTTCACTAGAATAAAAATTTAAAAAATAATGGAAGATAATTTTTTTTTATGTTTTTTTTTTTTGAAAAAAAGTTACAATAAGATACAAATACAATAGTATGTTCTCCCCCTTTGATATTATCAAAAAGAGAAGGGGCACAAACAAATAAAAATGTATCCTGATAAAAAAGAATTTAAAAATGAGAAAGTTACATCTTGATTTTATTCAAAAATTTAGTAAGGAATGGATTGACAACGCATAATCCAGAAAATGTTAGAAATTCAGAAATTGTTAATCCAAGCTCAAGTTCTTTTAAAGACTCAAAAACTTTTTAATCCAATATCAAAATTAAGGAACAAATTAGAAAAAGAAACATTTTTTTTTTTGAAACTCATTTCATAAAATATATCAAATAGAAGATTAATGCAAAAAATGGTGAATCAGGAATCATAATTTTCAAGCTCAAGTATCAAAAATATCAAGGGTTTTCTTAAGCTTTAAGAAGTACAAGGAAGGTAAGCATTATTTTATATGGGCTCATTTTATGCCTCTTTTCAGGTTTTTTGGCGCACTTTGCGCATCCTTTAATTTTTGATACACCTTGTGTATCTTTCTCAATTTTGGCGTCATTGAGCATCTTTTGATTTGGCGTCATTGACCACTTTTTTTTCAATATGTTACCTTTCTAAAATTAAAAAAATAAACAAAATTAAACCATTCTATTGATAAAATGAACTATTGATTAAGAAAATTATGAGGTAGATTCAACAACTTGAAAAAGATCCCTATGTGATAAAAAAATATAGGGAGATGAAAAAGATAAGTTTTAAAATTCAATTTATATTATGATGAAGATTTGAATCAAATGTAAAATAACCTCTTTAAGAAAAGAGATAGAGAGACAAAATCCTGAGTTTCTTTACTTTGCCTTTTTTTAGAGAAGTCAACCACAACTTATATAAGAATTCAAGAAAAATAGGAGGTATGCTTTTTCATTTTTAAAAAAACGAACGTGTGTGTTGATCAGAGAGAACTTCACAAAAAGAAAAGTAAAGACAAAAAATTTAATGAAAAGGAAAAGAAAGGAAAAGAAGAATGAAAAATAAATCCAAAGAAAAAACATAGTAAACACACAAGAATGAAAAAAATAAGCATACAAAAAAAAAATAAACACAAACAATGATTTAAATATCATCTTACTCTTGGTCTGATGATTCAAAAGCTAGGTCTGCCTAGGAGATTTTTTGCTTTTCATTATTTGCTCTTTTTATAATTTGCTTAACTTTATCCTTTTTTTTTTGCAGGAAGTGTTCTCAAATTAGGGTACTGATTTTTCATGTGTCAAGGTTTCCTACATCTAAAGCAAATAATATCAGAAGAAATCTTAACATTCTTACCATTTTTACCTTTCTTCCACTCTTATTGATGCTTATATTTTAGTGAGCTTTCCCATTTGCTTGATAAGGCATTGCTATCGTCGCCAGCTAAGCCACTTTTCTTTGAGTCTTTAGCTTTTAACACTATCATTTCCCCAACATCTAAAAATCTTTGACCCAAACTTTGCTCGTAGGTAATGAGTGAGCAAATCAAATTATCAATTAAATATTCATTCAAATTTTTTGATTCATAAATAGCAAGAACTTTGGCATCAAACTTATCAAGTAGACAACGTAGAACTTTATTGACTTTTTCAAAGTTTAAAAATTCTTTACCAAAAGCATATAACGATGTGAGAATTTGAATAAATCTAGTATACATGTCTAAGATCATCTCATAAGATTTCATGCAAAATAGTTCATAATCATGCAATAAAGTATTCAACTTGGATTGCTTGATTTCATTAGTGCCTTCATATATAGAGTGTAATTTATCCCAGATTTACTTACTAGTAGAGCATGTTGATACAAACACAAAATAATCGAATTTAAAGCACAGAAAAAATAGTTTAAAGATTTAGTATTTAATTGAGCATTGATTTATTCTTTCCTACTCCATTGATTAAAAAGAATATCAGTTTTAATTCCATTTATAACATGTGACGGTACAGAATAACCAGTTAAAATCATTTGCCACATTAAAAAATTAATTGATTTGAAGAAAGTAGACAAGCAAATGTTTCAAAAATCAAAAGTAATATTTTCAAACAAAGGTGGTCAGATGATTGAATATCCTTCTACAATATTACTATTACAAGAATTAGCCATGGATAAAAATTTAAAAACTTTTCAAACTTAATTTTATGTATCACGCTCCGATAGCACTTGAAAGTGCTCTGATAGCACTTGAAAGTTTGTTAGGGACGTTAATCCCTTATGAACTAGTCCCGAGGCTAACCAAGAGGGGGGTGAATTAATATTTTAAAACTTCTTTAACTAAAAGCACAATCACATCCAAAATCAAAATTCACCAAAAAAAAAATTAAAGTGCAAAAATTAAATGTGAAAATAATAAAGGAAAGAACATACCAGATTTATAGTGGTTCGGTCAAACCTTGACCTACATCCACTCCTCGAAAGAACCCTCTGAATATTGCAATAAACTCAGAGTCTCTCTTTTAGCCCTCACAGCTAGGCTAAGAAGCCCTTATAAAATCACTTCCACCTTCCCTGGTGCGGCGGAGTAGCCGGGCCCTTTAACACCAAAGAGATCTTCTTCTTCCCAAAACTTCCCTCAAGATGAGCCTTGAATCCGAGGGTACTAAGGTGAAAACTTGCCAAAGTAACTGTATGGAACCCCCTCCACACTCCCTTGAAAGCCCCTTCCAAGGATCTTCTCCCTCTCTCAAACTCCACCCTTTCCTCTCTCCCTCTCAAGCTCTCTCTTCAAGTTTCCTCCAGAAGAAAAAATCTTCAATGGCTGCCAAAGACACTTATGAAGTGTCTTGTCAAAGCTTAAATAGAGGAGCTCCAAACGAGGTCATTAATTATAACTTACTAACTTTATCATCCAAGATGATGAATATTGTAATGTACAATTAATACAAATTTAGCTTAATCAGCCAGGATGATTAGGGACGAGAAAAAAGTTTTTGTTCATATTATATAGGCCGATAGATTATCCTGGATGATTAGTTCAAATCAACACATATCATCCAGAGCATCGCCCTAAATAGAAGTTGTCTGATATGTTATCGTCCAGGTACAACTAAGGTTTTTGAATGATCATCCTGGCCGATCCTGTGATCATCCAGAATGATGTGATCGTATCAATCAAGCCTTAATTACCCGATTAATTTAGGAGTAATTGTGCTACATCGTACTGGCCGATGTCTTGGACGATGTCCATAATAAATAATACTTAAATAGATATAGCAGCTGAGTCTTTCTTTATTGAGCCTATCGTCCTAGCTGATACAAAGATCATCTAGGATGATGTGCTTAAAGACGGATGCCTTAACCAGGATGCCCTAATTAGGGTTTTTATTTTCAGCTGATCGTCCAAGCCAATGTTTGGATTGTCCCGGACAATGTGAGAAAAAATAGAGAACTCTAAAATAGAAATAAGTGAGCAAGGTTACAAGCAAGCAAACACCCTTACAAACCAAGAAATACATTAATGAAAATTACAAATAGAATATGTTATGCCAAAACTTGAGCCTTGTATGGTGCACTGTAATCTTGAAATGTTAGTAAACATAGAAAACATAATATATTGCAAATATAGGTAGACAACAGAAAGTGAGCCACAATATTTATTATCATAAAAAACATAAACTCATAAGCTCGAGTTGCAACATATGATAACTGGTTTAGATTTGATAATTCTAAATTAGATTGAATATATTAAAATCTTTGGAGATTTGTGGCTTCTGATTAGTCAGTTAGCTAGAATTTACAAAGTATAGAAAGATTTCCTGATTCCTTATAGATAGTAAATCATTCATCTGCTAGAATAAATTTCAAATGTGAAATTATACAGAATTCTCCGTGAAGAGGTTTATGATGGACGCTCTTGCTAAATAAAATAAAACTCTAGCATATTCTGAGGAAGATTTGGTTCTGATAGAAGTGCTGGATACCAAGTTTAGTCTTCCGTAGATTCTAGATATGTAAACAGAAAATTCCCAGCTGAGGTGAAAATTGTTTTAGGAAGTTGATGATGAAGTGGTGGATTGAAGAAAACCCTTCATCAAATACTTGCGAGAAAACAAGCTCCCTCAGGAGAAATCAAATCTATATCAGATTAAAGATGAGTATTATTTTATACTCTGATCAATTATACTCTATACAGAAGATCATTCGATTAAATGTAGTTGAAGTGTCTAAATAAAGTAGAAGCACAGAAGATTATAGAAGTATATGCTGGATTACGTGTTGTATACCAATCTGGGCCAAAAATGAATGCTTCCTTTGAGAAAAGTCAAAGATCATCAAGTTCTAAAAAGCCTTTCAAAGACAATGTTATGTACTGATTTAGTGGTCCTTTATGGATTATCCAAAATAATGGTCCTTCATTGAAAGATCAAAATATATGATTTCACTGTATATCACAATATCAATTAGAGATACTCAACCATCTATTACTCTCGGGCAAACGGATTGGTAGAGGCCTTCAATAAATCCTAGTATAGAGTTTAAGAAGACCTTAAATGTCAATAAGAGTTAATAGTACGAGAAGTTTGTTGATGCTTTGTGGGTATAAAGAACCACATATAGAACTCTAACTTAATCTATGCTATTTGCTTTAATCATTGGTGCAGAAGCTGTTATCCTTTTGGAAATACAACTACTTTCACTTAGAGTCAAAGTAAACTACAAGCTTACCTCATAACAAAATTTTAAATTCTAGTTAGAAGAGCTCGAAGGTTTAAAAGAAAAGCATATGTAGGCTCAATCAAACCTCGAGTTATATAAAGAGAAAATGATCCAGGCTTATGACAAACAGCAAAGTCAGCAAACTAACCCACAATTGAGTTCAAATATTGTAATTCTAAATCCACTCATTTGGGAATCGATCTCCCATCTAGGTATTCGCTTTGTCTAGAAATTGATCTTCCAGTCAAAGTTTTAAATCTCACCTTTTCGATAATCTATCTATCAGTCATGTTCTAAATCCACTCATTCAGGAATCGATCTCCCGTATGGGTATTCGCTTTGTTTGGAAATCGATCTTCAAGTCAAAGTTTAAATTTCATCTCTTCAATAATAAATCTATCAGCCAGGTTATAAATCCACTCATTCGGGAATCAATCTCCCATTTGGTTATCCACTTTGTCTCTAAATCGATCTTCCTGTCAAAGTTTAAATTTCACCTTTCTAATAATCAATCTTTCTATCAGGTTCTAAATCCACTCATTAAGGAATTGAACTCCCATCTAGGTATCTACTTTGTTTGGATATCGATCTTCCAGTCAAAGTTTAAATTTCACCTTTCTAATAATCAGTCAGGTTCTAAATCCACTCATTTAGGAATTAATCTCCCATTTGGGTATCCACTTTATTTGGAAATCGATCTTCCAGTCAAAGTTTTATTTTCACCTTTCTAATAATCGATCTATCGGTCAGGATCTAAAACCACTAAATCAGGAATTCGATCTCCAATTTTGGTATTCGCTTTGTTTGGAAATTTATCTTCCAGTCAAAGTTTAAATTCGCCTTTCTGATAATCGAACTATCAGTCAGGTTGTAAATCTCATTTAGGAATCGATCTTCTATCTGGGTATCCACTTTATCTGGAAACTGATCTTCCAGTCAAGTTTAAATTTCATCTTTTCGATAATTAATCTATTAGTCAGGTTTCTAAATCCACTCATTTGGGAATCGATCTGCCATTTGGGTATCCACTTTATTTGGAAATTGATCTTCGAGTCAAAGTTTAAATTTTACCTTTTTGATAATCGATCTATCGGTCAGGTTCTAAATTCACTAATTCAGGAATCGATCTATCATCTGGGTATCCACTTTATCTAGAAATCAATCTTCCAATCAAAGTTTAAATTTCACCTTTTTGATAATTGATTTATCTACTAGGTTTCTAAATCCACTCATTCAGGAATCGATCTCACATTTGGGTATCCTTGTTTGTCTGGAAATTGATCTTTTAGATGAAGTTTAAATTTCACCTTTCTAATAATCGTTTTATCGGTCAGGTTTCTATATCCACTCATTTGGGAATTGATCTCCCGTCTGAATACTCACCTTCACTTAGGAATTGATCTCCCATTTAAGGTTTAAATTTCCCTCTCTGTGAATTGATCTCTCAGTTGGGCCCGGTTTCCACTTGATGAAAATCGACCTTTCAATCATGTTTCCAGCTTTTAAAATTATTGATTTACTTCGATCAATGCCAACACGTGTGATTTACTCTTTGAGTTCATAACACCTACAATATTCATGTTCATCGATATGGTTGTCTCCTTAGTCCCCTTGAAGTATGGTAGCAATCTCATCTCCATGCTTACAAAGAAATCTCACTACAAAGATTCGTAATTTAGGCCATGTTTATCATATAATTAAATTTAATGCTTCTTATATAACATTAACTTACTATGTGATGTTTAGTTGGTGATCTAGGATAATATTTACTAGGAGGATCCATTGGGGCCTTTAGCATGTATAGTGTTATCCAAGAGCGAAACCATATTAAGTACTACTTCACTTTGTAATCATAATCTAGCCCATGATTCTATTCTATAATAATGTATGCTCTCATGCTCTTCCATAGTGCAATACTTTCTTAGTGGTACAAAGCCCAATCTGTATCTGCCTTACCATGTCCATCCACTTTATTAAAACTAGGATTCATTGGCATGATATCAATGGACATGCAATATCAAAACTGTCATAGTACTCAATCAGGAAAATATCACTCTACCCTTTTCCAATTGATCAAAGGAACTCTAAAGAACCAAGTGTCATGACCTGAAGTGCGTATCTCTGGAACCTGTGTTTAAATCTCTGTGGTGTACAGTTCTCGTATTACCTATATCATTATATATATTAAAAATATAATCTTCACAAAATCCATCCAGTATAAATAAAATTTACCAATATAATTATACTTAACATACCCGACTCTTTAGTAATCCTTCTAGCTCATCTCTATATGTCAAAATATTCCCTGCAAGTACCTCCCAAAGTTGTTCCTCATTCCACATATTTAATATGTATTAACATTTTAATAATAATAATAATAATTTATAATATAAATAGAATAAATTACCTTATAGGAACTCTTACTATCAAGCTGAATATGAAATAAGACATGAAGCTGAGGTCCCCCAACATGTAGATGCTCCTAAGTTCATATCTGCAATGATGCAGCTTACTATGTTTATCTATTTTGGACTATTTTCTTCAGACAGATCCCTATATAAATGAGCTAGAACTGCACCTCCAAGTGAGTACATTAATAATATTGATATATCCTTCATCAGTGGCAAGTACTGCAAATGAATGTTGGAGCCTAAATTAGCTAGAAGTAAGTGACATTCAAGAGATGTTTTCTATTGGATTTACCTGGAGAGAGAAAGTAGAGAGAGAAGCTCTAAGAATTAAAAAATCCATTATTTTGAATTTTCATTTTTCGCGGCGGCATCGATGGAGGAATGTCGACGGAAGGTCGTCGGCCACCTGCGGCCGGCAGTCCATCGGAGGATAGGCGTTCCACGGGGAGGATCAGTGTTGGAAGTGTTTGTGATGTTTCTTCTTCTCCACCGGCATTTGGAGATGGGAAGATAAAATTGTTTACAGGTTTAAAATCTTCCTCCATGATGAACAAGCCACTGATCATTAATGAAGGAGGATTAATGATGATAAAACAAATCTTGGAAGTTTCGGGCAAAGGAAAGAGCATAATTTCAGAAGGAAATCTCGATAATTCTGGTAGGCTTCCCAAAAAACAAATTGAGAAGGTAACAGAAAAATTACCTATTATGTCTTTTGGATCTAACACCTCTGAAGTTATGAAGAAAGGAGTTGGTATTGTGAATTCCAACATTGAATTGAAGAAGTCTATTATGAATGAATTGAATGATACAGTTTTGGAAGGGAGGATCAACGAAGTCAAAAAATTCTGATGCGGAAAGGGAGAAGGTCCGATCCTGTTCTTCTGGAGAACTTGGGAAATGTGATGAGATTCTTAAAGTTATGTCTCAAAGAATTGACTCTGCGAACAATCTAAATGCGTGGAATAGAAACAAAAATGTACTGTTGCAAATCTATTTTTCATGTCTTATGTTTTGATGATTGACAAACACTGTTTCTCTTGGACTGCTTGTTGCTTCTAACTTTTCAGGAATCGAAGATCGGACGATCAAAAAGGAGCCTAGTTCAGGAATGCGTAGGTTTAGGGTTGAGTCAGTCTATACGTTTGATTTTCACCTTTTGAGTCTACTTGTAATAGTCAAAGAGACTGATGCTATGTAACCCTTCACACACACACTTGAGAGACTTAGAATTTCTGTTTTTACTCATATCGTCCACGACGATTTCTTTGATCGGCCTGGATCACTCTGCATCGTCTTCATCTAGAGTTTCTCGTCCGTGGAAGGGTCGGTAGAGGTAAGGAGTTTTGCTTTTGGTTTTGGTTCTCTGCTAGCTTCAGGAGGAAGCAAAAGGAGAAAGGTTCTCTGCCTTGCCGGGGTGGCAAAAAGGAGGTTCCTGTGAGGGTTTCTCCGCCTAGCCGTGGGGGCTAAAGGAGAGTCACTTTTTTGTAGTGCAATACTTGGAGGGTGCCTCCAAGGAGTGGACGTAGGTCGAGTTGATCGAACCACTTTTAATTTCCGCATTTATTTTTGTGGTGTGATTTGGTTTATGCAATTTTCTTTCTTTGTAAAGAGAAGTTTTTAAAATACCAATTCACCGCCCCTCTTGGTTAGTTTGGGACTAAGTTCATAGGGCCTAACATCCCCATCGAACTTTCAAGTGGTATCAGAGCCTGATTCAAAATTTAAAGTTTGAAAACTTTTTGAATTTGATCCCTGTCTAACTTTGGGAATCGCAACACTACGGAATGGTATTCTATTACCCGACCTCCTCTGTTCGATAACCTACCTTTTAATTTTTGGAAAACTCGCATGTCAACTTTTTTACAATCTACTGATTATCACATGTGGATGCTTATTCAAGAAGGTTATTCTCCACCTTCTCGTGAAATTAACGGTTTTAAAACTGAAGTTGCTTTTACCGAATGGACTTTTGATGAACGAGATTTAGCTCAATTAAATGCGAAATGTTTGAATTGTTTTTTCTGTGCTTTGAAATCTGAGGATTACATGCGTGTCTCAACTTGCAAAACTGGTAAAGAAATTTGGGATAAATTGTGCATTACTTATGAAGGCACTAATGAAGTTAAACAATCCCGTTTAAACATTCTCTTGCATGACTACAAACTTTTTCGTATGAAACCTCATGAATCGATTTCTGACATGTACACAAGGTTTACTCAGATTGCTACTTCATTGCATGCACTAGGAAAAGAACTTTCGAACTATGAAAAAGTTAACAAGATTTTGAGATGCTTGCCTTCGTCTTATGATTCAAAAATTACTACCATCACTGAATCTAAAGATTTGAACACCTATTCTATTGATAACTTGCTTGGCTCACTCATTGCTTACGAGCAAGGGGTGAATCAAAGAAATCTTGATGCAGGTGAGAAGAAAAAAGAGAAAACAATTGCATTGAAGGCACACAAATTGGATTCTGAATCTTCCGGGTTTGAAAGCAATGGAGTTTCCTTCATCACAAGGCAATTCAAAAGCTTTCTAAGGAAAAAATAAAAGCATCATCAAAGTTGGAGAAAAGGTAAGGATCATAAACATATTAAAGGATCTTCTGATGTTGTTTGTTTTGAATGCAGGAAACCTGGACATGTAAGAGCCGATTGTCCTACACTTTAAGATCATTCAAGCAAAGAAAAGGAAAAAGGTGAGGAGAAAGCTAAGTCTAGGAAGGAGAATAAGAAAATCAGAAGAGGCTTCTGGGCAGAATCTGGTACTGATTCCTCTGAGACTGAACCAGAGGAAGAGACTACAAACTTGTATTTCATGGGAGAAAATCAAAGTGATGAGGAAGAGGTATGTAAACCAACCTATGATGAATTGTTTGAAATTTGTGAAAAAATCCATACATCATACAAAAAACTTAAGAAAACTCATGCTAGCCTAAAATTAGAACATTCAAATCTACAAAAAGAGCATGAAGTTTTTCTCAAAGATCATGCAACGATTGATTCAAATCACATGGCTCTCCTTGATGAATTTGATGAATTAAACAAGAAGCATTTGGAATTAGTTGATAAAAGTAATGCATTAAAAGCTTCACACACCTCACTTAACGATGATCTTAAGAAATCTAAAGAGATTGAGAAAATTTGAGGATTGAGAATGATGCATTAAAAAGAACTAACTTGAGAACTCAAAATGATTTGGAAACATGTAAGAAAGCTATGATGACACCAACTTCTAATCAAAAGCCAGAACCTAGGAAGAGGCATTTTTACCCAAACCATTTAAGAAAACCTTTTCCTAGAATTCAATGTTTTTCTTGTGGCATGCTAGGACACATCTCACACACTTGCACAGTTCACCTAGTACACATTGGGTGTGGAGACCTAAGATGCATGATTCAAAGCATACTACATCTGCATTGCACTCTACATTTCCTAAGAAGGAGCCCAAACCTGTTTGGGTTCCTAAAACTGACTGTTGTTGAGTTTTGCAGGTGTGCTCTCACCAAAGACCTCGTGGGAGCAATAAGATAACTGGACATAAGGAGGCTTGCAGCTCAATTGCTTAAATTCGTTGCTTTATCACTTGCTTGAAATCTTTAGTTTTTGTGTGTCTTTTATTTGTTTGTGCTAGTTTTTGTGCTCACTTTGTGTTATTTTTAGTTTGCTTTTTTTTATTATTTTAGTTTTATGAGTTTTTTTTTTTTTTTTTCACATTGGTCTTTATTTTTGGCCTTCCATATTATGAAACTTCTCAAGCTTTTAAATATTGGAGTTGTGGAGATAGGGTTTAGCTTTTCTAAATTGGTTAAAGGGAGTAAACTGTTGATATTTTTTCCTTCTTCTGACTTTGTTTAGTGGCATGATTTTCTTCTATAAAACAAAAGTCTAAACTCAGTTTAACCAATGGCTTTTTAAGATCTCTTTCTTATCTTGCTACATTAAATTATCTTATGCATAATAGTCAAAATTCTTAGATATCATTCAAGCTTTTGAAATCTTACCATTGCAGTTATCACGTGATTTTGATTTTGTGTTGTATATTGTTCTTCCCTATGTTAGAGAGAGAGCTCCTATTCTCTAATATTTGGAGGATATACTCACAACTAAGTATTTTTCTTTAAGAGTATATTAAAGAGTTTTTAGCTTGCAAGAGTTAAAAAAGGAAAGAGGTCAATGAAGCCAAATTGAAAAGAAAGCTATATACACAAAAGTGTATCAAAAATCAAAAGATGCTCAAAGAGCCAATAAAAGTGACAAGAGGCATAAAATTAGCCCACTAAATGCAAGCTATCATCTCTTTGGTAAAACTCTTAAAACTTAGAAAACTCATTGATTATGTGATACGTTCAATGATTTGATTTCAATTTCCATGATTGAGAAAAATTATTTTGGTTTATTATTTATGAGATTTTCTAGTTGTTAACAAGTCTTGATTGGATCTTCTTATCCTTTTTGTTATTCCGAGTTAGGCCTCTGTTTTTCCAAAAGAATTTTGTACCCTCAAGGATGTCCGATCTAGGGTTAACGGAATCAGTTTTTCTACCTTCTTTTGATTGAAATTTGTTAAACCTCTTGATCTCCTGAAACTTTAAAAGTTTAATTCGTGAAAAGAATTCTCATATGATGCCTCCATAAAAAAAAAAAAAAAAAAAAAAAAAAAAAAAAAGGTTCGGTGTTTGGTTTTCATTGTGTTGTTTTTTTTTTTTTTGTCTTAGACTGTTTTCTTTTTCTTTTATTTTATTTTTGAGAGTCTTGATCATCACCTTTCCTGTCTTGATTTCAAATTCAAGTCAGATCGGCCTGGCCGATATTTCTATCGTCCTGGCCGATATGACAAATTCTGTCCAAAATCCATCTGCTGACCTTTTTCTGTGCTTACTGTAATTCATCGTCCTGGACGATACATTATCGTCCTGGACGATTTGATCGAACTCATGGTGATAGTCCTGGCCGATAGTATATTTGTCTAGCTGATGCATTCTATGTGCATCGTCCTGGCCGATACACTGGACCGTCCCGGACGATCCACGTGTCAGCACGTTTTGATCTTTAAATTAGGCCCCGGACGATCCATTATTGGACCATCGGCCGGGCCGATCCACTGTTCGTCCTAGACGATACACGTGGCAAGTATTTAAAATGTTTTAACTTCGGCCGGTACGATCAATTATTGTGCATCGTCCTTGACGATACACCTAATCGGCCCGGACGATCTGCTTTTTCAACGGTCGTCCGGACTGACTCCTCAGGCTGATAGCCTGTGTCTAATCGGCCTGGCCGATATCTGATCGGCCCGGACGATTGGACCGCCTTTTTGACCAATCGGCCTGTACATAATTATTGAACCATATCGGCCTGGACGATTCTGCGATCGGCCAGGACGATATGGCCGTTTCTTTAAATTCAGGCCGATCCAGCCATGATTTTTTCACTCTTCATCCTTTCTCCCTTTGTGTTTTCGCATAGTACTCTCAAATGGCTGGTGGGAAACGCGTCTGACAGACCTCAGGGAGTTTCTAGAGGGCAAGGATTGACCCTCGTTTCCGGGAAGCAGAAGATGAAGCCGCATATCATCGTTATAAAGAATGTGGAATTACTGTTTCCAGAATTATCAATTCGGTCCACATTTCTTACCCGGTAATGGATCTCTTCGCTCACACTTCCCTTTGCTTCATACTGTCTCTTGTTTTCCCTTTCAATTCAGAGCTTCTTCTAGAATTTTTCGCAAACCTTCGTATTAACCCTACCTTCACAGCCCTGACCTCCTATGTGAATCGACGCCCTGTCGAAATCACATATCAGGATTGTGTTGATCTTTTACAGCTATCCACCAACGGAGATAAGCTGCACATAATCGCTTCTGACCCAGATTTTGACTGGTCCACGGCAAATCACTTTCTTCGCCAGACCAATATACCTTACCATGTTGGAGAAACTAGCTCTTTAGTCAGAGATGCTAGGACAATCCAACATGTCCTTCGCACCTCCGTCATTCCAAAAGCCGGCGACCGAGTCCACATCACTCCTCTACTTTCTCTCACTACCTTCTACATCATGGCTCATAGGGAAATCAACACTGCGGACCTAATTTTTCGATATATTGATCACCTAACCATAATTCGCGATCCAGGCCACAAAAGAAGACCAAATATAGCCTTAGGACACATTATAGCCTATGTTCTTGAAACTAAATACCAACTTCAATATCCCAATCCTCCAAACCTCCCAATTCCCTTCTACTCAAACAATTCCTTCAGCACCCTTCACAGTACTCGTCTCAACCCTGAAGAACCTCGGGGTGCTAGAGAGGAGGAGGCTCCCGCTCCAGCTCCCTTTCCTGACCCTGTTCCTCTCCACCAGCACTCACCGGTTGATCAGTTGATTGAGAGATTTGATCGTTGGGAGACCCGGTTTGACGCCTATGTTGTTGCCCAAGAGCAGCAACACTCTGAGGACATTTCCCGTTACGAGCATCACCGCGCTGAGGATTTAGCTCGATTTGACAGTTTTCTTACTCACCAGCAGCAGCAGCATGACCAGGACATCGCCTGGTTCAATGCTCAGTTTACCACCCTTGCCAGTTACTTTCAGCAGCCACCTCCACCTCCTCTATCTGATGATCAGGATCCCTCATTTTTTTAGTTTGTGCTTTGTGTTATTGTTTCTTGTCTTTTTGTAGTTAGTCTTTTCGTGATGTTTTTCTGTTGTTTCTGGACTCTCTTTTTGTGATGACAAAAGGGGGAGTAGGATAGGGTGTGGTAGAAAAAGTTGATGTTGTAACTTTGATTTTCTAATAAATCTTTTTTTAATTTTTGATTTTCCTACTTGTGTTTTGCCATCATCAAAATGGGGGAGATTGTTGCAAATCTATTTTTCATGTCTTATGTTTTGATGATTGACAAATACTGTTTCTCTTGGACTGCTTGTTGCTTCTAACTTTTCAGGAATCGAAGATCGGACGATCAAAAAGGAGCCAAGTTCAGGAATGCGTAGGTTTAAGGTTGAGTCAGTCTGTACGTTTGATTTTCACCTTTTGAGTCTACTTGTAATAGTCAAAAAGACTGATGCTATGTAACCCTTCACACACACACTTGAGAGACTTAGAATTTCTGTTTTTACTCATATCGTCCAGGACGATTTCTTTGATCGGCCTGGACGATCAGCTTAAAACAGAAAGTCTAATTAAGGATTCTTAATTAAGGCAGCCGACATTACCAGATCATCCTGGACGATACGTGTATCGGCCCGGACGATAAGCTCAAAACATAAAGAAGTAGCCGCCTTAGTCAAGTATGGTATACTATATTTTTAAATTATCGGCCAGGACGATCCTATGATCGGCCTGGACAAAATTCACAAATTATATCATAATTGTTCAGGAAATCAAGGGAGTAATTAAGGATGATTGATACGATCAGATCGTCCTAGACGATCGCAGGATCGGTCGGGACGATCCAGTCAAAAACCTTAAGTTACTTCAGGACGATCAATATCGACCAGCCCGTATCCAGGGCTATTGTCAGGACGATTTTCCTCTGATTTGAACTGATCGGCCAGGACGATCATGATATCGGCCTGGACGATCAAGCTAATTTTCAATCGTCCTGTTTTCCATTTAGGGCGATGCTCTGGCCGATCTTCATTGATTTATACTGATCGGCCAGGCCGATGTTTCTATCTGCCTGGACGATAATATCGGCAACTTGCAATTAATGAGCTCTTTTGAAGCTCTTCTATTTAAGAGCTCTTGTTCAATGTTTTTAAATACCTTTGGCTGCTGCCTTGACCTGAAAAGACCTTGAGGAGAGAAAGAGAGAGAGGAGAGAGAGAGGATCTTGTGAGGGGGAGCTTGTGAGGGGATTCACAAGGGTTGCTTCAAGGATCGCTCTGCATCGTCTTCGTCTAGAGTTTCTCGTCCGTGGAAGGGTCGGTAGAGGTAAGGAGTTTTGCTTTTGGTTTTGGTTCTCTGCCAGCTTCAGGAGGAAGCAAAAGGAGAAAAGTTCTCTGCCTTGCCGGGGTGGCAAAAAGGAGGTTCTTGTGAGGGTTTCTCCGCCTAGCCGTGGGGGCTAAAGGAGAGTCACTTTTTTGTAGTGCAATACTTGGAGGGTGCCTCCAAGGAGTGGACGTAGGTCGAGTCGACCGAACCACTATAAATTTCTGTGTTCCTTTTCTTGCTTCCGCACTTTTAAATTCCGCATTTATTTTTATGGTGTGATTTGGTTTATGCAATTTTCTTTCTTTGTAAAGAGAATTTTTTAAAATACCAATTCACCCCCCCCCCCTCTTGGTTAGTTTGGGACTAAGTTCATAGGGCCTAACATCCCCATCGAACTTTCATATACAAGTGGCTTGATCTGGATTATGGTGACTGCATGGCTGAAGATGGACATACAGTTAAACTGCACAAGGAAAAAGTCTGTGAGAATGCCATGAAATTGAACAAATCTTTGGTGGTTAAATCTTTAGAGAAGACGTACAATTCTCATCAATCAGCTATGAATTAAGGAGACAATGGGAAGTGTTCGGTAAATTCCATCTAACCATTCTTGGTAAAGGATGGGTGTTATGTTCTTTTTTTGAAAATGAACAGATGGAAGCAGTTCTTAACAACGGTCCTTGGTTTGTTAATGGGAACATAATTGGTATTGAGAAATGGAATAAAAAATTTGATCCAAATTCTCTTGAAGGTCTTTCAGCTCCAGTTTGGATCAGATTGCCTAATTTACCACTTTTTTGCTGGGATGAAGTGAACATTTGCCATATAGCTTCAAAGGTGGGGAAGCCTTACTTAATTGACGGCAACATGTTTCAATGGTCAAGAAGAGAATTCGGTCGTATTTGTGTCCGAATCTAGTTGAATGATAAACTACCTACAGGTGTTTGGGTAGAAGGTGAAGATGGAAAATTCTATCAAAAAATAGAATACGAGAGACTACCAAATCTCTATTTTTGATTGTGGTAAGATCGGACATGATAAGAAAGAATGTGACAAAAGCTATTTGTTGAACAAGGATAATTCTAATCAGATGAAGATGGATTTGTCCAAAGATAATAATGAGAAGAGTACAGTGGAAGGTAATCAACCAACTGATGATAATTTGCATAATTCTGAAAATTATGGCCCTTGGTTGATGGTTAATTATGGGAAGAAGTATGCTAACAATTTATGGAATAGAAGACCATCTGTTTTGATAAACAAAAATAGTAAAATTTCTCAGCAAAAACAATATGTTGCTGTGAAGAAGCAAGTCAATATTGAACCAGAATTAACAGTTTTATCTTCAGCTAAGAAGACTGCAGAAATTGCTTTGGATAAGTTTCGACAGAAACTAGTGCAGAGACAGAATCTCTAATTCCAGTCAACAATAGCTTCAACATTCTGAAGGAATTAGAAGACGGAGAAATTAATGAAACTAATACTAATGTCAAACCAGTTGAAAATGTTTCATATTCTGAGGTGCCGGATTCTTCAGTGATTGCTAGCAAGGAAGAACTGAAAATGACAAATTATGTTGGCATTTCCTCTAACAGCATTGGTACTAAGGGAATAGAAGATTCATCTCAATCGTCTAAAAAGAAGAAGAATAAGCAACTAAAAGACCTGGGACCGATCAATTCTTCTACTAGAAGTCGAAGAATGGAAATGGAAGAAAAAGGTAATGGGGGGTCCTTAACCCATAATCCTTTTAAATGAATTCTATTTGTTTTTGGAATTGTAGGGGAGCAAGGAAAAGCAGTGCTTCCCTCTACCTTAAAGAGGTGGTTAAAAATCATGGTGTTTGTTTTGTGGGTTTGGTTGAAACCAAAATTACTTCTATTGATAGAAGTGAAGTTGATGCATTAATTGGCAATAAGTGGGACTTTTACTGTGTTCCTTCTTCTAATCTTTTGGGTGGCATTATTATTCTTTGGAATACCAATTATGTGAATTTCTCTGTTGAGGAAAGCTCCACTCAAATGGTGAAAGGTGAAATCAACTTGTTCAACAACTTAAAATGGAAGGTGGTCATAATTTATGGTAGCACTGAGGTGAGCAAAAGAAGAGAGTTATGGAATATGCTAGACAATTTTTCCAATCATGAACACCCTATGGTAATTGGTGGGGATTTCAATTGTCTTTTATGCAAAGAAGACAAAATAGGTGGAAGGCAATTTACTTATCAACAAGGAGCAAGGGATATGGAAGAATGTTTGTTAAAAAATGATCTTCATGAAGTTAGCTTCATTGGACCAAGATTTACTTGGTGCAACAACTAAATTGGTGGAGCTAGAATCCTTGAAAGATTGGATAGGTGCTTTGTGAATTCAATTGATTTAAGCTCCCCTTTTCAAATGATTGAGAGACATTTGGCTAGAATAGCCTCGGATCATTGTCCAATACTTCTTCAATTTCGGTCATTCAACACAAAGGCTAGCAAAATGATTAAATTTGAAAATTGTTGGTCTTCCTACCAAGCTTCTTATGGAATAGTTAAAAAGGAATGGTGCAGAATTTATCAAGGTAATTATTCTCAAATTCTCAACAAGAAGTTCAAGAGATCCTTAAAATCCTTATTCTATTGGAGCAAATTCAAGCTTAAAGAATTGAACAAATTGAAAGAAGATCTCATGGAGAAGATTATGGAATTACAAAACAAAGAGGCTTCTAACGGTCATCTCACGGAGCAAGAATACTGGATTCTCAAAGGAAAGGTGCTGGAACTCAATTCTACCTTGGCTAGGTTGAATACTTGGTGGAAGCAAAGGGCTAAAGTTAATTGGCTAAAGGAAGGAGATGGTAATTCAAGATTTTTTTATAATTATGCGAGTGCTAGAAGAAATGTCAATAAAATTATAAAGATAAAAGATGAAGATGGCAATACTATTGCAGATCAAGATCACATGGAAGAAGTATTTATGAGGTTCTTTCAAAAGAAATGGGAGATCAGAAACACTAATTTGGTGGGATGGCGGGATCCTACTAATTGCTTAAACGACCAAGAAAGAAGCATTCTGGAGGCGGATCTATCTATGACCGAAGTTCTTAATGTATTGAAGCAATTGGAGGAGAACACTTCTCCAGGTATTGACAGTATTTCGCATTCTTTTTTTAAAGTTTATTGGAATATCATCAAGGAGGACTTTTGGTTAGCTTTATGCCATTTTTTTAAATTTGGGAACTTGAACAAAGATTGGAAAGAAACTCTTATTATTCTTATCCCAAAGATTTCAAATCCTATTCTTCCTTCAAATTATAGACCAATTAGTCTATGTAACACAGTGTACAAAGTGGTGGCAAGGATTATTGTTAATATAATTAATTTGGTCACTTCTAAACTTGTCTCTATGGAACAAGTGGCTTTTATTAAAGGTAGATCTTTATCTGACCATATAATGCTAGCACATGAAATCTTCCACAAACTCAGAATTTCTAAAGCTTCTTCGGGTCTTGTGGCTTTTAAAGTGGATATGGAACAAGCCTATGATTCTATGGCTTGGGAATCTCTTAAAGGAGTATTGGAGTATTTTAAATTTCCTCTTCACTTTTCTAAGCTAATTATGGATTGTGTAGTAAATCCTATGTTCTCTATTATCATCAATGGTAATTATTCTAATTGGATCCATGCTAGAAGTGGTTTTCGGCAAGGTTGCCCCCTTTCACCCATTCTTTTTATCCTTAGCTCACAACTTCTCTCAAATGCATTTTACCATAGCTCTTGTGGTATCAAACTTAGTCCAGAGGTACCTTGTATCTTTCATCTTCTTTATGCAGACGATGTTATTATGTTCTCCAAAGCTAAGAAGAAAGAAGTGTTGGGTGTGAAGAGAATTCTCCATAAATTCTGTGAATGGACAGGTCAAAAAATCAATTACAGCAAATCTGTCATTATGTTTGGTAAACATGTTGAAAGAAAAAGGAAGAGATGCTTATCTAGAATCATGGGCTTCAAATATGCAAAAGAATTCCTTTACCTTGGAGTAAAGATGGCATTAAGGAGAATGAAGAAAGAAGACTTTCAATCCATTATAGACAAAGCTTTTAAAAAGCTTAATCAATGGGGAAACAAGTATTTATCTTTGTCAGGGAAGATAATTCTTGTTAAATCAGTATTACTTGCTCTTCCTATCTACCACTCTACCCATTCTTTGGTACCGAAAAAAATTCTAGCTGAACTGGACAAAATATGCAGAATTTCATATGGGATAAGAAGAATGGAGCCAAAGGATTGCATTATGTGAATTGGAATGATATGTGCAAACCAATTGAAAACAGTGGAAGAGGAATTCATTCTAATTTAAGTAAAGCTTCTACTTTACAAGCTAGACTTGCATGGAGATTAGTTCAAGAAGAAAAATCTCTATTACATTCGGTTCTGGATGTTAAATATGGTAACAAATTCATGAAAGGAAGTCACAATGGAAACAATTCAACTACTTTCAAAATTCTTAATGAAGGTTTTAATTCTTTATATCCTATTGTGAAATGGGATATAGCAAATGGTAAATCAGTTGATGTTTTCAAAGACATTTGGATCCTTGATAAAAGTATTAACAATTTTCCTACATTCATAATTCTGGTGGAGGACGGTCAATTTATGGTAGAGGCTTTCATTTCTAAAGGAAATTGGGATGCAAATAATCTGAAAAAAGTCTTTGGCAAGGAACTAGTTGATATTATAATGAAGATCCAGATCTCTAAAGATAAAATTGCTGATTCAATAGTTCTTATTAATCAAAATTCTGGCATGACTATTCCTGGTCTCATAAGGAAAATGCAGAATTCTGGATTGGAGGCAAATACGGTATGGAAATGGATAAAGAAGGCTAAAGTGAATTCTCGGGTAGAGAATTTTTGGTGGAGATTAAAAAGAAATGTGATTCCTTCAATGCATTTCCTTTGTTATAGAAGAATTGTTGTAAACGCTCAATGTCCAAGAGGATGTGAAAGTAATGAAGACATGGATCATATTGTTTGTGGTTGTTTGAAGATCAAAGAGATAATACAACTCTTAAACCGTTGGGGTTTTGGTTTCCCAATGTTCAATTCTAGTGATCAATGTTTAATCTGGTTGGAAAACAATGTTTCCACAAATAATGATGGTAAATCTGTACTGTACGTTAGTATTTCTATCTTGGAAAAGTAGAAACAAGAGAGTTCATGGCGGTATAGAAGATAATTCAAGCTTTATAGCATCCGAGGCTATTGTTCAAGCTTAGATTTCCAACAAATTTAGCTCTTCTAATTTGGGCTTTTGGGATGTCAGTTAGTCGTTAAGATTGTCCAATACTTGGCATCCTCCTTCACCCAACTGGATAAAAGCTAATGTTGATGCTTCTCTTTCTTCTTCATACAAAGCGGGCATAGCAGCTATCTTTAGAGACAATAAAGGTAGATTCCTATATGCATATGGTAAATCTTTTATTCATTGGGATATTGGCCAATTAGAATCACATGCAATCAAGTCTATCAAAGAGGAGATCAAGGAATGGATGTTCAATTATAATGGTATTCTCATTGAAGGTGATAACTCAAACATTATTTCTTTCTTCAAAAATGATTTGAATAACGGAATGCTAAAGGATGAAGGTATGGAATTTCTCTCAAAATTCAATTTTGTGATCTTTAATTGCATTAATAGAGAAAGTAATAATTTAGAAAACTTTTGTGCTAACTATGCTTTACTTAGTAACTTTTCTTGGGATGATTGTTTGGTGAATAAGATTCCTCCTTCATTCATGAACATTTTGAAGGAGGAATCCACTTTGTAGTTCCTTTACTTTCTTGATATTTTTATAAAGCTTTAGTTGGCTTTTCTTCAAAAAAAAAAAAAAGTGACATTCAAGAAGAAATAAAATGTAACCTATACATGCCTCCAAAATCCATCTCATAAAGATTAATAGATGAGTCCCTCTTGAAAGTCCACTTCAACTATCTCAGTGGAACATATGTCTACGCATGTGCCTGGCCCATCCTAAACTTTACTGAAATCCATGGGTTGAATGGGTCATGATATAAAACATCAGGATTTGGATGCTACCCAAGTAAATCATCACAATAATTTGGCCAACTTAACCATCATTTGCCTGCACCTACAACTAGGTGGTCAACCAAAGCATGTCCATCAATATATATCTCCAATATCATCGAGAAAGCCTATAATGTTATACTCATTTCACTAATAGGGAGGTGAAAAGTATTCATCTGTAGTTACCACCTCTCAACCAGAGCTATAAGTAAGTGGTGGTCTAACCTTTATACCTCATCTAGCTGACACTATTCAGATCCACAAAAACCAAAGCCTTCATGAACCTAGGATAGTCAATGGGCTACTCATGAATCATCAGCAAGTGTGAAGCAGCCTCCAATATAGTACCATGTATTGAATACTACTATTAATATAATTGAGAGAAGTTTTTTGTACAATAAATTAATTCATAATTTATATAAATTTACCTTCTCAGGATGAGCTACCTAGTGGCTACTAGCAAGTGAAGAAATGTTATGATGGATGGTATGTACTGGTGGCTGTGTGGGTGCTTCTATACAGGAAGGGCACCTGCTTCTTATATCTTGTGCAACCGTCATGACACTTGGTGGAAAAAGAAATGTTATGCATGTATAAATAATTTAAATTTTTCATGACATTTAAAAATATATAATAAGTAAAATATCAAAGAAAAGTTTAGGACTTGTGAAAAAGAATATTAAATATTTTGGAAGTATATAAGCAATCTTTACAATCAAAAGCAACTACTACATTCAACTGAAACAACATTTTGATGACATCTATAAATTAAGCACATTGGACTAAGTATAATATTAATATTCATTATATATAGCATTCAATATACAAAAAAATTCATACATTAAAATGTATAACTTTTACAAATTAATATTTGAAAGTCATTTTAAGTAGCATTTCAAATGTATAGAAAATATTTTTATTTTTATGAAGAAATTGAATTTTCTAACTACTGATTAGAAAAATCATGATATTTACCAAATAAATATTATGCTCACCTAGTAGGACGAGTTTCCATGTTGTGTCCAACTGAGCCACATGCACTATATTGCCTATTACTTCTAACTCTTTCCCCATCCATTGTGTTTCTAAAATGATTTGTTCTAGGTCTCCCAATATGATTCTAAAATTTGGGGGAGGAGTGGGTGTATGCCACTTGCTGGATCATGTTGCATCTAACTGGATCAATTTGGAATATTATGAAATTGACTAGCATAGGTCATTTTGTAATTGTCTAAGCTATAGTATTCTGAGACGTAATTGTGGTGACTTTTCCTTAGCATTGAAATGCAACTAACTACATGTGCACATGAAATATGATATATAATACTCTTTCCGCAACTATAAATGTAATTTTTATCGTCTATTAAAGCAACCCTAAAAGATCGAGATGACATGTCAATCACTTGGAACTTAAGCATGTTGATTCAAATGGGTTGTGGTAACCTTCATGCTTCTTTCTTGATTTTTCATAGTGTGGCTTATACTCTTGGTGTGATGGGACTAGTGGCATCAATTTTAGAACCCTTTAACATCTCCATTCTTTGCTTGTGCAATGCCACAATGTTATATTGAATTATTATAACCAATGCTTGAATGGGCAAGCCCCTAGCTCTTTTAAGAACTCCATTAAATGACTCTGACACATTAGTTATCATGAATCCATAATGAAATCCACCATCATAGGTTAAATCCTACGACATAACATAAAGCTCCACCAACCACGAATGAATATCAACCTTCACCTTTATCATATCTATCATGCACCCATCAAAGACCATTGGGTCAACAATATTCCCTGCCATATACATCTTTTGCATAGAAACTCAACATCACCAACACCCATTCGGTATTATTATTACAGCTTTTGGCTGAAGTGGAGTTCATTGAGACATAGCACAGATTGAGTTATTGGCTTTCAAAGTTCTAAAGGATATGTTAAAGGAAAATTGGAAAGATGCTAAAGGTATTATCATAGAGGGAGACAACATGAATGTGATCCAATTTCTTTACAAGTTGTATAACAAATCGAGGGAACTTGGTGGGAGCATTCAAGATGAAGATTATTTGATTTCTAGTGATTGGAATAATGTTATTTTCCATTTTGTACCTAGAGTTTGTATTAAGTTGGTCGATTATTGTGCCAATTTAGCTTTTTCTTATAATTTCCTTTGGGATTTGTTTAGTGAGAGTGAATTTCCTCAACCTTTTACTTAATTGGTAAAGGAAGAATGTGACTCTCTAATTTCTATATAGGACTTTTGTTCCTTTTTTATTTTAATGCAATTTGCATTTCTTCAAAAAAAAAAAACACCCATTTGTTGCACTGCTTTCGTAAAGTTCTCACGTATGTGGCATAAATAGTAGCAATGTACAGAATTTGGAAAAATTTCATGATAACCATACACCAAACCAGTGTGCTTGTTGGATATAATGCATAAATTATTTTGGGTATGAAAATTTGGAATTAGTATATATATTAAGCTTAGAAACTACTCCCATGTGAAAGTTCCTTAGGGATTTTAAGCCCTATAGAACTGGCCCAAGCTAACCAAGAGGTGGGGGTGAATTGGTATTTTTAAAATTTCTTTTCACAAAGAATAAAAATCACATAAACCAAAATCACACCACAAAAATAAATGCGGAAATAAAAGTGCGGAAGAAAGAAAACAAGAACATGGAAATTTATAGTGGTTCGGTCAACTCAACATACGTCCACTCCTCGGAGGCGCCCTCTGAGTATTGCACTACAAACGTGACTCTCCTTTAGCCCCCACAGCTAGGCAAAGAAGCCTTTACAAAGCACTTCCTTTTTGCCACCTCGGCAAAGCAGAGAACCTACCTCCTTTTGCTTCCTCCTGAAGCGGGCAGAGAACCACAACCAAAAGCTAACTCCTTACCTCTACCAACCCTTCCACAGATGAGAAACTCTAGACGAAGAACAAACAGAGCGATTCTTGAAGCAACCCTTGTGAATCCCCTCACAAGCTCCCCCTCACAAGATCCTCTCTCTCTCCCTCTCTCTCTCTTTCTCTCCTCAAGGCCTTCTCAGGTCAAGGCAGGAGATAAAGTTCATCCAAAATGTTGAATAAGAGTTCTTAAATATAAGAGCTTCAAAGGAGCTCATTAATTGCAAGTTGCTGACAATATCGTCCAGGCCGATATGGACATCGGCCTGGCCGATCAGTACAAATCTCAGGAGATCGGCCAGAGCATCGCCCTGAATGCAAACTGGATGATTTAAAATTGCCTTGATCGTCCAGGTTGATCTTACGATCGTCCCGGCCGATTAGTTCAAATTAGAGGTAAATCATTCAGAGCATCGCCCTGAATACTAGCTGACCGATATTTATCGTCCTGATGTAACTTAAGGTTTTTTAATGGATCGTCCTGGCCGATCCTGCGATCGTCTAGGATGATATGATCGCATCAATCATCCTTAATTACTCCCTTGATTTCCTGATCAATTAAGGCATAATTTGAGAATTTCGTCCAGGCCGATCAATGATCGTCCTGACCGATAATTTAAAAATACAGTATACCTAAATTGTCTATGGCGGCAACTTCTTTCTGTTTTGAGCTTATCGTCCTGGCTGATACACGTATCGTCCAGGACAATATGTTAATGATGGCTTCCTTAATTAAGAATCCTTATTTAGACTTTCTGTTTTAAGCCTGATCGTCCAGGACGATGTAAATATCGTCCTGGCCGATATGAGTAAAAATAGAAATTCTAAGTCTCTCAAGTGTGTGTGTGTGTAGGGTTACTTAGCATCAGTCTCTTTGACCATTACAAGTAGACTCAAGAAGTGAAAAATAAATATACAGACTGACTCAACCCTAAACCTACGTAATCCTGAACTGGCTTTGTCTGTTCGTCCGATCTTCGATTCCTAAAAAGTTAGAAGAAACATGTAGTCCAAGAGAATCAATAGTGTTTGTCAATCATTAAAACACAGGTCATGAAAATAGGTTTGCAACAATCTCCCCCTTTTTGATGATGACAAAATACTATGAAAACAATTAGCAGTAAAGGTTCAGGATCGACAAAAAGAACATCATAAACTTCTCCCCTTTTTGACATATCAAAAAGGAGGGAACACAAAAGAACAATAGCAAATCACAATTTTTTTTTTTAAAACAAGGCCTGAAAATGATATAGTATTCCATGTGATTGATTTAAAAACTTGTGAGTTAATGAGTTAACAATCTCATCAATCTATAGAATAGTAGAATATCCGATCATGGTTACCCTTAGCTTAGACGTTTTCTTAGGGTAGAATCGTCTTTTGAAATCAATGACCTAACTCAAAGAATTAATTGGATATGAAAAAAAAAAATTCATCCATCACTTGGCTTAAGAAAAAACTATCTTTATAAAATAATGAACCAAAGTAAATTTGTTACAATCACAAAACAATAGAAATCAAGCCTTTGAGAACCAAAACTTCTAAGTTCTAAAAGATTTAAAAAAGAGAATAACTTGTTTTTGAGTGGGCTCATTTTATGCCTCTTGTCAATTTGAGTGGCATTTTGTGCATCTTTTTTATTTTTGATACACTTTTGTGTATATTTTTTAATTTTGGCATCTTTGCGCTTCTTTTGTTGGCATCATTGGCCAATTTTTTTTTTTAATTTTTGCAAGCTATATTCTCTTTTATAACCTCTTAAAAAATCTTAGTTGTGAATATATCTTCTCAGATATTAGAGAATATGAGCTCTCTCTCTAACATAAGGAAGAATTACCACAAGCAGAATTAATAATCAAAGACAAGAGTAACGAGGGATCTTGATGTGACAAAAAGACTTTAAACATTATAAATACAAGATAGATTTGCTTAAGCAAGCTTAAGAAAAGATCTCAATTTCATAAACAATCTTTAATTTAAGATAGATTTTTTATTAGAAAAGAAAACTATGCCACTAAAAATAGGTTAGAGAAAAAGACACAATCACAAAATATTTTTACCATCTAGGAGATTAGGAGATGAAAACCACATTGACTACAAATTTTCAGAAGCAAAGAGAAGAAATATAATATCATTTCAGCGATGATTTTGAAGACTAAGAAAAAGAAACAAAAGAAAAATAAAACACACTAAAAACTAATAAAAAACAAAAGCAAAAGCAAGTAACTAAAAGATCAAGTTTCATACATTTATGTAAATCACACCCAATCTGATCCTTAAAGAACTGAAAGTGTCGAAGGCCAGTGGTTTAGTAAAGATGTTAGCCAATTGATTCTCAGTTGTCACATGGTGTAACTCAATGTCTCCCTTAGTCACATGATCTCTAATGAAGTGATGCCTAATGTCAATGTGCTTAGTCCTTGAATGTTGGATAGGATTCTTAGAGATGCATATGGCACTAGTGTTGTCACAAAAGATTGAGATGGTGCCTACAGGTAATCCTAAATCCAATACCTTTTGTTTCAACCAAAGGACTTGGGCCACACAACTTCCAAGGGCGATGTACTCAGCTTCAGTAGTGGAAAGAGAAACAGAGTTTTGCTTCATACTAGACCAAGAAACCAAAGACTGTCCAATGAATTGACATGTTCCTGAAGTGCTCTTCCTATCCACCTTGCATCCTGCAAAATCAGAGTCAGAAAATCCAATAACCTCAAAAGAAGTGTTGTGTCTAGGGTACCAAATCCCTAAGCCTTGTGTCCCCAAAAGGTATATAAAAATTCTCTTAACAGCAGTCAAGTGGGACTCCTTAGGGTCAGCTTGAAATCTAGCACAAAGGCAAACACTAAACATGATATCAGGTCGGCTCGCAGTCAAGTAAAGTAAAGATCCAATCATGCCTCTATACTTCTTCTGATCAACAGACTTACCACTTGGGTCCTTATCTAATGGAGCACTAGAAGTCATGGGAGTGTTAATTGGCTTAGCTTTGTCCATCTCATATTTCTTCAAATTGTCCTTTATGTATTTTGTTTGATTTAGAAAAGTTCCATCCTCCAATTGTTTTATGCTAAACCCCAAAAAGTAAGACAACTCTCCCATCAAACTCATCTCAAACTCTCTACTCATTATTTTAGAAAAATCATCACATAATTTCTTATTAGAAGATCCAAAGAGTATATCATCCACATAAATCTGAACAATGAGTAAATCATCTCCAACTCTCCTAAGAAAAAGGGTGGTGTCTACATTCCCCTTGACAAACTCTCTATCTAGTAAGAATGTGCTAAGCCTCTCATACTAAGCTCTTGGTGCCTACTTTAAACCATACAAAGCCTTTTTTAATTTAAAAACATGATTTGGAAATTGGGAGCTCTCAAAACCTGGAGGTTGTTCTACAAAAATATCTTCTTTTATTTCCCCATTTAAAAAGGCACTCTTGACATCCATTTGAAAAAGCTTAAATCCTTTATAATAGGCAAAGGCTAATAGCACTCTAATGGCTTCCAAACTAGCTACAGGACAAAAAATCTCCTCAAAGTCTATCCCTTCTATTTGATTGTACCCCTTAGCCACCAATCTTGCTTTATTCCTCACCACCACTCCTGAATCATTCACCTTGTTCTTAAAGACCCACTTTGTCCCAACTACACTTTGTCCCTTAGGTCTTTCTACAAGCTCACAATCATCATTCCTAATAAATTGATTCAATTCTTCTTGCATTTCTAAAATCCAAAACTCATTAGTAAGGGCTTGGTTAATGGTGGTGGGTTCAGTCATAGAGATAAAGGCAGAGTGGTTCACCTCCTTCCTAAGTCCATGTCTAGTCTTAACTCCACTAGAAGGGTCTCCTAAGATCAAATCTTTGGGGTGACTTGTAGAGTATCTCCAATCTCTAGGCAAAGTGTGTGAAGGTTCACCCCTTTCATCAAAATTTTCTACTCCTTGGGTGACTTCTCCTACTCCTTCATTACTTTCGTGCTCTCTCCCCTTCCCCAAATTTTCTACTCCACTTGTAATTTCTCCAACATCATCATCTTCTACTCCATGTTTCTTAGGATCGGACTCATCAAAAACTACATGGGTTGTCTCTTCCACAATCAAAGTTCTCATGTTAAACACCATAAAAGACTTCCCAATACTAGAATATCCCAAGAATACTCCTTCATCAGATTTAGGATCAAATTTTCCCAAGTGAGACTTCCTATTGTTGTGAATGAAAACCTTACAACAAAAGACATGAAGGTGGGAAAGATTGGGTGTCCTACCCTTAAGGATCTCATAGGGTGTCTTCTCTAATTTGGCTCTAACATTCACCCTATTCAACACATAACAAGTTGTGTTAACCGCTTCAGCCCAAAAGTAATTTGGAAGTGAATACTCAGCAAGCATGGCTCTAGCGGCTTCCACCAAGGTCCGATTCTTCCTTTCAGCTACCCCATTCTATTGAGGGGTCCTAGGAGCTGAAAAATTGTGGCTAATCCCCTTGTCCTCACAAAAATCTCTAAATCTTTCATTTTCAAACTCTTCCCCATGATTACTATGGATGGTCAAAATCTAACAACCTAGCTTTTTCTGAATCCAAGTAGAAAAAGTTTTAAACTCCTCAAAAGACTCATTTTTATGTGAAAGAAATAAAGTCCAAGTGAACCTTGAGTAGTCATCAACAATCACAAAACCATACACTTTCCCTCCAAGGCTAGCAGTGCTAATGGGTCCAAACAAATCAATGTGAAGGACTTCTAAAGGTCTAGAGGTGCTAATGTCCTTAATGGGGTGAAAAGTGGAGTGGACTTGCTTTCCTAGTAGACAGGCATCACAAAGGTGGTTTTTTGAAAACTTAAGTTTGGGGACACCTCTAACTAGGTCCTTTTGGGTCACTTTCCTAAGGGTTTTCATACTTGCATGATAAAGCCTCCTGTGCCACAACCAAGAATCATCAATCACAATTTTTAAGCAAAAAGAAGCAGCACATTCAATGTTATTTAAATCAAGCATGTATACGTTATTAATCCTCTTTCCCTGCAAAATAGTCTTGTTACTTAAACTTACAATGCATGAATTTGCAAAGAATTGTACGATGAAGCCTTTGTCATAGAATTAACTGATGATGAGCAAGTTCTGCTTCAATCAATCTACAAGCAAAACATTTTCAATCATAAGGTTCTTGGAATTACCAATTATACCTGCGCCTACCACCTTCTTGGTGGTGTTGTCTCCAAGAGTAACCTTGCCTCCAGTCCTGGACTCTAGTACAACAAACTGGCTGGCATCACCAGTCATATGTCGAGAGCATCCACTGTCCAGGTACCACATACTCTCACAAGGCCTTTTGTGAGAGCCCTCCTGCAAAATTACCAAATGTTAGATTTAGGAACCCAAGCAGGTTTGGGTTCTTTCTTATGAAGAGAAGAATGCAATGCATGTGTGGTATGCTGTGGATCATGCACCTTAGGTCTCCACACCCAATATGTACTATGGTGAATCGTGCAAGTGTGTAGCATGCCACATGAAAAACATCTAACTCCAAGAAAGGGATTTCTTAAGTGGTTTGAGTTATAATTCCTCTTCCTAGGTGTTGGCTATTGATCACAAGTAGGTGTCATCCTAGTTTTCTTATATGCTTCTAATTCATTTTGAATATTCAAAGTTGTGATTTTTAAGACTTCATTTTCAATCCTCAAATTTTTCTCTTTCTCCTTGAACTTCTTAAAATCAGATTCAAGTGATGTGTGTGAGACTTTTAATGCATCATGCTTTTCAACTAATTCACAACGATTTTTATTTAACTTGTCAAATTCATCAAGTAAAGTCATATGATTTGAATTAATCGTTTGATAGTCTTTAATCAAAATTTCATGCTCTATTTGTAGATTTAAAAATTCTAATTTCAAGCTAGCATGGGTTTTCTTTAATTTCCTATATGATGCATGAATTTTTTCTGAAACTTCAAGAAGTTGATCGTAGGAAAGTTCACATGCCTCTTCTTGATCAGGATTGTTGTCTGCCATCAAGCACAATTTTGATGTCTCATCTTCTGGTTCTGTCTCTGATGAATCTGATGCCGAATCCGCCCAAAATACTCTTTGTACTCTCATCTTATCCTTCCTTAGCTTAGGTTTCTCCTCACCCTTTCCTTTGCTTGAGTGGTCTTTAAGTGTAGGGCAGTTAGTTTTCACGTGTCCTGGTTTCTTGCAATTATAGCAAATAATATCAGAAGATTCTTTAACATATTTATGATCCTTACCTTTTCTCCAATTTTGATGATGCTTTTGTTTATTCCTTAGAAAGCTTTTGAATTGCCTTGTGATGAAGGCAACTTCATCGCTTTCAGACCCAGAAGATTCAGAATCCGATTTGTGCGCCTTTAATGCAACTGTTTTCTCCTTCTTCTTCTCACCTGCATCAAGATTTCTTTGATTCACCCCTTGCTCATAAGCAATGAGTGAGCCAAGTAAGTTATCAATAGAATAAGTGTTCAAATCCTTAGATTCAGTGATTGCAGTGATTTTAGCATCATACGATGAAGGCAAACATCTCAAAATCTTGTTAACTTTTTTATAGTTTGAAAGTTCTTTTCCTAGTGCATGCAATGAAGTAACTATCTGAGTAAACCTTATGTACATGTCAGAAATTGATTCATGAGGTTTCATGTGAAAAAGTTCATAGTCATGCAAGAGAATGTTCGAATTGGATTATTTAACCTTATTAGTACCTTCATAGGTGATGCAAAATTTATCCCAAATCTCTTTATCAGTTTTGCAAGTGGAGACATGCATGTAATCCTCAGATTTTAAAGCACAGAAAAAGCAGTTCAAAAATTTTGCATTCAATTGAGCTAAATCTCGTTCATCGAAAGTCCATTCAGTAAAAGCAACTTCAGTTTTAACACCATTAATTTCACGAGAAGGTGGAGAATAACCTTCTTTGATTAGCATCCACATGCGATAATCAGTAGATTGTAAAAATATTGACATGCGAGTTTTCCAAAAATAAAAATGTAAGTTATCGAACAGGGGAGGTCGGGTAATAGAATACCCTTTCGTAGTGTTACGATTCCCAAGGTTAGCCATGGATCAAATTCAAAAAGTTTTCAAACTTAAATTTTCGAATCCTGCTCTGATAACACTTGAAAGTTTATTAGGGATGTTAAGCCCTATAGAACTGGCCCAAGCTAACCAAGAGGGGGGGGGTGAATTAGTATTTTAAAAAATTTTTTTCACAAAGAATAAAAATCACATAAACTAAAATCACACCACAAAAATAAATGCAGAAATAAAAGTGCGGAAGCAAGAAAATAAGAACACAAAAATTTATAGTGGTTCGGTCAACTTGACCTACGTCCACTCCTCGGAGGCGCCCTCCGAGTATTGCACTACAAACGTGACTTTTCTTTAGCCCCCACAGCTAGGCGGAGAAGCCTTTACAAAGCACTTCCTTTTTGCCACCCCGGTAAGGCAGAGAACCTACCTCCTTTTGTTTCCTCCTGAAGCTGGTAAAGAACCACAACCAAAAGCTAACTCCTTACCTCTACCGACCATTCCACGGACGAGAAACTCTAGACAAAGAACAAGCAGAGCGATTCTTGAAGCAACCCTTGTGAATCCCCTCACAAGCTCCCCCTCACAAGATCCTCTCTCTCTCCCTCTCTATCTTTCTCTCCTCAAGGCCTTCTCAAGTCAATGCAGCAGCCAAAGGTCATCCAAAATGTTGAACAAGAGTTCTTAAATAGAAGAGCTTCAAAGGAGCTCATTAATTGCAAGTTGCCGACAATATCGTCTAGGCCGATATGGACATCAGCCTGGCCGATCAGTACAAATCTCAGAAGATCAGCCAGAGCATTGCCTTGAATGCAAACTGGACGATTTAAAATTGGCTTGATCATCCTGGCCAATCTTACGATCGTCCCGGCCGATTTGTTCAAATTAGAGGTAAATCATTCAGAGCATCGCGCTTAATACGAGCTGGCCGATATTTATAGTCTTGAAGTAACTTAATGTTTTTGAATGGATCGTCCTGGCCGATCCTGCGGTCGTCCAGGACGATATGATCGTATCAATCATCCTTAATTACTCCCTTGATTTCCTGATCAATTAAGGCATAATTTAAGAATTTTGTCCAGGCCGATCAATGATCGTCCTGGCCGATAATTTAAAAATATAGTATACCTTAATTGTCTATGGCGGCAACTTCTTTCTGTTTTGAGCTTATTGTCCTGGCCGATACACATATCGTCCAGGCTGATATGTTAATGATGGCTGCCTTAATTAAGAATCCTTATTTAGACTTTCTGTTTTAAGCCTGATCGTCCAGGATGATGTAAATATCGTCCTGGCCGATATGAGTAAAAACAGAAATTCTAGGTCTCTCAAGTGTGTGTGTGGGGGGTTACTTAGTATCAGTCTCTTTGACCATTACAAGTAGACTCAAGAAGTGAAAAAGAAAAGTACAGACTGACTCAACTCTAAACCTACGAAATCCTGAACTGGCTTCATCTGTTCGTCCGATCTTCGATTCCTGAAAAGTTAGAAGAAACAAGTAGTCCAAGAGAATCAATAGTGTTTGTCAATCATTAAAACACAGGTCATGAAAATAGGTTTACAACACCATGAATCAACATATTCTGATTCTATAATCATAAAGGCTGAAAAGTAAAGTACCTTAGTATTTACCTAATAAGAATGTGCCATCATGGCAAAGAATAAGATAAAAGTTGGCCCAACCATTTATCAAAGGGCAAAACAAGAAAAATAATATCTCAAATCTATAATTCTTACATGTTTGTAACTTATAGATGATTTCAAGCATTGAAACCACAACGGTGTCTATGAATTAATTTATGGTTTGATAAGACTCCTCCCATCTACCAAACACTATTTTCACAGCTTTATATTTGGCATCCCAAGCTTTCTTATACAAAACTTTTATGTTGAACTTTTTTTCAAATTGGCTTATAGTCTCCTACAGCTTGAGATCCATATGCCATATAATACTAGGCAATATAAAGTAGATTTTAAATTAAGATTTACATTATAAGTGTCATGTCGCTAGAATTGAAGTTACACGTGCATGGTTATTCTTCATGGAAGATATTTCCATATGCCTCTGAGATGTATGCTCACCCCTGCATGAAAATGGCATATATATGGTATGCATGACCTTCCATTCTAAGCATAAACCACTATGAATTTCTATCTGTTCAAAGCCACAATGATATTCTCTATATTATTTATAATTGACCAACCCTATAATAAAAATTGAAGATCCTCTTTATTACTAAAACATATACCCCCCATCATCTTTATTGGAATTTAAAATTCTTCCTTGACTTGGCTACAAACATATTTGCTGCATTTGTTATGTCCTCATCCCATTCACAAGTTGTGGAATATGCCTTCACAAACTCATTGTTTACAATTACGCCTTCTACAGTGCTGATATTCATGTAACAATAATGTTGGACCATGTTATGGATCTCAGGGTTCATATCAACATTCACTTCACCTAAATGATATTTTGCGTCATCGCCATCATCAGGAGCTAGATCACTTGATCCACTACTAATCATTTCATAACCATCATCAATATTTACCTAAGGCCTCTTGAAAGTTCCTGATATATCTTGGCAAAAACTTCTTCTCTATTTACTTCAACACATAAAAAGTATTTTGTTAACAAGGGTGAATGTTTCATATAATAATACTTTATTTAATATATAATTAAGTGAAAAACTTACTCAGCATATTGCAGCACAAAACTTGGATTTGTCGAACCACCTTCTGTCACCCTGTCAAAAGTAAACGTATCATGCACTTGAGATATTAATTGCTTAGCAACTAAATTTTGTGCACTAATATCTTTGACCTCTACATAAAGTAGAAGTACATGCACAATTGCATGAAATAACACCATCTGAAATACCTCATCATCCTCCACAAGCGAAGCTATGAACTCATTCCCTAAGGGAAGATGATAAACCAAGTTCACTATATACTTGGATGTATCATATTTAAGGGCTTTAAGGACCCTAATCTTCAGTTGTTCTATATTTGTCTAAATACCCACTTGCAAGGGCCAGTAACAGCTCCCAACATATGTTGGTGAATATTTAGCATTTAAAGGAAATTTTCCACCATACATAAAAACAAATGATGCTCAGCATCCAAACATTATTGTGACAATACGTATCGCTTATACCTACGATTACACCAACATCCTTAGGTCAAAGAAATGGAACGATCAAATCATTTATCTAAATAAGCTTAAATATAATACCCTATTTTAAAAAATAAATTTTAAGTATATTTAGCCAAATAAATTTAAAAAGGTATAAATATCTTCTTTAAAATAATACTATATGCCTTTGCTCTCTTCTCCACAAAAAGTCTTTCCATAAAAAAAAAAAGTTTCACTAATATTTTATGCTCAAAAATACCCTTTTTACCAAAAATACCAAAACATTACCTCAAATAAATGAAATAATCACAACATATTCTCATCTCCTACTCATATATTACAAATAAAATTTATCACACCATCCATTCCTTCCTTTTTTGCTAAATAAAAATCCCACATTTTAACATACACTACCTAATCTAAAACAACTTAATCAAGCTTAAACTTCAAAAAAATTCACACAAATTGGGAATGATATAAAAGAAAAATTATTTCAATAACAAAAATTCAAAAAGATCTTATCTAGGAGTCAAAGATCATAGAATTTTGCAAGCAGCCAAACGCTCGAGGGATTTATTTTTTTCACGAATAGGGCAGGGGAAATGGAGTTGTCAGGTTAGTAAAGTAGCAAGTAAGTCGGCTATTCAATGGGCAAATTATCTTAATATAGAAAAATTGCAAGTTAAACGAGCAACTTTGGTGAGTTTTTTTTTTTTTTTGCGTTGGTTAATCAGTTAATTAAAATTTAATTGATACTTAGTTTAAAAAATTACCCAACTATATATGGGTATCCATTTTTTATATATTTTTGCATAATGAATTTATTTGGAATGAAAATAGCATTTTATAAAATTAATTATGAAGTTAGCATGAAAAAATAATAATTTAATTATTTTCATTAAAAAAGTTTTTTATTATATAAATGTCTTAAGAATAAAAGTAAAATTGTAATAAAATACTAGCCAAAATAAGATTGTGGCTATTTTTTTATAAAATAAAATAGTGAAAATATTTTCCCAAACTAAAGCTCCATTTGAGAAGGCTTTATTATTTCTTTCAAAAATGAATTTCTAGTATAAAAATTTCTTTGAAGAAATTAAAAAAATAGTAGCCAAAAGTTATCCCAAACGAAGCCTAAGGGTCCATTTGAGATAATTATAGTTGTTGGTAAAGTATGTTGTAAAGTTATTGCAGATAAAGCTATTTTTTAATGTTGTTGTACATTAAGCAGTATTTTTAGTTTGGAAAATATGATTGTAAAAATGCTTTTCTATAGTTATGCATGAATAATTTACATTGCTACCCTCATCATACATAAAAAAACTTGGTCTTCATATATCTCTTCTAGAGCGAGTTCTTGTTCATGGTGGAAATCAAAAGTTTTAAATCTTTTTTTTAGATGTAATTCATGTTTACATTCAAAATCAAAAGTTAATGGAATCTTGATAATATTTTGAATCTATTGAGAACTCATAGTAGATTTATTAGGAGTTAAGGCATTCCTATGCAGTAATATTCTGATTTCTTAGGAGAAATCAAAGCAAATACCCACTAATATATTATTACAAATTGGGATCTCGAGTTTGTGATTTTGATAATAACAAATATTATTGATTATTTTTTTATTTCTCGTGGTATCTATATTAAATATATGCTCTTGTCCACGCAGGCATTTTAGGTCCAACATATACTGTGGAACAAAGGCTCAAGACTCAAAATTTGGGTAAAATATGTTTGATTTTTTTGTAAGAGTATGTATCTTCATTTATTTATTTTTATATTTCTTGAGTCAAAAGTCCTATAAAAGGTGTATGTTAGCTGAGTGTATGATTAGTTTAAATCAAAATTGTAGCCATTAATAAGATTTAGATAAGTATTTTAATTTGAATTGATCATACTGTACAAACCAATTCATACTATATAATATTTGAAATATTATCTAAATTAATCCCCATGATTAGTTATCAAATTAAAGTTTAATTAATAAGGCAGATCATATAATATGATGTTGATCGTACTGGACTATTAGTAAAGATAATATTTGATCATCCAAGAGATCTTGTTTGACGAACCTTGATTTATTGAACTAATCATATAGGATGATTGGTAGAGATGAAGTTTGCTTATCCTAATGGTCATCCTATATGATCTTGAGAAGAATAAACTAATATTACAGTACCATCTAGATATCATAATATATGATCAGTATACTGTATTTGAATAGATCATACTAAGACTATTAAGTCGTACTGGATGAACATGAGTTTTTAAACTAATCATAATATACAATCCATAGTCATATTGTATGATTCATAATCACATTATGTGAATAAAATGGATAACAAAAACTTTAGGTCTAATTTGATCCTTTGTTTAAAAACTAATCTCTAATTCATCTTGGGAATTCTTTTGTAAATTTTCCTGAGGGAGATCTTTTTTGAGAATGGTTTCAAGAGGGAGAAGAGCTTTGGAAAGGGAAAGAGAGGATATTTCTTGAGGGAGAAGATTATTGTGGGACAAGAGAGTTTGAAAGCGAAGTTTCTACACATGGTTGCTCGATGATGTTTCACCTTCTTTCTATAAGATAAGTGTCTTTGCTTGAGGGACAATCTGGGATGTGCCTCTTATGCAAAGGACCAGGTAGCTCTACCACACCAGGAAGGTAAAAGGGATTTGACTACTCCACCGCATTAGGAAGGTGAAAGGGATTCAACTACTCTATCGCATTGAGGAAGTAGAAGTGATTTGTAATGGATTCTTCTCTGTGCTATTGGGGAAAAAGTAGAGTCACCAGTATTAGTGCAATACTGAAAGTGGACATCGGTCAAGGTTGACTAAACCATTATAACAGTAGCGTGTTTGTTCTTATGTTTACCTCAATTTTTCCATATTTACAATTTATTACATTTTTCTTATTATAATTTTGTGATCAGTGAGTTCTTTATTTTGCATAAATAGATTTTCTTGTCTTTGCAAAAAAAAATAATAATAATAAAAAACAAAAAAATTGCAAGTGTTTTTAATTTTGAAAAAAAAAAGTTTTGTTTAGATTAGTATTATCAAATTATTGTTAAATCCTAATGTTTTCAAAAGCATAATTTTTTAAAGGTAAATTTTAACACCAATTCACCCACCCTCTCTCTTGGTGTGCATTTATAGTTCAAGTTAGTCTAACAACCTAAATTAAACATTTAGTTGGTATCAGGACAGGTCACAGAATTAGTGTTTTAATAAGTCTTAAGAAAAAGATCCATGGCATACCTCCGAAATAAAAATACTATAGAAGATTATTCAATAACACATCCACCTTTATTTAATCATGTCCTCTTTAATATTTTGAAAATTCATGTGTCAACATTTTTATAGTTGAATGACTTTTGTATGAAGCATATGATGCAAGAAGGCTATTCTGTACCATTTAGACTTGTGAATGGCATCAAAATTGAAACACATTTTTACTGAATAGAGAAATAAGGATAGAGATCTTCCATAATTTAATGCTAAATATTAAACTATTTTTTAAATGCATTTAAATTAGAAGACTATATGAGAGTTTCAACCTGTACTACTGGAAAGGAAATCTAGAATAGGTTATGCATTACTTATGATAGAACTAATGAAGTCAAACAGTCTTGTTTAAACATATTGTTGCATGATTACGAACTATTTTGTACGACACCAAATGAGATTATCTTTGACATGTACACTATATTTACTTAAATAGTAACATTTTTGCATGCTTTAAATAGAGAATATCAAACCTTGAAAAAGTTAAATAAAAATTTTATTTCCTACCTGATAGTTTTCATGCAAAGGTTACTGCTATATGTGAATAGAAATATTTGAATATTTACTCAATTGATATTTTGTTTGGCTCAATAATTTCATATGAACAAAATGTAAGCCAAAGATTGTAAGATGCAAGAAAAAATGTAGAGAGAATATTGTAGCTCTGAAGGCTTATGACTCAAACACCGATAGCTCAAGATCAGATGGTAATGATGACATAACCCTTATGACGTGGTATATCAAAAGCTTCTTGAAGAAGAAATAGAACTGCTATTTTGAAAAGGGCAGTGTCAGGAGGAAGATTTAATAAAAGTTCATCTGATGTGATCTATTTTGAATGTAGAAAGAAAGGATACTTAAGATCCAAATGCCCCAACCTGAAAACTCACCTTACCAAAGATATGGGTGTTGCAACTTAGTTTTCATAACTATGATTTCATATCATATGTATTTTTGATGATTCCAAATATTATTGTTTTGATTACTATTTCTCCTAATATATATTAGATATATTTTTTTATTATTTGTGTGTACTAACATTTTAGAAAAATTATACTCGAGACTATTGAAGACTTCAAGTCAGATTAGATTAAGTTTTACTATAAATAGAGTCTATATTTCACACTTTTATTGATTCTGAGAGAGTGTGATTATAATTGGATAATCATGCGCACACACATTGGGAGAGAGTTAAAACTAATCGTACTGTATGATTTCTAATCATACGGGATGATTTGTCTAGTTAGTTCCTTCTACAAGCAATTAAACAAATTATGGATGAAAAAATTTCTAAGTATTGTTCGTGCTATATGATCTTGTCTTCATACAGATAACGTCCAAAGTACAAAAATGATGCGAACATTTTTGTCCATATGAACAGAAAAATTTTAGAATTGTTCATCCGAGATAATCATGCCTTTGTACAGAGGACGTCTAGAGTATAAAATTGATGCAAACATTTTTGTCTATTCTAAACATGATTTGATTAAAGTAGTTCATACTATATAATGTCCATTCATATAGACGATAATTTGTGTATGAAATTAATTCATACAGGATCATACAAACAGTTTTTTGAATTGTTCGTGCACATGAACATCAATAGTATTGTACGATCATGGACGCTTAAAATTGAAAATTTTAGTTTTTTGGACAGTTTTTTTGTTCCTTTCATATATAAAGTCCTTTAAACTTACTTTGGACAGATCTGGTCTTCGTGATTTCTTAGAGAGCAAGTGAAAGGGTGATTTGGGAGAGTGTTTGAGAGAGAGTACTTATACGTAGAGTATAAAAGATTCACAAGGTTACATAAGTGTGAGAAACTCTTTTTTTAGTGTGTCAATTTTCTTTTTTTCTTCTTTCTAATAGCTTGACGGAAGATCATTGGAGAAGATCTGATACTCTGCCGACACTTAGAAAGTGTGAAAGAATGTTGGTACTCTACTGACACTTAGAGTGTGTAAAAGGATGCCATTACTCTACCGACACTTGGAGGGTATGAAAGAATGATGGTACTCTAGAGACACTTGGAGGGTGTGAAAGGACGATAGTACTCTATCGACACTTAGAGGGTATGAAAGGATGAAGGTACTCTACCGCACCATAGATTAGTGGAAGAGAGGAAAATTATAAAGGCTTCTCTACCTTACTATGGGGGTAAAATGAGAGTCACTTTAGTAATAGTGCAATACATAAAGAGAGAGTCTTCAAAGAGTGGACGTAGGTCTTGTTGAACTAAACCACTATAATTTACTGTGTTCTTTTTACATGTTTATATTTATTTTTTTTTAGCAATTTATTGTTGTGGTTGAAAAGTTTTTTTTTAAAGGAAAAAAATTGTGTTAAAGTTCTAAAATAGTTTTTTATTCAAGCAAGAAATTTTTAAATTATCAATTCACCCCCCCCCCCCCCCCCCCCCCCCCCCCTCCTTCTAGTTATCCTTGAGACAATTTCATTAGGTATAATAATATATATTGATTTTTCAAGTTGTATTAGAGCTCTCTTTCAAAATTTGAGGTTTAGAAAACTTTTTAAAAATGATTATGATTACTTTTAGAAATCGTAACACACTTGAAGGTTATTCGATCACTAGACCCCCATTGTTTGATAATATCCCTTTTAATTTTTGAAAACTAAGAATGTCAACCTTTCTTCAATCGCTTGATTATCATATATAGATTTTAGTACATGAAGGATACTCTAGGCCAACTAGACTTTTAGATGGCATTATAACTAAAACACTATTTATTGATTGGACTATAGAAGAATAAAACTTAGATCTGTTAAATGCAAAATGTTTGTATAGTTTCTTTTGTGCACTTAAATCTAAAGACTACATGTGTGTTTCTACCTTTAACATTGTAAAAGAAATTTGAGATAGACTTTATATCACTTATGAAGGGACTAACAAAGTGAAACAATCGAGATTAAATATTTTATTGCATGATTATGAACTTTTTTACATGAAACCAAATGAATCAATCACTAAAATATACACACGTTTTAATTAAATAGTCACCTCCTTGCATTCTTTAGGTAGGAAATTAATGAATGCAAAAAAAGTGAATAAAATACTTCATTGTTTATCAACCACTTATGATGCTAAAATAACTACTATTATAGAATCTAAAGATTTAATTATTTATTCCACTGATAATCTTTTTGTATCACTAATTGCTTATGAGCATGGAGTGACTCAAAGACAATTTGATGTAGGTGAGAAGCGAATGGAAAAGAACATAGCATTGAAAGTGGATGACTCAGGGAATGATCAGTCTTAACTAGAGGATGAATATGACATTGCCTTAATAACTAAATAATTTAGGAGTTTTCTAAAGAGGAAGCAAAGGAGACGCCAGCAGTGGAATAAAGGTAAATTCCAAAAAAATTTTAAGGTTTCTAATGATGTAATTTGTTATGAATGCATGAAGCTAATGTTTGATTTAAAAAATGTTCTCTTCAAAAAATATTAATTCTCTTTGGGAAAGATTAATTTCTTGAATTATAGTTTTGAAATCGAACACATCATTATGAATGATATATCATCTTAGGAGGCAAACAAATCATTCTCTAATAGGTTTAAATTACAAAGCTTCAAATTCATCCTAATTATTGTAGTCAAACGTAGAAAAGAATTATATATGACCCCGAAGGTTCAAAATAAAATTTGATCGAGGGTTTGACTATGTTAATATAGATAAATGATCATTGATTTCATATTTAAAATTATAATAATAGAGTGATATATCTTTTTGAAGAAAGAAGACATCACTTATTATTAATTATTTGAAAATGAAAATAATGATCATTGATTTTGAATTTCCCAAAGAAGATTAATTAAAATTTCGAAAAAATGATTTTCAAAAATTTGATCTGGGTTACTAAATCTCTTACGAGAGCAAGCCCTCGTAGTTAATTACATCATAGGAAACCAAAATTTCCTACAAATTCTTTCGATTAAAATAATGGTAAAATTTTTATTTAAGATTTTAAAGTTTGATGTCAGAGAAGATAAGGGTTGGAATTTTAAAATGGTATTGGCTCAAGATTGAGCACTTATTTTTAGTTTCAGAGGAATGGTAGGTGTTTTGAGATTCTGTATTACTTCAGAAACACCTCAGCCTATCCTAAGTATTGGGCTTCAATTTGATTAAAAAATATTTAAGTCTAAATGATTAATTTAATTAGAATTTTGGGATTTAATTCCCAGAGGTTGAGGTTCTATAATCTGAGCCTACCTCAAAACCTAAGTCTAAATTGCGTACTAAAAATTAGTAACCTGAACCTAGCTAGTGCAATGCAAATCTGGACTTACCCCAGCTTGGATTGGGAAGCCAACTAAACCACCTAGGTGCTTTATAACCATGTATACAATCATTTATATAAGAGTGATAGGGACATAATTAGATTATGTTTGAGGAGAGCTGGGCCGACATCTAGAGCATATCTTAATTAGCCCCTTTTACTTATATTGGGTATTTAATGTCTAAGTAAATTTAATTAAGGATTTAGACACTTTTAAATTTATTACTAATGCAATGCATGCTAGTTGACTCGATTAAATGCTTGAATCAAAATGAAACAGTTTAAAATTTAGGCTTAAAAAAAGGTTTTTTCCTAGAGATTGCATAACATCCCCTTGATAGATTTGCACCCTCATAGGTTAGGCGGTCTATCAAAACTCGTGGGCGAGGAGGTACCTAACAAGGTAGAAAAAGTATAATATGATGCATAAAAACCCCTCGGCAAGTTCAAGCTTACTTCTTAAGACATAGAGTTTCTATATGAGCTAAACTTTTTAATTAGTTTAAGTAAAAGAATTTTTATAGTATCCTCACGAGCCTCAGATCAAATTCCAGGCTAAAATAAATATAGTATGCAAATAAAAAGATTATAAAAACATACAATTTCTACTGTGAAATTAATTAAACAAATTACTTAAATTAATTACTCAAATTGAATGTCCATGTGCCATGTGCCACTTAATATTACAAACCAAGGTTTACAAAAAAATAGAGTGGATGGGTACCACTAACAGCAAGCCTGAATTTCTACTCCTAAAACTCAAGTGACTTTGAGATTGGAATTCTTCTCATTCTTTATTTCTTTATCCTTCTATAGCTCTTTGTATTGTTGGGTTTGGATATCCAAATGAAAAGAAACTCTCCCGTGAAAGGGGTGTTATTTTCTCTCTTTGGATATTTTGAAGGCACCCAAATTTGGATCTCCAAATGGATAGGAATTCTTCCATAATGGATGCCCCTTCCTCTTTGGATTCCAAATTGGATGTTTAACATCCCATCTCAATTAGTCACTTTGACAATTACAACTCAATGCTCAAATTAAATTACATCAAATGAAATTGAAAAATTTAAACTCAACACCTACATGGTTATTCTAATAATCAACATTTAAATGAATATCCTAAGTATTTAATATTTTGAATTTTAAAATGTTCAAATCATAGCCACACTTGACCATGCTCTTTAAATTTAAAGGGGGACTTATGCATTCTAAAGCACCTGTGCAAAGTATATTATATTCATTTTTTTATTTATCCTTTTAATTATTATATACCCTATATGAGCATTACCACCTGCATAATATTGAATTAGTATAAATTATTTCTTACCTAAGGGTAATCTATGTATAATCAATCTCATCATAGAGTGTAAAAATTAAGTAAATAATCAATCAATCTAAACTAGCAACCACCATGCATTGAAAATTATGAAACATCTGACACATAACTATAGAAAAATAAACACTAACCTAGCCTATGACTAGAGTTAGTTATCCTAGCAAACCATCTAACATGTGTGAGGTAGGCTGTGTGGGTTGGATAAGTCCTATGGAGGGTAATTTGTTAAATTTGCTTGAAGTTTTGATTGGTTGAAAGGCTTAAGGGAAGATGTTGGTTAAAGTTTAATTCTTAATAATTTGAAATTGATTTTAAGATTAATTTTAATTATTTATTGGATACCACCTTTGTTTCTCACCGATGTCGTGAAATTGATTTCATCTTCCTTTGGGCTAATTTAATCACCTCGTATGCTTAGGTTATCAAGTAGTAACTGGTATAATTAAGTGACTTAAGTTAATTAAGATTTGAGCATTAATGAATTTTAATTAAAGTTGATTGATTATTGGTTTTAAGGTTGATTAAAGATTTTTGGAATTTTAATTTGATTTTTGAGTTTTTGAAATTTTATGGATTATTTTAATTATTTAATTAAGGGGTTAAAAATTAAATTTTTAATTAGGAGTGATTTATGAAATTTTGGTATTTTATAAAATATTAGATCATAAGACGATCAGTTAGACTATAAGTATTCTCGATTTGGATTTTTCTACATTTAGCTATGAAGGTTTGAAGTCTTAACTTGATTTTGATTAAAGTTTGATCAAACTGTTGACTTTTTTATTTTGATTGATTTTTTAAGGTTTGATATTTTTGATAAATATTAGATTTTATTATGAATTTAATGCCTTTGAGTTTGATTAATTTCTATTTATGTAGAATTAGCTATGATTTTTAAAAGTTTGATAATTATTTTAATTTTTAAAATTGTTTAATTAAGGGGCTTTTGATAATTTGAGTCCAAATGAACTCCAAACTTCTTTAAATTGCTTCCCAAGATCATAAATGATCTATGGAGGGATTATCAAGTGTTTGAATTTTTTTTGGAATTTTTATTTATATTAAATTAATTAAATTAATTAAATATTCAATTTCAATTAAAATTAAATTAAGTTGAGATTTGCTATCAAATAAAAAAAGTTTATCTTTCTTAAAATGGAAATTAAATTTTGGTCAGTTTAAGATTATATATAGAATTTTTAGATTTAAATTTGATTTATTAGAACTTTTAGAATTTTTAAGGCTTATTTAGGGGCTTAAGCTTAAGTGAATTAATTAAGGGGCTTAATGACTTGAAAAAATTAGTGAGAAAATTTCTATGGGTTGAGCATGTCACTTAGTTTGAAGGTTCAAAGTTCCAAGTTGAAAAGATGTGTATCCTAATTTTTGGAATTATTTTAAGTTTTTAAGACATGTCCTTAATGATGTCACTAGGTTAAGTAGGTTTGAATCAATGTCTTAACTAACCCTTGGTAATATACATGCAATACACACACAATCATAATAAATTCCTAAATCTAAGAGAGCTTAATCTAAGTGGTGTATGCACCCTAAGCATGCAAGCAACAAAATATAACTTAATAAAATAAAGTATTAATCAATGAACAATTATTAAAGCAATTGCCCATTGATTAATCACACTTCTCCAAAAATTCTATTAAAAAATGCTTAAACTAGGTTCAAAAGTCCAAGGGATCTCTCTAACATTGAAAATATAAAAAGTTATAATTTTAAAAATAATTTTGAAATACATGTATATATATATATATATATATATATATATATATATATATATATATATATATATATATATATATATAAACCAATATATAAGAATATAAATTTTAAAATAAAATAATTAAAAATATCATTAAAATAATTTTTAAAGACTTGAGAGATCCTTTGATTTTTCAAAGTTATTTGAAAATAATTTTTTTTTATTTTTAAAATATTTAATATAATATTTATATAAATATTAAATAAATTCAAATAATTCAATATTTTTAAATAAATTAATATTCAAAAATTTTAAAATTAATTTTAAATTATGTATTCAAACAATTTTATATTATTTATATTTTTTAATTAATTTGAATTTGTTTGGAATTTTTTATGTTTTAAGTTAATTAAGGTATCTAAATCAATTTAAAATTAATTAATAATTATAAAATAAATAAATTAAGTTAAATAAAATCATAAATATTTCTAAAATTTTAAATTATTAAAATAGTATTTAATTTAAGTTCAATTAAAAAGTATTTAAATACTCAAATCTTTAAATTTTTTAAAACTATTAAAAATATATATTATATCTTAAATTAATTTTTTTTTTAAATTAAATATTAAATAATAATGCTTTGATTTATTATTAATAAAATTTTTAATATTTAAAATGAATTTTAAAAAAATTTAAATTAAGGTTAACCATTTATTAATTAAATGTTAATATATCAAAATTAACTTTAAGTTAAATTGAATACTTTTTTTAGTATATATATATATATATATATATATTAAAACATACTTTAAAATAAAATTTTGAATTTTATTAAATATTTTAAATTATTTCAATTAAATATTGATAAAATATCATAAATAATTTATATTTAAATTTTTTATAATATATTTTATATTTTAATTTAATTTTAATTTTAAATTTGTATTTTTATTTTTTAATAATACTTATATAAAATAAATGTTTTTATAATTTTAATGAATTTTTAAATGAAATCTACATTTAAAAATAATTTAAAATTAAATTAAATTATTTTAATTAATTAGCATCGCCGACGGGACAACTATCAGACTCTAGTTCGTCTGACCAAACCATGGAGGTAGCGAAGGCCATATGGCAAGCACTGTTTTGACTAATGATATGCGGCCGACTTCGGCAATGATTTGGCTGACCCGGGTGACGGCGCGATGGTGGTCAAACGCAGATCAGCCGCTGGATGCCTAATGTGATTTCACTAAACCACATAGGCATCCATCTGAGCCATTTATTCCATGTGGAATTCATCCAATGGTGAATATCACTCTGCAGTTTGATCTCAGCCAAGGGAAATCAAACGGCTAAGAATCGATCCTGTGGTTTTTAACTAATGGCTACTATCAAGTCAGATAATTGTTTGATCGAGCGAATGGATTACACAGTTTTACGGACAGTGGAACAGCTTGATCTGGATCGTTGATCGTGTGATCAATGGTCCAGAAAACCTACACTCACAAGATAATATATGTGACACACTAGGATTCAATCTTTGCCTTATTTGCTCGATCTAAAGGATAAAATGACATGAAATTTAAAATGAACAAAAATTTTGGTAGAATTTTTTATAGATTTAAAAAGTGCTTATAAGAAAGCTATTTAAACTAGATTCTAGTGTCCTAGAATTAGAGTTTTAAGGGATTTTTTTGAGGGATTTGGGGGGAAATTGATATCTCTAAATATGTAGTCTGTCCTCATATTAGTTCATAGTTAAAGCCTTGACCAAATGAGCTTTGATACGAATGGATGGAAGCTTAGATGGACTTGAGCTTGAGTTCATCAGAATCAGCTTGCTAGTAGGGTTTGACGGTAGAATATTGGTCGGGAAGTGAAGTGGATATGTTTGAGGGGTTGAATGAGTAGAGAGCTTGACTGGAGGGGCTTAGAATAGAGAGATAGTGGAGAAATTAGAAATGAGCCTCATTTCGAGTCTTTTTGCCCTATTTAATCCACTCTAGATTGAATGGAGGGCTAGGATTCATTTGGAAGCTTCCCCTGATGATGCCATTTGTCCAGGGGGTAGGTAGGAGCAGTGGATATAAAAGACATAAGGACATCCCATGTATAAAGTGGGTTTTATCCTCTAGTCCATGTGGGTTTGATTAAGAGTCATTAGAACTTGATCTAATGGTTAGGATAGGTCCTAAGAAGCTTCTAGAGCCTGATCACACTGTTGGAGGGGTTTAGTCTAAGGAGGGTTAAGTTTAAGGGGTCATTTGACCAAGTTTAACCCCTCCAAAGGATTGATTTGATTATTTAACTGCTCCCCATGCCACATGGAAGCTAAGGTGGCATGGGAGGGGGGCTTTGGAACTACTGAGATAATTTGATAGGGAATATACTAGCTTGGGTCAAGCCATTTGGGCATTTAAGCCCCTTTAAAGAGGTTTGTTGACCATGTTGCCTAGTCAATTGGTCAACAGCTAGTGAGGTGCCATGGGAGTGGTCTTAAATGCTGGTAGGATGAATTAGAGAAGGTTTGAGGCTTAAGGGTTGGGGTTTCAATATAAATATGAGAACTTGAAGTGGTTTGACCAAGCCCTTATAGATTAACTTGGGCAAATAGGATTTCATTTGACTTTCCTTAACTTTGGATGCATTTAAACTCTGAAATAGAGTGAGATCAAGGGCTTGGTATGCTTTGAATGAGTTGATCTATCAAGAGTCATTGATTTAACTCAAATTGGTTAGTTTTGATTGGACTTGGGATCATTTGACTAGGTTAACTATTAATTGGATCAGGGTGACCAATCAAGCCTAAATCATTAAGGCTATATTCAAAGGAGTTTTGAAGGAGTTTGAATGCATTTAAAGTTTGATTTGAAGTTAAACAGCTTAAGGGTTGATCTTTTCAACCTAGGTTGACCTGGCTAACTAGGTTGACCTAGGGTCAAGGGTTGGGTTTAATAGGTTTAGAGTGATATTTTTAGTATATTGGAGGTGGTCCCAAGGTCTGGGGAGATTAATTCAGTCAAAGTGATTGTTTAGACCTTAAACAGCCTATTTGGTCAACCAGGTTAACCCAAGTTCTGGGTTAGGGTCCAACAGGTTGGGTTTCGTATTTGAAAATTGCTGGAAGTAGTTCCAAGCAATTTGGAGGTAATTTGATTTGAAATGGGTATTCAAACCCTTAAGGGATATTTTGGTCATTTTGACCCCTGGTCAACTAGGGGTCAAATGGGTCCACTAAAATATAGTTTAATGATTAAATGGTCAAGATTAAAGGTTTGGGTGTGATTATAGGGTTTGGAAAAGGCTCCAAGGTCAGGATCCACTAGGGGACAGGTTTAGTGGCATAGGATGTAAATATTTAAAGGTTTTATAGCCTTTGGATTTCAATTCAATTTTTGGGGTTAAATACCACATAATTAGTTCAAATTTGTAAGATTTCCCTTAGAGACATTTTCTATCAATATGTAACTGATAGACTTTGAATCAGAGGTCATTTGACTTGGGTTTGTAGTGTTTGAAAATTTAATTGAAAAGGCTTTTAGGACTTAGCCTCTTACCCTTGAATTTTGGTTTAAAATTTTAGATTTGAACTGGGTTTTGAATCTAGATGATTGGATTTGAATTACCCATATCAGTTATGATCATTTTTGATGATCATAAGTGATAGGATAGGGTTGAATCTTGATTAAAGATAAGATTAAGGTTTGAACTAGAGCTAAGATTAGGATAGGTTTAAAGTCGGGTAGGTTTGAAATATGAATTTGATTGAAGTTGAATTAAATTAAGATCTTGATTAGTTTGGATCTAGATTATTCTAAGATCTGGATTAGTCTGGAAGAGTTCTAGGGTCTAGAGTAGATCATAGGGTATGAGGTCTGGAAGAATCCTAGTACCTAGATAAATCCTAAGGTTTAGATTAATCTAGAGGAATCCTAAGCTCTATAGTGGTCTAGTGGCTAGATTGATCTGGGGTCAGGATTGATCTAGAGTATGGGAAAATTCCTAGTGAACTCATACAAAATTGAGGTCAATAGCCATGTCATATCAAGTTTGATTGCCCAAATCTTAAAGCCAATCCTAGCAAGGAGAACGTTAAAGAGAAAATAAATTTAAGAAAAGGAAAGAAGAGAGTGCAGAGAGCATTTTGGGTAGATTCAACTTTAGATTCTTTAGAAATAGAGGTAGAGGAAGAAGTCACAAATTTGTGTTTGATGGTCGACAAGCTTGATCTATCAGATCAAGAATAGGTATATGACTTAACCTATGATGAGTTAGTTAAAGTTTCTGAAAGAATTCATATGGTATATAAAAAACTTAAAAAGATGCATGCTATGTTAATTTTAGATTTCATTGAATTACAAAAGGGCATGAAATCCTTAGAAAAGATCAAACACTAATTGATAGCAACCATATAAAACTGTTAGATGAGTATGATGAATTGAATAAATAATATGAACTATTAAAGTCATCCCACACTGAATTGGAAAAATATTTTAAAACTTTTATGGATGAATCTGATAGAAGATAGCACTATTTAAAAGTTAACAATATTGTGTTAGAAAGTGAAAACTCATAATTTAAAGTACAATTAAAAGCATATGAAAAAAATAGGATTCCACCCACTTGAACAATTTTTAATCCCGACAAAAAGATAAAAATTTAAAACCTAGGAAAAGATAAGTTTTTATATATAAATTGAAAAATCATTTTCCTGGAGTTAAATATTTTTCTTATGGCATGATTGTATACCATTCATAATAAATCATATCTAGTGTGGAGAATAAAGATGCATAAAATAAGTCATATGTTACATGCATCTAGTTTAATTTTACCAAGAGGAGAACCCAAACTTATTTATGTTCCCAAGACTAATGTTTGATTATCTTGTAGAAATGCTCTCATACAAGACCTCGTGAGAGCATTTGGTACATAGACAGTGGATTTTCAAAGCATATGACTGGAGATATGACACAATTCATATTGTTGGAAGCTAAGAATGGAGGCAAGGTTATAGTAGGAGATAATACCACTAGGAAAGTGGTTGGCACATGTATGATTGGAAAGTTTAACAACTTTTACATTGAGAATGTTTTACTTGTAGAAGGTGTAAAGCATAATCTGTTGAGTATTAGTCAGCTATGTGATAAGAGTTACAGTGTTAAAGTTTATTCCACTAGCTGTATATTAAGCCAAAATGAAAATATTATACTACATGGAACAAGGGTAAATAATATGTACATATTATATTTAAATTATATTAAATCTCCTAATGTTATTTGTTTGAAAATAATTTATGATGAATCATGATTATGGCATAAGAGGCTTTGTTACCCTAGTATGAAAAATCTTAGGAAAATTATCCAAAAAGAACTTGCTAGAGTTATACCAAAACTAGACTTTACTAAGGATCATTAGTGTGATGCATGTCAACTAGAAAAATAGGTGTAGAGATTTTTTCCCTTGTAGCAAGACATGAAGCAATTAGAATTTTGTTAGGCTTTGTCTGTTTTAATGGATTTAAATTATATCAGATAGATATTTTTAAGAGTACCTTTTTTAATGGTGTGATATAAGAGAATATTTATATTGAGCAACCTTCAGGTTTTCAGATAATTCTATAATATTATCTTGTTATATTCAACTTTAGAAATAATGAATTTTATAAAACTCATTCCGCTTTTGGATATCTTAAAAATGTTATGTTTCTTTTAAGATGATATTTGCCATATCTAAATAAAAGTAATGAATACTCTTTTTTGAAGATATTATCTTTGATGACATACTTTTATAGAATATTCATGTTCATCTTTTAAGATGATATGTTATTCTTTGAACTATGTTTGATTATAGAAATAAAAATCATTATGATTTTTTCAATAACCCTAATTCTGATATTGAATCCATTGAAATAGTTTAATAGGAGATTGAATTATTTTCTTGGCCTCTTTAGCATTAAATGAAATAAGGAGGGAACTTTTCATTCTCAAAGTATATTACAAAATAGGAGAAATCAAACCAGTAACTACACAATTTTTTTCCCACCAATATAGTTGGACAAGGACCCAAATGGAAAATCTATTGATCAAAAGAAATTTAGAGGTATAATTGGATCATTGCTTTATTTGACTGCTAGCAGACCAAATATAATATTTAGTGTTTATTTGTGTGCTAGATTTCAATATGATCCAGAAGAATCACATTTGATAACAATAAAAAGAATTTTGAGATATCTTTTGAGAACTCAAAACTTAAGAATTTGGTATCCTAAGTACCTCAATTCATTTAGAAATTATTAGATATTCTAATTCAGACTTTATAAGTTGTAGGGTTAATCGAAAGAGTACATCTAAAACTTAAAAATTCATAAGAAATTCATTAATTTCTTAGTCCAATAGGAAATAAAATTATATATCCCTATCAACTGCTGAAGATGAATATATTACCTTAGGAAGTTGTGTGGCACAAATAGTTTGGTTGAAATAATAATTGATTGACTTAAGATTTACAATTAGCACAATCCCTATTTTTTTATAATATTAGTGTCATTTACATTTCAAAGAATCATATTTAATATTTTAAAACCAAATATATAAACATAAGGCATCACTTCATTAGAGATCATGTGCTAAAAATGAAATTGAATTGAATCACATTTCTACAGAAAATCAACTTGCATATTTTTTTACAAAACCACTAGCCTTTAACACTTTTAGCACCTTAAGAATGAGGTTAGGTGTGATTGATCTTAAGACTTAAATTAAATGTTCTTTAAACTTGATATGTTCTATGTTTGTATTTGTTTAGTCTATTTTTTATTTATTTGTTTTATTTGTTTATGTGTGTTTGTTTTTATTTCAATTTTTATTTTTGTGTGTTAAAACTGGAAGTATATCACTTGATTGAAATAATTGATTTTGAGATTTTCATGTATTATTTTCTAAGTGTGCTATTTATACTGTATGAATATTTTTCCATCCCGAACAAATTTTATAGCTTATACATGATGTTTTTGGGAGTTGAGCATGCAAAACTTAGATTTTCATAGGTTTCATACTATATGATGATGTCATCATACGGTATGATTTACACTAATTTGTTTATACGTATGAAGACAATTTTACCAGTTAGGTCCAGTTATTTATTACTGATCATACGCACAAAATGGTTTTTGTCTGTATGATCTAGGTGTCAGTTTATATAGGGGATGAACCTGACTGCTTTAAAAATGATCTTTAATATTCTGATTGTCCTGGATGAACACCTATTAGTCTGTATGATCGAGTGGTCAAAAAGCCTATTAAAAGGATGCCTCGAAAATGGCATTTTACAAAAAAAAAAAAAAAAAAAACTATTTTATCTTTGGTTATTTCTTTTTGAACTTACGAAAAACATTTTATCCCATACGATTCCAAAATTGTACACAACAACAACAACATCAAGCTTTATCCTACTATGTCGGGTCAGCTATATGAATCCTTTATCTTCCATTGTGTCTTATTAAAAGTCAAATTCTCATTTACATCTAATAAAGAAAGGTCATTCCTAATATTTTCTAACCAAGTCTTTTTAGGTTTGCCTCTACCTTTCTTAACATAAGTTAAATCTAATACCTCTACTCTCCTAACCGAGTCATTGGAAGGCTGCCATTTTATGTGACCAAACCATCTAAGGCGACTCTCTCTAATCTTATCTTCTTCTGGAGATACTCCAAACTTTTCATGTATATGCTCATTTCATATCCTATCTCTGAGGGTGAAGCCACTCATCCTTCTGAGCATCCTTATCTCTGCCTTACTTAACTTAGTATTATGCTTCTCTTTTAATGGCCAACATTCAACACCATAAAAGCATAAATCATAAGTAAGAAGAAAATTTTATACAGTATGATTAATTATTTTTCTATATATAGAAAGGTTTTGAAATTGTTTTTCATTCACATTCTATTCCTTTCAAAACTCTCTAGAGCCTTTATCTAGGAAATAACCAGTTCTAACAAACATCTATGTCGTTCTAAGGGTTCATCTTTTGAAAATGTTGTGGATTCAAACTTCCTAACTAAGAAGTATGAGGATGTATATTTTAGGTATATTGCTGATAAGATCACTCCATCTAAACTTCTAATCCAAGATGATCTTCACTTCTCAAGAATGCCTCTTTTTGGCTCTACTCAACTATCATTCATTCTCACTCTTATCAATGCCTATCACAAACAAACCTTTTATTATTTCTTGGCTAACATGAGAGTTAGTGAGGAACATTCTAGGATAAGTTCCTTCATTAGAAAACAAAATATAAAGATTACCAAAGAAAATTTAGGCAACTACCTCCAGTTGAGAACCTAAAGGATTAGAGCACACACTACGACCTCTAGATTCGATACTGAATGGTCGAAAATTAATAAAGTTATTAGAGGTGTTTCTCAAGTGTGTCCTTTATCAAGAGTCTACATATTAAACCAAAATTCCTGGATCATCCAACATGAATTAAGAACTTCAATTATTCCTAAGTCTGGTGATTGAGTAAATATGACTCCACTCCTATCCACTATCATATATCTTATTATAACTGAAAAGCCATTTGATGAAGCCCAACTAATTATGGATTACCTGTACAACCTTTATGAAATTAGACTTCCACACCATAAGAGGAAAAAGAATTTGGCATTAGGACATCTTATTGCCTATATCCTTCATAAGAAGTACAACATGATTCATCCTAATCCTCCCACTAAACTCCCGATCTATTTTATTGTTGCTTCTTTTTTATCACTATTTGAGAGAGTTCAGAGTTCTAGTGATGATATTGAGGGAGAAGGGGGAGCGCCTGTACCTATACCAAGACCTGACCAAAATTACTTTCAGAAAATGTCCAGCATTTTGATTTGGATACTCACTTTAATCAATATTTTGATCAAATTGAGACTAATTTAAATCAGTAAGATGTAAGATATCATGAGGAAATGAAATGGATTCATGGTCAATTTGACATGGTCAATACCAATGTAGCTATGATGAATAGCTATTTTTCTATGTTCAATTAGCCTCCACCTCCAAATCAGGGCCCCTCCAAGTTCTAGATGTACTTCATTGTTGTTATTTCTACTGAGCTTTTGGGAGTGATATTATGATATTTTTTCTTTCATATTTGTAATGTTTGTTATTTGATTTTATGTTTTTATGTGATGATGTTGTGTATGGTTCTATTTGATATATGTTGAAAAGAATGTATTTGATCCTTATGGTATCAATGAAAAAATGTCATGTTTTGAAGACTTGTGTTTGTTTCGTACTTCTTGAGATGATAGTATTAGTAATAAGAAAAACCTTTTTTTTTTGGAAATTGATCATTGAAATGGGTGATAACTTATTTTGCATTACAAATTAATTTCCTTATGAAAATCTAATCTTTCAAAATTTTAAATTAAATTCTAACAGGATTTAGATAAGAAGGTCAATTTCATTTTTTTTAGACAAACATATCTAACATATAATTATTGCAAGATTGATTTCTTATTATTGTATTATTTAGCTTTCAATATGTTTTATTTTTGTGATTAGTGAAATTTTAATTTTGATTACTGATTTTGGAAAGAATCAAAAAGTAAAAAAAAGGGAAATGCACAATGCGTGCAACAATCGAAAGAATGTGCAATAGTTTGTAAAATGAAAAGAAGCATAACATTAGCTCAAATAAAAAAGATCCACAATGCGTGCCATAAATATTTGAAAAGATGTGCAATATTGTCAATTGAAAATTTTTATTGGGTTCTTTTCACTATCATTTAATCTCTAATCTAAATCAATCTAATTAACAATTATACTCTATATTGAATTTGAAGTTAATTAATCTTTATTTTTTCATTTTTGTAAAAATCTTCTTTATTTAATTTGTCTAGCATGGATCATGACTTTGATTGACGTTTCTTATCATAGTTGTTCTTTAATTTAACTTTTTGATTTTTTTTCTTTTTTATTATTATGAAATTAATATTATAATTGTAATTATTTTAAAACCATTTTTCAGATTAATTCTTTTGATTTATCTATTGAAACCTTTCATTTCAAGTTTTACTTCTCTTTTTGTTGTTGTCAAAAAGGGGAGTAATAATATTGATTGATTAATTGATGTTCGTTGATGTATAAAATGATGTTTGTTGTATGATGTGTAAATGTTTTATTGTATGATGTATGAATGTTTTGTGTGTGTTTAGTAATCATTTTTTATTTAATATCTTTTATTTTTTTAGGGTTTAAAATTTTTTATCTTCATGGGAAATCCCTATATTTATATTGGTCATTCATTTAGGAGGAGCTAAGGAGAAATTATTTACTTTAAAAATTAACTCAAATAATAATTATTTTACCATCATAAAAAAAGGGAAGATTATTACAACTTAATTTTCATAACTATATTTTCATAAGACTCCCACTTTAAAGGTTAATCTTTCACATTATGAAGATTCGGTACTCTGTCAACACTTGGAGGGTGTGAAAGGACACCGGTACTCTGTCGACATTTGAAGAATGTGAAAGGATGTCGATACTCTATCGACACTCAGAGGATGTGAAAGGGTAATGGTACCCTTCCAACACTTAGAGAGTGTGAAAGGATGACGGTACTCTACTTCATCGGGGACTGGAGGAAGAGAAGAAAATTATAAAGGCTTCTTTGCCTTGTTGTGGGTGTAAAATGAGAGTCACTTTGGTAATAGTGCAATACCTAAAGTGGGAGTCTTCATGGAATGGACGTAGGTTTTGTTGGACCGAACCACTATAAATTACTATTTTTTTTTTTTACATTTTTGCATTTTATTTTCAGCAATTTATTGTTATGGTTGAAAAGTTTTTTTAAGGAAAATAAATTGTGTTAAAGTTTTAAAATGGTTTTTTATTCAAGAGAGAATTTTTTGAATTACCAATTTACCCCCTCTCTTGGTTAGCCTTAAGACAATTGTGTTATGTCTAATAACCTATATAGACTTTTCAATTGGAAAAGAGAAGAAAAATTTTAAAAAGGTAAAGAAAAGGAAACATAAGTTGTTCTAGGCATATTAAGCTTTAAACTCTTTAGAATAAGAACATGGGGAGGAGGTAATAAATATGTATTTTAATTGCTTATAATTTTTTTATTAACTCTAACCAGGAAGAGGTATGTGAGCTCACCTATGATGATTTATTTGATACTTTAGAAAAAAATACACGAATCATATAGAAAGTTCAAGAAAATCATGCATCATTAAATTTGAAGTTTTCTGAATTAGAAAAGAAACAAGATATTTTTAGAACTTAATGCATTATATTAGATAAAGGGCATGCTTCCTTAATTGATGAATATGACAAACTAAATATAAGCATCTTGAATTAAATAAATCTCATGAATTCTTAAAAACTGAGCATGTTGAGCTAGAAGATGCACAAATATTGTGCTAGAAGATGCACATATGATGACTATAGATATTAAATAAATACCTAATATATTAAAAATATAATTAAATTATTGATGAAGAGAATTCTTTAGTACTCTACATTCCATTTACACCTTCAACACAAAACTAGAGAATTTAGTCAGTCATGAAGAATAAGTGAAGCAAATTCATTTTTATTAATTGCACAAAAGAAAGAAAGTATAGAAGAAAATATATCAATATATGGGTTCCATAATCGCTTGTACACTCCTTGAACTTATAGAATTATTTCTACAAATATTGATCAAATTCTCTTATGATCTAATGCTCCCCAAGCTCCCTTAATTGTCACTCCTAAGAAAATTATAGAGAAGCACTATGAAGATTGAAATAAACTAATTGATTTAACTCCCTTACTAACCTTATAAATGGACTATTTATACAAAATTACAAAAAAATGACTTTTTTGTCATGGCGCTATAGAAACTTATGCAACGGTGCCCATAAAAACAACTAACGTTATAGCACTGAAGAATTTTCTCCTCTACAGCACTTACTGATGTAGACCAAGTGTTTAATGAATTGATGTGTCACTTCACTTACAGATTGTGTTTTGGTTGGTTACAATTATAACACTGCAACATAGCTGATGGTTAAGTATTATGGAATAACTGTGGCACTCCTCTTAGCTTGGCAGTGTTGGAAATTAGCACCGCAATGTCGGAAATTAGCACAGCGACTACACTTTGCATCATAGACTCCTCCAATATCATGGTAGTATCAAATATTGACTGGGCAGTATTATGTCCATATTAGGTGCTTTAGTGATGTCAATAATGGCATCACAATGGTATAGTGTCTAACGTCATGGTGTTTTATGATACTTGGATATTCATTCCTTTCTTATATTTTTCCTTCACAAGAAAACTAAAATAATATAGTTTCACTGGAAATTTAACATATAATACATAACATTATTTACACTCGTTAGTTTTACAATTAGAGGTGAACCAATGTGATTGATTCACAATTTTCTTAAATTTCAGCTACCTTTGACCAACACCTAGCATAAGGTAATATGGCTAGTTTCTTGAAGGGAGTCTAATGCATGTGAATGCATGATTTAGGCTGGTCTAGAATTTAAAATGGTTCAAAAGATTTGGAAATTTAAGATTCATGTTAGCCCAATTGGCTGACCCAGGTTATACTAGTGTCTGGGCTTACCATGACAAGTGTATCAGATAAAGTGCCATCTAATACAGTTGGCTTGGGCCAGTTAAATATAGACTAGGATATGATTCATTAGAATCCCATCTTTGTCACTTTAGTTATCCAAATTGGCTAGCCATAGTAGATAGAAGGGTTGGGTCACCTAGGACAGACCCTTTGGAAACAAATGGAAAGTCCCAATGGGTTTGGGTGCATTGGTTTTGTCTAGAGCATTGAAAATAATGTTTATGAGGTTTAGGTTTAGTTTGGTCAACCATTGATGACTTAGTCAACTAGAGTTAACCAAGGATCGGGGTTGGGTCCAACTCATTCCAATTAATATTAAGAGCTTGTTGGATGAGGTTTTAGGTCATGATCACATGGCCTACATGTATAAAATGTATGTTTAGATACTTAAGGACTTATTTGGTCAACCTAGTTTGACTTGGTTAAGCAAGCTTGACCAAGGCTTGGGTTTAGGTCCAATGCACTCCAAGTGTGATTTAGAGTTTGTTGGAATTAGCCTTAAGTTATGGCATGATTGAGCCATGAAAGGTTTATTAAAAAGTTCAATTTTAGGTTTTTAGGGTTTAATGGTTTCTTGATTAACCATTGTCAACCATGGTCCCCTAAGGGCTTAATTGAATTTATCCATATATGATTTAAGGTTTGAAAATATTTAAAGGCTTTGGTGAGTTTTTTTTTTAAGCTATGGTGAGGTTTAGGTAAGCTTTCAAAGAGGATTTTGGGTTTAGGGTTCAAAGGGTTCTTTGATGGTCAAAGTGACCAATGGTGGTCAAATTAGCACATTTGTTCAATATAATCTATGCATGATCATGAAAGATTATTCAATGCATAGTATAGAAATCGATGTCTTGGATTGAATAATTTAAGATGATTCATGCATACGAATGATTAATGTTTAGAAAAGAATCCATAGGTCAAATTAGGTCAACCTAAGTCAACCATAGATTCTGATGAATTTAAATCAATGCAATGATGATTGTGAACATGTTCAATAAGTTTTCAAAGGCTCATAAAGTGATTTACATCAAGATGTCATGTCCAGTAGCATAGACTATAAATGTTTGAAGGTTTTACATGCTTGGAACTTACTTTGAATGAAAATGGTTCATGTAATTTAGAGAGGCTATATTATTTTATAGGAATGCCATATATTTTGAAATTACGAATGCTTATCTATTCTAATTCAATGATAAAAAATTTAAACTCTATTATTTTAACCTAGAAAAGATTAGCCCAAACCCTCCACACAAAGTATTCCTTGTATCATCACACATTCTACATTAGACATATAACCTGGACATCAATACCAAGAATTTTGTGCTTTAGTTGAGCATTGTTAAACTCTCCTGTTATACAAATAGTTATGGATATAACTCCAATGAACTAATCAATCTTGCTAACATACCTTTACCTTTTTTTTTTTGATAGCCTTCACTTTATAAAAGAATTCTATAGCCTTCTTGACAATGCTAGGCTATAATTAGAAGTTATTAATATAAAATAACTTACATAAGAAATAAAAATAAAATATTTAAGAAACATATTATTGTAAAATTGTTAAAATTATTCAAATTAATATTTCCTGCTAGTTTGATATCTCATCTTTAAAATCAAAATTAAAATATTTAATTAAAATAATGCTAAATCTACGGAAAAAGAAATTATTTTATTAAAAATTCTACCAACATTAAAAGATAATAAAAAAGAATTCATCAAATAATGGATTATTTCATATTAAAAAAAAATCATATTTGATAATGTCGTGATATATTTTACGTTGGATAAATAGATAGATTAATAAAATATTTTAAAAAATATATTAGAGGCATTTAAATGTTTTGGATTACAAAATTTTAAAACATTATTTTTCAAATTTTATTTAAATAAATTTTAAAATTTAATATATTTTTTCTTATATCAATTATTTTATCTATTTAAATTTATTTATTTTTTTCATTAAACGAAATTTTGTAAGTTTGACAAAAAAAAATTTATTACAAAGTAAATAGAACATTTTCATTAAAATTATGATTCAACAAAAAACGTAAAAAACATAGAGTGCTAAAATTTTGATATAAATTTATATAATTAAAATATTAATTTCTTCAATTTATTGTTTCAATTTTTAATTATAAGTGAAGTATAGCGCAATTTGTAAAATAATTTCTAATTTGAAAAATTAATAATCATAATTATGCAGCTCAGTATTAGTTGATAGTTTTAATTATTAATTAAAAAAATTAAATATGATATATGTCTGAATTTTTTTAAATGAATCCCATATGGATAGTGATCTCAACACGAAGAAACGGTTCCGTTCCACACTTGGTCCCCACAAATTAAAAAAGGTTCTGGTAGCTGCCCGAAAATTACAGCCCTGACCGTATACACGTGGCGGAAACGAGTGGTCGAAATGGTGTTGGCCAGCGCAGGGCTGCCAAGATATTTTTCTCTCAGTGGCCCGGCTGCGAGGTCAGTGGCGCAAGTGGGGTGGTGTCGGTTAAAAAGAAAACCCTCAGAAAGACGAAATTTATGAATCAAAATTGCGTAATTACATATAAACCAAGACAGGTCGACCAATGGGGATCGAGTTAAGGATAACATACCGCCTTAGATCTCACCGGGACGACGTGGCTCGCTCTAGAGCGAGGAATATATCCTGCCCCCGCGGTGTGTGGTGTAGTAGCGTGGGAAATGTGGACCCCACTTCCGAACCATATGCATTGGTGGGGGCGAAGTTGGTCGCGTCATATTGATAAATTCGAAGATGATCGCATCATGCACCATGCGACACCTTACTTTATACCATAATGTTTTGTCTAATTACGAAGCTGCCATAAGACACGGAAGAGGGAAAATAGGCGGACGGATATGACCTCCACGGACGTCAGAGGATCGTAAACCGCGGATCCGAAATTATTATGAAACTATTTGGTTGTCACTCTTCACTATTTCTTGAACAATTATTAGATCCGGTGACCGGACGTAGCTTTACGTTCGGTCACCATTAAGATCGTGTTACGTGCTTTTATTCTTTATCGTGCGGCCCAATGACTTGACCTAGACCGGAATCCGGGAATGCTATGGTTCGCGTATTGTTAGGTATTACTCGGTATTTGTTCGGTATTGCTAGGTATTGCTTGGCAATAATGAGAAATACCGCTCTATGAAGACCAATACAGAGCAATACCGAGCAATACAGAGTAATACCGAGCTTTTAAAGGAAAACTTAGTATTGCTCGATATTGTTAAGGGAACGAGATAGACACGTCAGCAAAACCGTTTCTTGTTATTATTATATCAATAGAGTTCTATACATCCTCCGGCGTCCTCAACCAAGAAACCGAATTCACCATTCCTCCTCATCTCAAGTTCCTCATCGCCAATATCAAAAATCTTGTTCCAACACAGCTAAGGCGGACAATTACGCATTCTGGAGATTACAACTGTTCCAACATTTTTCCGCAAACGGGTTTTAAGATCATCTCACCGGCCTTGCGCTTTGTCGGTCCCAGTCAAAGTTCGATGCATATGCTCGGTGGAAACTTACGGATCGAAATCTCGTATCAGCACTTCTTTCTACGATCTCGTCATCAATTCTTCCATACGTTCTTTCTCTCACGACAGCCTCCGAAATTTGGTTCACTCTAGAATGTCATCTTCAACCTACAAATCGCTCCCGGGTTATTCAGCTCAAGAATGAGCTTCATCAAATCCAGATGAAAGATCGCACGATGCAACAATATCTTGATCAAATCAAGAAAATCGTCGACAGCATTGCCGCAGCCGGCTCCACCGTCGACGTAGAGGATATCATCCTCTACATTCTAAACGGAATACATACGGCTTACAATCCATTCAAAACAGCCATAAGAACATCTCTCCTACCCATTAATCTTGACGATCTTTATTCCCTATTGTGTAGTGAAGAAATCAACATCAAGCATCAGCATCTCCAAGAAATACAACAGGTGGAGACCACTGCATTTCTCTCAAATCACAGCTTATACTACCATGGTAAGTCAAACAGGTTCTGTGGCAGAGGAGCACAGTCTCGTCCACAAACCTCAAACGAGACCCAAGATTCCGCCAGAACGGTATCTGCAAGACCCATTTGCAAAATTTGCCGCAAAACAGGACACTATGCGCTAAACTGTTTGCATAGGTGCAATCTCAATTACGCCCCACAATCCAACCCGCGAGCTCTCACGGTTCAGCAACAACACTCTTCCACAAACGACAGGATCTTGGACTCCGGCGCCTCTTCTCACCTCACTTCTGACATCGCAAACATAAATCACCCAACGACTTACAATGGCTTCGATGCCGTATCGATCGGAAATGGAAGTACTCTTCCAATTTAGCACTCGGGGCAAGGAATTCTTCCTTTACCCGAGTCGCATCGTAAGCTTCATCTCCGCAACATTTTACACGTCCCCTCCCTCTCGCATAATTTGTTATCTGTTCTAAAATTAGCGTCTGATAATAATATTTCCATTTCTTTTAATGCTAATGAATTTGTCATAAAGGATCTTCAGAACAATCGGGTGCTTCTCCGGGGACCCAACCACCATGGTCTGTATCAACTCAAGGCTCCTATCAAACGTAACACAGAAGCTCTCCATACCGCAAGATCCATCAGCACACCGTGGCATGCCTGAAAGTTCATTAGGGATGTTAAGCCCTATAGAACTGGCCCAAGCTAACCAAGAGGGGGGATGAATTGGTATTTTAAAAAATTTTCTTTTCACAAAGAATAAAAATCACAAACCAAAATCACCACAAAAATAAATGCGGAATTAAAAGTGCGGAAGCCAAAAATAAGAACACAGAAATTTATAGTGGTTCGGTCAACTCGACCTACGTCCACTCCTTGGAGGCACCCTCCAAGTATTGCACTACAAAAAGTGACTCTCCTTTAGCCCACACGGCTAGGCGGAGAAGCCCTCACAAGAACCTCCTTTTTGCCATCCCGGCAAGGCAGAGAACCTACCTCCTTTTGCTTCCTCCTAAAGCTGGCAGAGAACCACAACCAAAAGCTAACTCCTTACCTCTACCGACCCTTCCACGGATGAGAAACTCTAAACGAAGAACAAGCATAGCGATCCTTGAAGCAACCCTTGTGAATCCCCTTACAAGCTTCCCTTCAACAAGATCCTCTCTCTCTCCCTCTCTCTCTTTCTCTCCTCAAGGTCTTCTCAGGTCAAGGCAGCAGCAAAAGGTCTTTAAAAACGTTGAACAAGAGCTCTTAAATAGAAGAGCTTCAAAGGAGCTCATTAATTGCAAGTTGCCGACAATATTGTCCAGGCCGATATGGACATCGGCATGGCCGATCAGTACAAATCAATGAAAATCGGCCAGAGCATAGTCCTGGATGCAAAACAGGACGATTGAAAATTGGCTTGATCGTCCAGGCCGATCTCACGATCGTCCTAGCCGATCAGTTCAAATCAGAGAAAAATCGTCCTGACAATAGCCCTAGATACGAGCTGGCCGAATGTTTATCGTTCTGAAGTAACTTGAGGTTTTTGACTGGATCGTCCCGGCCGATCCTGCGATCGTCCAGGACGATATGATCGTATCAATCATCCTTAATTACTCCCTTGATTTCCTGAACAATTATGACATAATTTGTGAATATCGTCCAGGCCGATCCTAGGATCATCCTGACCGATAATTTAAAAATACAGTATACCTTAATTGTCTATGGCGATAACTTCTTTCTTTTTTTGAGCTTATCATCCTGGCCGATACACGTATCGTCCAGGCTGATACACGTATCGTCCAGGCCGATCTGTTAATGTCGGCTGCCTTAATTAAGAATTCTTATTTAGGCTTTCTGTTTTAAGCCTGGTCGTCCAGGCCGATCCAAAAATCGTCCTGGCCGATATGAGTAAAAATAGAAATTCTAAGTCTCTCAAGTGTGTGTGTGAAGGGTTACTTAACATTAGTCTTTTTTATCATTACAAGTAGACTCAAAAAGTGAAAAACAAAAGTACAGACTGACTCAACCCTAAACCTATGCAGTCCTGAAATTGGCTTTGTCTTGTTCGTCCGATCTTCGATTCCTGAAATGTTAGAAGCAACAAGCAGTCCAAGAGAAACAGTATTTGTCAATCATCAAAACATAAGCCATGAAAAATAGATTTGCAATAATCTCCCTCTTTTTGATGATGGCAAACACAAGTAGGAAAATTTAAAAAAACAGGATCATTAGAAAATCAAAGTTACAACAGTTTTTTCCTACCACACCCTACTCCCCCTTTTGTCATCACAAAAAGAGGGTCCAGAAACAACAGAAAAACATCACAAAAGACTAACAAGCAAACTACAAAAAGACATGAAACAAATAACACAACGTACAGACTAAAACAACGAGGGATCCAGATCATCAGATGGAGGTGGAGGAGGTGGCTGCTGAAAAGGATGAAGAGTGAAAAATCATGGCTGAAACGGCATGAATTTAAAGAAATGACCATATCGTCCTAGCCGATCGCAGAACCGTCCAGGCCGATATGGTTCAATAATTACGTACAGGCCGATTGGTCAAAAAAGGTGGTCCGATCGTCCGGGCCGATCAGATATCGGCCATGACGATTAGACATAGGTGATCGTCCCGAGGAGTCAGTCTGGATGACCGTTGAAAAAGTAGATCGTCCAGGCCGATTAGATGTATCGTCCAGGACGATGCACAATAATTGATCGTACCGGCCGAAGTTAAAACGTTTTAAATCACTGCCACGTGTATCGTCTAGGACGAACAGTGGATCGGCCCGCCCGATTTTCTAATAATGGATCGTCCGGGGTCGTTTTTAAAGATCAAAACGTGCTGACACGTAGATCGTCCGGGACGATCCAGTGTATCAGCCAGGACGATGCATATAAAATGCATCGGCCAGACAAATATACTATCGGCCAGGACTATAACTATGAGTTCGATCAAATCGTCCAGGATGATATAGTATCGTCCAGGACGATGAGTTGCAGCAAGCACAGAAAAAGGGTCAGCAGATGGATGTTGAACAGAATTTTTCATATCGTCCAGGACGATAAAAGTATCGGTCAGGACGATGTGACTAGAAATTCAAATCAAGGAAGGAATGATGATGATCAAGACCCTCAAAAATAAAATAAAAGAAAAACAGTCAAAATATAGTGAAGGAAAACAAAAACAAAAACACAATAAAAATCAAACAACGAATATTTTTAGATTTTAATTTTTGTTTTGTTTTATGGAGGCATCATATGAGAATTCTTTTCAAAAGTTAAACTTTTAAAGTTCCAAGAGATCAAGAAGTTTAACAAATCCCAATCAGAAGAAGGTAGAATATCTGATTCTGTTAACCCTAGATCAAACATCCTTCAGGGTACAAAATTCTTTTGGAAAATAGAGGCCTAACTCAGAATAACAAAATAGGATAAGAAGATCCATTCAAGACTTGTTTACTATGAAAATATCTCATATTTAATAAACCAAAGTAATTTTTCTCAATCATGAAAAAATGAAATCAAGTCTTTGAAAGCATCACATAATCTATGAGTTCTTCTAAGTTTTAAGAGTTTTAGCAAAGAGAGGATAGCTTGCATTTAGTGGGCTTATTTTATGCCTCTTGTCTCTTTGATTGGCTCTTTGAGCATCTTTTGATTTTTGATATACTTTTATGTATATAGCTTTCTTTTCAATTTGGCTTCATTGGTCTCTTTCCTCTTTAACTCTTACAAGCTAGAAACTCTTTAATATACCCTTAAAAAAAAACTTAGTTGTGAGTATATCCTCCAAATATTAGAGAATAGGGGCTCTCTCTCTCTCTAACATAGGGAAGAATAATCCACAACACAAAATTAAAATTATGTGATAAATACAATGGCAAAGATTTCAAAAGCTTGAATGATATATAAAAACTTTGGCTATTATGCATAAGATAAATTAATGTAGCAAGATAAAAAAAAAGATCTTAAATAAAAAGCCATTGGTTAAACTGAGTTTAGACTTTTGTTTAGAGAAGAAAATAATACCACTAACAAAAAATCAGAAGGAGGGAAAACATCAACAATATTACTCCCTTTAACCAATTTAGAAGAAGCTAAACCCTATCTCTAAAACTCTAATATTTAAAAGCTTGAAAAGATTCATCATATGGAAGGCCAAATTTAAAAAACAATGTGAAAAACAAAACACATAAAATAGAATAAAAATAAAGCAAACTAAAAATAACACAAAGTGAGCATAAAAACTAGCACAAAAATAAAAGACACACAAAAACTAAAGATTTCAAGCAAGTGATAAAGTAGCGAATTTAAGCAATTTTGAGCTGCGAGCCTCCTTATGTCCAGTTATCTATGCTCCCACGAGGTCTTTGGTGAGAACACACCTGCAAAACTCAATAATAGTCAGATTTAGGAACCCAAACAGGTTTGTGCCCCTTCTTAGGAAAAGTAGAGTGCAATGCAGATGTGATATGCTTTGAATCATGCATCTTAGGTCTCCACACCTAATGTATACTACGGTGAACGGTACAAGTGTGTGAGATGTGTCCTAGCATGCCACAAGAGAAACATCTAACTCCAGAAAAAGGGTTTCGTAAATGGTTTGAGTTATAATGCCTCTTCCTAGATTCCGGCTTAGGATTAATAGTAGATGTCATCCGATTTTTCTTCATTGTATCCAAATCATTTTGAATCCTCGAGTTAGTTCTTTTTAATGCCTCATTATCATTCCTTAAATTTTTCTCAATCTCCTTAGATTTCTTAATATCAGAATTAAGTGAGGTGTGTGAAACTTTCAATGCCTTATGTTCATCATTTAATTCTGAATGGTTTTTGTTCAACTCATCAAATTCATTAAAAAGAGCGATGTGATTAGAATTAATTATTGAATGATCTTTAAGAATGACTTCATACTCTTTCTGCAAATTTACAAGTTTCACTTTTAAGCTAGCATGTGTCTTCTTAAGTTTTTTTGTATGATGCATGGATTTTATCATAAATTTCAAACAATTCATCATAGGTTGGTTTACATACCTCTTCCTCATCACTTTGCTCAAGATGATCTTCCCCTATTAAGCACAGGTTCATTGTCTTTCCTCTGGTTCAGTCTCAGAGGAATCAGAACAAGATTCTGCCCAAAATACCTTTTGAATTCTCTTCTTCTCCTTCTTAAATTTAGATTTTTCCTCAATATTTTCCTTGCTTATGTTATCTTGAAGTGTTGGGCAATCGGCTCTCACATGTCCAGGTTTCCTGCATTCAAAACAGACAACATCAGAAGATCATTTAACATGTTTATTTTCCTTACCTTTTCTCCAACTTTGATGATGCTTTTATTTCTTCCTTAGAAAGCTTTTGAATTGTCTTGTGATGAAGGCAACTTCATCGCTTTCAGACCCGAAAGATTCAGAATCGGATTTGTGCGCCTTTAGTGCAATTGTTTTCTCCTTTTTCTTCTCACCTGCATCAAGATTTCTTTGATTCACCCCTTGCTCGTAAGCAATGAGTGAGCCAAGTAAGTTATCAATAGAATAGGTGTTCAAATCCTTAGATTCAGTGATTGCAGTGATTTTAGCATCATAAGACGAAGGCAAGCATCTCAAAATCTTGTTTACTTTTTCATAGTTCGAAAGTTCTTTTCCTAGTGCATGCAGTGAAGTAACTATTTGAGTAAATCTTGTGTACATGTCAGAAATCGATTCATGAGGCTTCATACGAAAAAGTTCGGTGTCATGCAAGAGAATGTTTAATCAGGATTGTTTAACTTCATTAGTATCTTCATAGGTGATGCACAATTTATCCCAAATCTTCTTACCAGTTTTGCAAGTTGAGACACACATGTAATCCTTAGATTTTAAGCACAGAAAAAATAGTTCAAACATTTTACATTTAATTGGGCTAAATCATGTTCATAAAAAGTCCATTCAGTAAAAGAAATTTCAGTTTTAACACCATTAATTTCATGAGAAGGTGGAGAATAACCTTCTTGAATAAGCATCCACATGCGATAATCAGTAGATTGTAAAAATGTTGACATGCGGGTTTTCCAAAAATCAAAAGGTAGGTTATCGAACAGGAGAGGTCGGGTAATAGAATACCCTTCCGTAGTGTTACGATTCCCAAGGTTAGCCATGGATCTAATTCAAAAAGTTTTCAAAAATTTCGAATCCCGCTCTGATACCACTTAAAAGTTTTTTAGGGATGTTAAGCCCTATAGAACTGGCCCAAGCTAACCAAGAGGGGGGGTGAATTGGTATTTTAAAAAATTTTCTTTTCACAAAGAATAAAAATTACAAACCAAAATCACCATAAAAATAAATGCGGAATTAAAAGTGCGGAAGCAAAAATAAGAACACAGAAATTTATAGTGGTTCGATCAACTCGACCTACGTCCACTCCTTGGAGGCACCCTCCAAGTATTACACTACAAAAAGTGACTCTCCTTTAGCCCCCACGGCTAGGCGGAGAAGCCCTCACAAGAACCTCCTTTTTGCCACCCCGGCAAAGTAGAGAACCTACCTCCTTTTGCTTCCTCCTGAAGCTGGCAGAGAAACACAATCAAAAGCTAACTCCTTACCTCTACCGACCCTTCCACGAACGAGAAACTCTAGACGAAGAACAAGAAGTGCGATCCTTGAAGCAACCCTTGTGAATCCCCTCACAAGCTTCCCCTCACAAGATCCTCTCTCTCTCCCTCTCTCTCTTTCTCTCCTCAAGTTCTTCTCAGGTCAAGGCAGCAGCAAAAGGTCTTTAAAAACGTTGAACAAGAGCTCTTAAATAGAAGAGCTTCAAAGGAGCTCATTAATTGCAAGTTGCCGACAATATCGTCCAGACCGATATGGACATCGGCCTGGCTAATTAGTACAAATCAATGAATATCGGCCAGAGCATAGCCCTGGATGCAAAACAGGATGATTGAAAATTAGCTTGATCGTTCAGGCCGATCTCACGATCGTCCTGGCCGATCAGTTCAAATCAGAGGAAAATTGTCCTAACAATAGCCCTGGATACGAGCTGGCCGATGTTTATCGTCCTGAAGTAACTTAAGGTTTTTGACTGGATCGTCCCGGTCGATCCTGCGATCGTCCAGGACGATATGATCGTATCAATCATCCTTAATTACTCCCTTGATTTCCTGAACAATTATGACATAATTTGTGAATATCGTCCAGGCCGATCCTAGGATCGTCCTGGTCGATAATTTAAAAATACAGTATACCTTAATTGTCTATGGCGGTAACTTCTTTCTTTTTTTGAGCTTATCGTCCTGGCCGATACAAGTATCGTCCAGGCCGATCTGTTAATGTCAGCTGCCTTAATTAATAATCCTTATTTAGGCTTTCTATTTTAAGCCTGATCGTCCAGGCCGATCTAAAAATCTTCCTACCCGATATGAGTAAAAATAGAAATTCTAAGTCTCTCAAGTGTGTGTGTGAAGGGTTACTTAGCATCAGTCTTTTTGATCATTACAAGTAGACTCAAAAAGTGAAAAATAAAAGTACAGACTGACTCAACCCTAAACCTACACAGTCTTGAATTGGCTTTGTCTTGTTCGTCCGATCTTTGATTCCTGAAATGTTAGAAGCAACAAGCAGTCTAAGTGAAACAGTGTTTGTCAATCATCAAAACATAAGTCATGAAAAATAGATTTGCAACATGCCCGACTTGGGCACCGCAATGCCCGCAAATTACAACATCTTGCAAACATTGTTCCGGATATTACTCTGTCTTCTTTAAATGTTTGCATTTCTTGTAACGTGTCTAAGAGTCACAAATAGCCTTTTGTTACTAGTACATATGTGTGTCACAAACCGTTTGAATTGGTTCATTCGGATGTGTGGGGGTTGCCCCCACACCATCCACCTAAGGTTATCGATATTATGTTGTTTTCATAGATGAATTTATAAGAATTACTTGGTTATATTTGCTGCAGTCCAAACAAGAAGTCTTTTCAAAATTCCAGCAGTTCCACAATATGATTAAGAATAACTTCAACACTAACATTAGGACGTTCTGGTCCGACAGTGGAGGGGAATTTAAAAATAGCACGTTCAACAAGTTTTTTCATCATCATGGCATCACTCATAACATAAGCTGCCCTCATACACCGAAGCAAAACGACACCGCTGAACGCAAACATCGCAACCTTCTTGAACTCACTCGTACACTGCTTCACGCAGCCTCGCTTCCAAACCATTTCTGATATTACTCAGTATTGCTCGGTATTGCTCGATATATGTCTTCACATAATGGTATTTCTCGTTATTGCCGAGCAAAATCGACAAATACTTAGAAATATCGAGCAATACCGGGTTGTCATGGATTTAAAAAACGCACGTGCGACATACCAACTATTCGCCGGGTCGGGTCCGCGATTTTGTGCCTGCTACGTGGCGCGATCTCAGTGCCGGCCGAACGTAGCTCTACGTTCGTTCACCGGAACAAATAAAAGTTCCTATTTCTTCGGCCCCTTTGATTGATTAATTTTGAATTTTAATATATCTATATTTTTTATTGAGTAAATTTGGATTCATAGCTTAATATATTATATATATAGAGCGAACAATAATAATTAAATTTATTGAATTAAAATCTGAAGCAAAAATATTATAATATCACGTGAAAAAAAAGGAAATATAAGAGATCGAAGAGGAGCTGGATAGTAATATTTTGAACTTGCAAATTTTTTTCTCTTGTTTAATTTATTGTAGTGGCAACAAGGGATCAAGGCTAAACAAACTACCAAATTACCTTGATTGAACATGTGGATCTAAAGGCTCTCTCTAAAGTTAATGTAGAGAAAACAATCACGTACATCTTTCCATGATGATATTGGTATGAGGCATACAAGGATGGAGCAATAAAAAATTATGCCTTAATAGCTTAATTTATTTATCCTCTTATCATCTTTAGCATATAATTTAGTTTGTGAGATATTTCTCTTGAAAACCTATTCATAATAGAGTTTTGTCTATGCACTTTACAATCACTTGTTCACTTTCTATAAGGGTTTGATATTCTTTATTTCAATGAAATACTTTATAATATAAAGCATTTATAATAATGTAATGCTCTATGATTTGATGTCCACCAACAATGGTAGTTCACATTCCTTTAATGGACTATAAATATGATATGACATGTAGCATCCATGTAAGATTAGTCATTATAAGATCTTTGTAGCTATGTGCAAATCCGCAATGAGGGCTTGTGCCCCTACTAGACTGACTCAAAAGTGATTATAGTATTTGATATATTATAAAAAAAATTTCTTGATCGGGCACGATGTTGCAAATCTATTTTTCATGGATTATGTTTTGATGATTGACAAACACTGTTTCTCTTGGACTACTTGTTGCTTCTAACTTTTCAGGAATCGAAGATCGGACGATCAAGGAGCCAAGTTCAGGATTGCGTAGGTTTAGGGTTGAGTCAGTATGTACGTTTGATTTTCACCTTTTGAGTCTACTTGTAAAAGTCAAAGAGACTGATGCTATGTAACCCTTCACACACACACTTGAGAGACTTAGAATTTCTGTTTTTACTCATATCGGCCCGGACAATTTTTTGGATCGGCCTGGACGATCAGCTTAAAAACAGAAAGTCTAATTAAGGATTCTTAATTAAGGCAGCCGACATTAACAGATCGTCCTGGACGATACATGTATCGGCCAGGACGATAAGCTCAAAACAGAAAGAAGTAGCCGCCATAGTCAATTATGGTATACTGTATTTTTAAATTATCTGCCAGGACGATCCTATGATCGGCCTGGACGATATTCATAAATTATGCCATAATTGTTCAGGAAATCAAGAGAGTAATTAAGGATGATTGATACGATCATATCGTCCTGGACGATCGCAGGATCGGCCAGGCCGTTCTAGTCAAAAACCTTAAGTTACTTCAGGATGATCAATATCGGCCAGCCCGTATCCAGGGCTATTGTCAGGACGATTTTCCTCTGATTTGAACTAATCGGCCAGGACGATAGTAAGATCGGCCTGGACGATCAAGACAATTTTCAATCGTCCTGTTTTCCTTCCAGGGCGATGTTCTGGCCGATCTTCATTGATTTGTACTGATCGGCCAGGCCGATGTCCATATCGGCCTTGACGATATTGTCGGCAACTTGCAATTACTGAGCTCTTCTATTTAAGAGCTCTTGTTTAACATTTTTCAAGACCTTTGGCTGCTGCCTTGACCTGAGAAGACCTTGAGGAGAGAAAGAGAGAGAGGAGAGAGAGAGGATCTTATGAGGGGGAGCTTGTGAGGGGATTCACAAGGGTTGCTTCAAGGATCGCTCTGCGTCGTCTTCGTCTAGAGTTTCTCGTCCGTGGTAGGGTCGGTAGAGGTAAGGAGTTTTGCTTTTGGTTTTGGTTCTCTGCCAGCTTCAGGAGGAAGCAAAAGGAGATAGGTTCTCTGCCTTGCCGGGGTGGCAAAAAGGAGGTTCTTGTGAGGGTTTCTCCGCTTAGCCGTGGGGGCTAAAGGAGAGTCACGTTTTGTAGTGCAATACTTGGAGGGTTCCTCCAAGGAGTGGACGTAGGTCGAGTCGACCGAACCACTATAAATTTCTGTGTTCCTTTTCTTACTTCCGCACTTTTAAATTCCGCATTTATTTTTTGTGGTGTGATTTGGTTTATGCAATTTCCTTTCTTTGTGAAAAGAATTTTTTAAAATACCAATTCACCCCCCCCTCTTGGTTAGCTTGGGACTAAGTTCATAGGGCTTAACATCCCCATCGAACTTTCACACGAATCTTGAGGTAAAAATCAAGCCAGAAACTCCAAAAATTAAAGCCAGGGTCACCTAAACTCTGATTTCCGCAAACTTGCAGTCAAACTGAGCGTCTCAGAAATACGAACCAACTACACCAAATTCGACTCAATCAGAGGCCAAATGAGTCCAAATCAAGGACCCGAAGTGTTGTTGGAAGGTTCAAACCACAATTTGGATTACCAAACGGTTTCCAAACATGACGTGCTTATAGTCGAATCGAGCGGCTCGACGAGCCGAATCCAATGAGCCCAAGATTGTCAAATTTCAATATCATTAAGACGTTCAAATGCCTGATGAACGATCCACGATCGAAGGATTCAATATCGGCCGTTCATCCAAACCACTCCATATTTGCCCCTAATCTCTCATCTATTTATGGGTCATGCCACTCCAGAAAATCTGTAAATAGACCCCTCATTTCTCTTAAGAGGAGGAGAGCCAAAACAAGGGAGGGGGCCCAAGCAAAAAATAAGAAGCAAGAAGCAAGAAGAAGGAAGAAGAAGAGAAGGATAGGAGGGAATAACTTCTCGACCACCGCCAGACTTATGTCTGATGCCAAAATTCTGCCGGACTTTCGAACAACACCGGAGTTCTGCTCGACTCCGGAATTATGCCCGACCTCAAAGTGACGTCGGAATTCCATCTGACTTCCAAGTAATGTTGGAGTTTCATAAGAACTCCAAGTGACATCAGAGTTCTCCCCGAATATCATCTAACGTCAAAGTTCTCCTCGACCACCAACTAACGTCTGACTTCTATCCGACATCGGACCTCCGCTCTTCGCCAAATTTCTACCTAAAATTAGACTTCTGCCAATTATCAGACTTTCACCAGACATCCATCTGATGTTGGAATTCTGCCCATTGATGGACTTATACTAGACGCCATCTTCTTGACCTTCGTCGTCAGACTATAGTCCTTTCGGCCTTCGTCGCCCGCCGACTTCGATCCTTCAGACTTACATCACCCACCAAGTATAGTCCTTCTGACCTTCGTCTTCCACCGACTACGGTCCTTCAGACTTACATCGCCTGCCGACTACAGTCCTTCCGACCTCCGTCGTCCATCGACTATGGTTCTTCAGATTTACATTGCTCTCCAACTACAGACCTTCTGACTTACATCACTTGTCGACTACGGTCCTTCAGACTTATATCACCCGTTGACTACAGTCCTTTTTACCTCCATCATCCACCGACTACGGTCCTTCAGCCTTGTGTCACTCGCCAACTACAGTCCTTCTGACTTATATCACCCGCTGACTATAGTCCTTCCGACCTCCGTTGCCCGTCGACTACAGTCCTTCCTACTTACATCGCACACCGACTATAGTCCTTCAGACAAAACTAACATATCAACATTGATGCTTTGTATTCTCACTATGTAATGTACTCTATAATATGGACATCAAGCTAAGGCCTTCCCCCGAGGAAGGACCTCATTTGTAATCAACTATAATACTAGTGGATTCATTTATACTGGGCTAGGCCTAGTGGTTTTATCCCCTTTTTTCAGGGGTTTTTCACATAAAAAACTTAGTGTCTCTAGTGAATGATGCACCCTCTCTCTTATCTGATTGCGTGCCAGATTTTTGTATAATGCTAAGACATTAAACTTTATATTTCTTTACCACCGTGAATATTGGTGGGAAAAAAAAATTTGTATCACCACGCAGATTTTGATTTTCTCCTATTTTGTGATCGAATACTACATTGAGAATAAAGTACAGTCTCGAGAGGCTGACACAATATTCTACAATGGATTCAATATCAGAATAGAGTTTTAAAAAGATATATTTCTATGATCAAACATAGTTCAAAGAATAACATATCATCTCGAAAGATGAATATAAGATTCTATATAATATGTTTAAAAATAGAAATAAATTTTTTTTGAAAAAGTTTATCCATTCTTTTATTTAGATATAACAAGGAGAAAATTATATCATCTTGAAAGACGAACATACCATTCTTCAAGAATCCAAAACAAGAATAAATTTTATAAAATTCATCATTTCCAAAATTAAATATAATAAGCAGGATATTATATTATCTGAAAAGATAATAATAACATCCTACAAATATATTTAAAATTAGAAATGAAGTTTTAAAGACATCTGCATTACCAAAGATTCTTCCCTTATTTTATATAAATAAAATAAGGTTTATTTTAGTCTGGGGTTCTCAAATCCCTATAGGAGCAAGCTCCTATAGTTAATTACATCCTAGGAGGAGTGCTCCTAAGAAAACTCTCGATTAAAGCAGTGATTTCATACCCTTTGACTACAAAGTAGAAGACAAGAAAACAGAAGTAGGAATTTTCAAGGAGAAAGCTCAATGTTGAACATTTATTAGCGAGTCAAAGGAAGAAAAGTAAGAGGTGTCAGATTCTGAGAAGCTCAGAGACAACCTCAGTCTATCCTATGTTGGGTTTTACATTTTAAGAGAAAATTTTATGTTTAAGTTGACATTTTATTAGAAATTTGGGATTATATTCCCAGAGGGCAAAGACTTAAGATCTAAAAAGAATCTTCCTCAGAACCTAAATCTAATTTGGGTACTACAAAGTAGCGACCCGAACCTAACTAATGAAGTGCAAATCTGGACTTACCCCAGCCTAGATTGGAGAGCCAGCTAACCACCTAGGCGCTTTAAAACCATGTGTTCAATCTCTTATGAAAGATGGGTAGGAATGTTATTTATGTTTTAATGAATTGGGGGCCGATATCTAAGACAGTCCCTAATTGGCCCCTCAACTAATGTAGGGTGAAAAATGTCTAGAGATGCAATTAATATTTTAGACTCTTTTTAGTTTGTATCTAATGCAATGCATGCTAATTGTCTCGAATGCATAAAATGAATATGAAGAAGTTTAAAAATTTGGCTTAGAAAATAGGTTTTTCCCTAAAGATTGCACAACTTCCCCTTGACAGAACTGCAGCCTCATAGGTCAAGTGGTCTGCCAGAACCCGCAGGCGGGGAGGTGCCTAACAAGGAAGAGAAAGTAATAATATGCTTATGCTAACTCTTGGCGGTCCCGAGCTTACTTCTTAGATCATTAGAGTTACTATGTGAGCCTAAAAATTTTTATTTTTAATTACAAGTAAAAGAATTTTAAGCGTACCCTTATGAAAAAAATCTCTCCGATTCGAATCCAGGCTAAAACAAAACACGACATGCAAGGGACCTAAAAAAAGCTACTGCACAAACAATGTAAACAAACAAATTAAATAATCCAAAATTATAATATCCAATGTCCAATGTCCATATTACACCCATAATTTGCAGAAAAGTAAAGTGGCCGGGCACCACTGCCAACAAACCCGGATTCTAATCCTAAGAATGACGCAAATGATTTTTGAAATGGGATATATTATTTCTTGTATCTTCAGTTCTTTGTCTTCTTTCTTCTATTTCTCCATTTCATCCTCTCTTCTTCTACGAACTTCTTGGATCCGCCGGGTTCTGGATATCCAAATGAAAAGAAACTCATCCCTGAGAGGGGTATTTTATTTTCTATTTGGATATTGAATCATCCTAATTTAGCTTTCCAAATAAAAGAGAATAATCTTTTAAGGTATATTCTCCTTTCTTTGGATTCCAAATTAGATGTAATATCCCATTTTTAAAAATCACTTTCACATTTATTGACTCTTGATATATTATATTTATATTACATTTCATTTCACAGAAAGGGAAGAAAAATCTAGTCCACATGCAGGGTTAACCTAAGCAATTTAAAATAAAAATCATCCCACACAGTTATATATATGCAATTGAATTTAAATTATTAAGCCACACTTGGCCCCACTCTTCTTCATTTGGGGGCTAAGCAGCTAAAGCACCTGTAGCATTTATTTATTAATAATTAATTAGCCCCCTTTTTCTTCCCTGCACGAGTGTGGCCACCTACAGAAAATCATGTTAACAATCCAGATCGCTCCTAGCCTATGGGTAATCTAATCATCAATCAAACCAACACAGAGTGCAGAAAAAATAAATAAACAAACACACCAACATTTTACAACCAGCATGCAATAAAACTCGAGAAAAAGCCCGTCACAGTACAGTAAGGAAATAAACACCGGCCTAACCTAAAACTAGAGTCGGTTGTCCTAGCAAACAATTCTAAGTGTGTGTATTAGAAAGTGTGGTTTTGATATATCCTAAATCAATTATTGGCTAAAGTTTTCTAATCGATTGAATTCTAATTTAAAGATATTTACTAATTCTAAAATGAGATGTCACTAGATTTTCTATGTTATAAGTTTCTATCCTAAAGTGTGCATGCATCCTAAGTCTAGATTTTCTAAGACTCAGTTCTTAATTTTTGTCCTTAAGTGTCACTATTGTTATATAGGATAAAATTTTTTGTTATTACTAACCCTTAGGACTTTGCATGCGTGTAAAGGTTTAAGGATCTAAAATAAAATAAAAGTAATCCTAATAAAATTGAAGTTGCTACAAGGACCTAAAAAGGAAGGGTTTACGCACACCACATCAAGGAGCCCCTAAAGGTTTTCTAAGTTTAGAAATACTTACAGTCACCGGGGGCTACGACCCGGTGGTTTCGCCCGTAGCACCTCTACCCGGTTGGATAGAGGCGACTGACGCCTTTAGCTCCTTGTACTTTTGTCTCCTCGATCCGTACCATTCCTCGCAGTTCATGCAAATAAATAGAAAACAAGGAAAAACAGGGAAAAGCAGGGATAACAGGGATTAGAAAACACGTTTAATATTTAATAATTAAGTAATAGAAATTTACTGAAAATAAAAGACGTACCTTTCTTCGGGCTTGACACCAGTTCTATTGATTCTACTTTTGAAATCCTTTTACTTTCGACAATTTACTTTATATTTTTCTAACATTCACTTCCACTCTCCCTAACTTACACAATTTCATAAAACAAAAAATTTACCTCTTACACTTACACATTTCACCATATCCAAAAAAATAAATCATACTCTACGCTCTTCCTTTTCAAAACATTATTATACACTTCAATATTTAAAATACCTTTCAACACACAAACTTTACTTTTCAAAACATAAACCTTTCATCTTTCCAAATCACACAAATTCCACTTTTACCTTTTCAAAACTCATACACTTCCTTTTTCAAGATATACATTTTTTTTGCTTTTCCAATATCACACACTTTATTCATTTTTCAACACACACACACTTTTCCTTTCAAATCATTACAATATTCTCTTCCAAATCATACACAAATTCAACTAAATCTCTACCTTTACATATAAGTTTGCCACATCACCCTTTCCAAAACACACAAATTCCACTTCACCACCTTCCAAAAATACACAAGTTCCACTACATCTCCACCTTTACACATTTTGTTTTCAATACATATACACTTAACTTCTTAACAAATAAAAAAAAATTATCAAACAATTTATCTTTAAAAAAAAAGCACAATTCTCTTTTTAAAGCATTTCACCTTTAAATATATACACTTTCCAAACACATTTTCTTTCCAACGCTTAAGTTTTCCAAAACACTCTGCTTTTACCTTTCTTATACAAAATATTTTTAATACAAATACACTTATCAAAACACTTTACCTTTCTAAAACCACACTTTTTCTCCATTCAAAGATCGTACATTTATAATTTGAATCACAAAGCACAATTATGCTCTCCAACATTTTCATCTTTACTGAATCAAGATAAGAAACCACTCTTGATGCAAATGCAAAGAAAGAAACGCTAGGCTTCAAATTGAATCGAACATGCAACTATAAGCTCCCAACTTACTCATTGATTACGAATCAATAATTATACCAAATGAAATTTGAGATAAGAAAGGAAAACAATAACAACTCAATTTCTTTCCAACAAGTCAAGAAGCCTTTCGATATAAATCATACAATCTTTCATTGAATCCATATATGCTAAAGAAAGAAACATAAAACAAACAATAGATCAAACAAAACTACAATTGATTCTTTAATTTCAAAAAAGAAGAAGAAGAAATATGCTGCTGATTTTAGAGTTTCTTTATAGTTAATTGCTGAGTTTTTTTTTTTTTTTAGATTAATGTAATAATCTAAATAACCCATGAAAACATCAAGATAGAAAAGAAAACCATGATTTCAAGAAATTCTTTTGATATATTTCTCATCCTTGTACAAAAAGAAACAATTAAAAGAACTTTCATACAATCCAAATTTCAAAGTTGCAACAAGAAGACATCAAACAAGAATGAGAGAAGAAGAAGATGGAAAGGATGTAGAAGAAATTACCCAAGATTAGGATGTCTTTTATGCGTCGGCTAAGGCAGAAGAGGCGACGACGTGCGACTACTGCTGCTCGTCGAGAGGAGGTAGTGGCTTCGGCTTAGGTTCATCACGAGGGAGTAGGGAGGCTTGGACATGTCATCTATGAGAGGAGGGAGGCTTGGACGTTTTTTTGGGTTGAGGGAGAGTGAGAGTGGGTGGTTATGGGTTGAGGGAGAGGGAGAGGGGGTGGTTATGGGTTGTTGCTGAACCCTTTGACCGTGGACCGTTCGGTTGACATTTGAAGGCCTTAATGATTTCAGAATTTGGTTATCTTGGGCTCATTGGATTCGTCTCTTCGAGCCGTTCGATTCGAGTATAAGCTCGTCAAAATCGGAGACCGTTTGGTCACTCAAATTGCGGTTTGAACCTTCCAACAGCAATTTGAGCCCTTGATTTGGACTCATTTCGGCTCGGATTGGGTTGATCTTGGTGTCGTTGGGTTTGTATTCCTGAGACGCTCAGTTTGACTGTAAGTTTGCTGAAATCGGAGTTGGGTGGTTTCCGAATTAATTTTTGAAGTTTCCAAACTTGATTTTGCATCAAGATTCGTGCCCGATTAAGAAAATTTTTGACAACGTATCAATTATTATTATATATATACTTGTGACGAGTCAAAACGGGTTAATCAGAGCCATTGAAATCGAATTCAATTTGAGTTAATTTGACTTGATTTTGATTTGATTGGTGAGTTGTTTTAAGTCCAATGATATATCAATTTGATCAAAATCGAATTAGATTATATTAAATTGAGTCAATTAACATCGACGAATCGTAAAGAGGGCTTGATTTGAGTTCGTTTAGAGTTGAATTAAAATTGGATTGAATTGATTTTGATTCAAGTTGAGTGATAGGTTCGAGTCGATGCTACGTCATTAGGTGTCCACCTAAGGGAAATCCTGCAGGTGCGACATCTACACTAGGCTATGAAGACCTAGGTGCTAGAATTGAATCCGGGGAAATTGACCTCAAATAATGAGGTCAACAAATGGACCCCCTATAGGCATGATAAACTTGCCAAAGTTTATCGTGCGTATTGGCGTTGACCGAAACGATCAACTAGATCCAGAGTTGAAGTTTAGCATCTGAGTATATGTGTTGAAGGGATTTTGAGAATTGATAGAAAATCTAGATAAAAGTTGATAGAGTTTTGAGTTGATTCAATAATTTTGAAGTTGATGTTGGCATTGATGGCTTTAGCAAATAATAACTAATGAAATTAGTATTATTTAATAAAGCCAAGATATTGAAAAGTTGAATGAGGTTTGGCACGAATAGGAATTTTGAATTTGATTTTGATATGATTGAAACATTTTTTATAAATCAAGACTAACTTCAAGAGTATCAATTGAAAGTTCGATGGGATGTTAAGCCCTATGAACTTAGTCCCAAACTAACCAAGAGGGGGGGTGAATTGGTATTTTAAAAACTTCGTTTTTAAACAAAGAAATAAAGTAACATAAAACCAAATCACACCACGAAAATAATGCGGAATTAAACGTGCGGAAGCAAGAAAAGAAACACAGAGATTTATAGTGGTTCGGTCGACTCGACCTACGTCCACTCCTTGGAGGCACCCTCCAAGTATTGCACTACACAAAAAGTGACTCTCCTTTAGCCCCCCTCGGCTAGGTGGAGAAACCCTCACAAGAACCTCCTTTTTGCCACCCCGGCAAGGCAGAGAACCTATCTCCTTTTGCTTCCTCCTGAAGCCGGCAGAGAACCAGAACCAACGGCACAACTCCTTACCTCTACCGACCCTTCCACGGACGAGAAACTCTAGACGAAGACGACGCAGAGAGATCCTTGAAGCAACCCTTGTGAAACCCCTCACAAGCTCCCCCTCACAAGATCCTCTCTCTCTCTTCTCTCTCTCTTTCTCTCCTCAAGGTCTTCTCAGGTCAAGGCAGCAGCCAAAGGTCTTGAAAAACGTTGAACAAGAGCTCTTTAAATAGAAGAGCTTCACAAGAGCTCATTAATTGCAAGTTGCCGACTTTATCGTCCAGGCCGATCTGGACATCGGCCTGGCCGATCAGTACAAATTAATGAAGATCGGCCAGAGCATAGCCCTGAATGGAAAACAGGACGATTGAAAAATAGCTTGATCGTCCAGGCCGATCTTACGATCGTCCTGGCCGATTAGTTCAAATCAGAGGAAAATCGTCCTGACAATAGCCCTGAATATGGCCTGGCCGATACTGATCGTCCTGAAGTAACTTAAGGTTTTGACTAGATCGTCCTGGCCGATCTTGCGATCGTCCAGGACGATATGATCGTATCAATCATCCTTAATTACTTCCTTGATTTCCTGAACAATTATGGCATAATCTGTTAATATCGTCCAGGCCGATCCGAGGATCGTCCTGGCCGATAATTTAAAGATATGCTATACCATACTTGTCTATGGCGGCTACTTCTTTCTGTTTTGAGCTTATCGTCCTGGCCGATACACGTATCGTCCAGGCCGATCGGTTAACGTTGGCTGCCTTAATCAAGAATCCTTAATTAGACTTTCTGTTTTAAGCTGATCGTCCAGGCCGATCAAATATATCGGCCTGGCCGATATGAGTAAAAACAGAATTTCTAATTCTCTCAAGTGTGTGTGTGAAGGGTTACAAAGTATCAGTCTTTTTGGCTATTACAAGTAGACTCAAAAGATAAAAATAAAAGTACAGACTGACTCAACCCTAACCCTACGCATTCCTGAACTTGGCTCCTTTTTGATTGTCCGATCGTCGATTCCTGAAAAGTTAGAAGCAACAAGCTATCCAAGAAAAGCAGTGTTTGTCAATCATCAAAACATAAGACATGAAAAATAGATTTGCAACAATCTCCCCCTTTTTGATGATGGCAAAACATATTAAAGGGATTTAATCACAACCATGAAACACTAACCTCATAACCTTATCATAAACTTCTCCCCCTTTTGACATATCAAAAAGGAGGGTACATGAAAGCATAGTAAAAGAAATTCCCTTTTTTTTTTTTTTTTTTTTTTTTTTTTTTTTTTTTTTTGAGCATATCAATGATATAGTATTCCATGTGATTGTTTTAAAAATTTGTGAGTTAATGTGTTACCAATCACATTTAATCCATAGAATAGGAGAATATCCGTTCATGGTTTACCCTTAGCCAAAAACGTTGTCTTAGGGTAGAATCGGCTTTTGGAATCAATAACCTAACTCAAATAATTAATTGGATATGAGAAAAAGAATCTACCCATCACTTGGCATAAGGAAAATATCTCCATAAAACAATGAGGTAGATTTGTCACAATCGAATGATAATCGAGATCAAGTCTTTGAGAATCAAAACTTCTAAGTTCTAAAAGATATAAAAAGAGAGAATAGCTTGCTTTTGAGTGGGCTCATTTTATGCCTCTTGTCAATGTTGTGGCGCTTTGCGCATCCTTTTATAGATTTTTCAATTTTTTTGGCGTCTTTGCGCTTCTTTTGTTGGCATCATTGGCCAAAATTTTTTTTATTTTTGCAAGCTAGATTCCCTTTTAGACTCTTTTAAAAAACTTAGTTGTGAATATATCTTCTCAGATATTAGAGAATAGGAGCTCTCTCTCTAACATAGGGAAGAATTACCACAAGCAGGATTAATAATTGAAGACAAGAATAACGAGGGATCATGAGGTGACAAAAAAACTTTTAATCATTGTAAATATAAGATAGATTTGCCTAAGCAAGCTTTAGAAGGAATCTTAGTTTCATAAGCAATCTTTTATTTTGAGATAGACTTTTGATTAGAAAAGAAAATTATGCCACTAATACTAAGTTAGGTAAAGAGACACAATCACAAGATATTCATACTATCTAGGGATTAAATGGATGAAAACATATTAACTACAAATTGTTAAAGACAAGACAAGAGATATCATATCAGTGAAGATCTAAAACTAAGGTACATGAAAAGAAAAACAAAAGACAACAAGAAGAATAAAAGAAAAAAAAAGTTTTCATGCATTTATGTCAATCACACCCAATCTGGTCCTTAAAGAGCTGAAAGTGTCGAAGGCCAGTGGTTTAGTAAAAATGTCTGCCAGTTGGTTTTCAGTTGTCACATGGTGTAACTCAATGTCTCCCTTAGTCACATGATCTCTAATAAAGTGATGCCTAATGTCAATGTGTTTAGTTCTTGAATGTTGGATAGGATTTTTAGAGATGCATATGGCACTAGTGTTGTCACAAAAAATTGAGATGGTGCTTACATGTATTCCTAGATCCAATACCTGTTGTTTCAACCAAAGAACTTGGGCCACACAACTTCCAAGAGCAATGTATTCAGCTTCAGCAGTGGACAGTGCAACAGAATTTTGCTTTCTACTAGACCAAGAGACCAAGGATTGTCCAATGAATTGACAAGTTCCAGAGGTGCTCTTTCTATCCACCTTGCATCCTGCAAAATCAGAGTCAGAAAAACCAATAATCTCAAAAGAAGTGCTATGTCTAGGGTACCAAATCCCTAATCCTTGTGTCCCCAAAAGGTATCTAAAAATCCTTTTAATAGCAGTCATGTGGGATTCCTTAGGGTCGGCTTGAAACCTAGCACAAAGACAAACACTAAACATAATGTCAGGTCGGCTTGCAGTTAAGTAAAGTAAAGATCCAATCATGCCTCTATACTTCTTTTGATCAACAGACTTACCACTTGGGTCCTTATCCAACGGAGCACTAGAAGTCATGGGAGTGTTAATTGGCTTGGCTTTGTCCATCTCATATTTCTTCAAAATGTCTTTTATGTATTTTGTTTGATTTAGAAAAGTGCCATCTTCCAATTGTTTTATGCTAAACCCCAAAAAGTAAGACAATTCTCCCATTAAACTCATTTCAAACTCTCTACTCATTGTTTTAGAAAAGTCATCACACAAATTTTTATTTGAAGATCCAAAGAGTATATCATCAACATAAATCTGAACAATGAGTAAATCATCTCCAACTTTTTTAAGAAAAAGGGTGGTGTCTACGCTCCCCTTGACAAACTCCCTCTCTAGTAAGAATGTGCTAAGCCTCTCATACCAAGCTCTAGGTGCTTGTTTTAAACCATACAAAGCCTTTTTTAATTTAAACACATGATTTGGAAATTGAGAACTCTCAAAACCTGGAGGTTGTTCTACAAACACATCTTCTTTTATCTCCCCATTTAAAAAGGCACTCTTGACATCCATTTGAAAAAGCTTAAATCCTTTATAACAAGCAAAGGCTAATAGCACTCTAATGGCTTCCAATCTAGCTACAGGGGCAAAAGTCTCCTCAAAGTCTATCCCTTCTATTTGATTGTACCCCTTTGCCACTAATCTTTCTTTATTCCTTACCACCACTCCTGAATCATTCACTTTGTTCTTAAATACCCACTTTGTTCCAACTACACTTTGTCCCTTAGGTCTTTCCACAAGTTCCCAAACATCATTCCTAACAAATTGATTCAACTCTTCTTGCATTCAAAACAAACAACATCAGAAGATCCTTTAGTATGTTTATGATCTTTACCTTTTCTCCAATTTTGATGATGCTTTTGTTTCTTCCTTAGAAAGCTTTTGAATTGCCTTGTGATGAAGGCAACTCCATCGCTTTCAGACCCGGAAGATTCAGAATCCGATTTGTGTGCCTTCAATGCAATGGTTTTCTCCTTTTTCTTTTCACCTGCATCAAGATTTCTTTGATTCACCCCTTGCTCGTAAGCAATGAGTGAGCCAAGCAAGTTATCAATAGAATAGGTGTTTAAATCTTTAGATTCAGTAATTGCAGTAATTTTTGCATCATAGGACGAAGGCAAGCATCTCAAAATCTTGTTAACTTTTTCATAGTTTGAAAGTTCTTTTCCTAGTGCATGCAATGAGGTAGCAATCTGAGTAAACCTAGTGTACATGTCAGAAATTGATTCATGAGGTTTCATACGAAAAAGTTCGTAGTCATGCAAGAGAATATTTAAACGGGATTGTTTAACTTCATTAGTGCCTTCATAAGTAATGCACAATTTATCCCAAATTTCTTTTCCAGTTTTGCAAGTTGAAACACGCATGTAATCCTCAGATTTTAAAGCACAGAAAAAGCAGTTCAAACATTTAGCATTTAGTTGAGCTAAATCTCGTTCATCAAAAGTCCATTCGGTAAAAGCAACTTCCGTTTTAAAACCATTAATTTCACGAGAAGGTGGAGAATAACCTTCTTGAATAAGCATCCACATGCGATAATCAGTAGATTGTAAAAAAGTTGACATGCGAGTTTTCCAGAAATCAAAAGGTAGGTTATCGAACAGAGGAGGTCGGGTAATAGAATACCCTTCCGTAGTGTTGCGATTCCCAAAGTTAGACATGGATCAAATTCAAAAAGTTTTTAAACTTTAATTTTCGAAACAGGCTCTGATACCACTTGAAAGTTCGATGGGATGTTAAGCCCTATGAACTTAGTCCCAAACTAACCAAGAGGGGGGGTGAATTGGTATTTTAAAAACTTCGTTTTTAAACAAAGAAATAAAGTAACATAAAACCAAATCACACCACGAAAATAATGCGGAATTAAACGTGCGGAAGCAAGAAAAGAAACACAGAGATTTATAGTGGTTCGGTCGACTCGACCTACGTCCACTCCTTGGAGGCACCCTCCAAGTATTGCACTACACAAAAAGTGACTCTCCTTTAGCCCCCCTCGGCTAGGTGGAGAAACCCTCACAAGAACCTCCTTTTTGCCACCCGGCAAGGCAGAGAACCTATCTCCTTTTGCTTCCTCCTGAAGCCGGCAGAGAACCAGAACCAACGGCACAACTCCTTACCTCTACCGACCCTTCCACGGACGAGAAACTCTAGACGAAGACGACGCAGAGAGATCCTTGAAGCAACCCTTGTGAAACCCCTCACAAGCTCCCCCTCACAAGATCCTCTCTCTCTCTTCTCTCTCTCTTTCTCTCCTCAAGGTCTTCTCAGGTCAAGGCAGCAGCCAAAGGTCTTGAAAAACGTTGAACAAGAGCTCTTTAAATAGAAGAGCTTCACAAGAGCTCATTAATTGCAAGTTGCCGACTTTATCGTCCAGGCCGATCTGGACATCGGCCTGGCCGATCAGTACAAATTAATGAAGATCGGCCAGAGCATAGCCCTGAATGGAAAACAGGACGATTGAAAAATAGCTTGATCGTCCAGGCCGATCTTACGATCGTCCTGGCCGATTAGTTCAAATCAGAGGAAAATCGTCCTGACAATAGCCCTGAATATGGCCTGGCCGATACTGATCGTCCTGAAGTAACTTAAGGTTTTGACTAGATCGTCCTGGCCGATCTTGCGATCGTCCAGGACGATATGATCGTATCAATCATCCTTAATTACTTCCTTGATTTCCTGAACAATTATGGCATAATCTGTTAATATCGTCCAGGCCGATCCGAGGATCGTCCTGGCCGATAATTTAAAGATATGCTATACCATACTTGTCTATGGCGGCTACTTCTTTCTGTTTTGAGCTTATCGTCCTGGCCGATACACGTATCGTCCAGGCCGATCGGTTAACGTTGGCTGCCTTAATCAAGAATCCTTAATTAGACTTTCTGTTTTAAGCTGATCGTCCAGGCCGATCAAATATATCGGCCTGGCCGATATGAGTAAAAACAGAATTTCTAATTCTCTCAAGTGTGTGTGTGAAGGGTTACAAAGTATCAGTCTTTTTGGCTATTACAAGTAGACTCAAAAGATAAAAATAAAAGTACAGACTGACTCAACCCTAACCCTACGCATTCCTGAACTTGGCTCCTTTTTGATTGTCCGATCGTCGATTCCTGAAAAGTTAGAAGCAACAAGCTATCCAAGAAAAGCAGTGTTTGTCAATCATCAAAACATAAGACATGAAAAATAGATTTGCAACATCAATAGAATGAAGAGAAGATGCCGCTGGGGATGCTTATACTTCTCCTCGGGACGAAGATTAGGATGCCACTAGGGATGCTTATTCCTAACTCCAAAGATGCCAATAGGATGCCGTAGGAGGACTTATACCTAAAGACGGATTTAAGATTTAACATTTAATGAAGAGAAGATGCCGCTAGGGATGCTTATACTTCTCCTCGGAATGAAGATTAGGATGCCACTAGGGATGCTTACTCCTAACTCCAAAGATGTCAATAGGATGCTGTAGGAGGACTTATACCTAAAGATGGATTTAAGATTTAACATTTTATGAAGAGAAGATGCCGCTAGGGATGCTTATACTTCTCCTCGGAATGAAGATTAGGATGCCACTAGGGATGCTTACTCCTAACTCCAAAGATGTCATAAGGATGCCGTAGGAGGACTTATACCTAAAGACGGATTTAAGATTTAACATTTAATGAAGAGAAGATGCCGCTAGGGATGCTTATACTTCTCCTCGGAATGAAGATTAGGATGCCACTAGGGATGCTTACTCCTAACTCCAAACATGTCAATAGGATGCCGTAGGAGGACTTATACCTAAAGACGGATTTAAGATTTAACATTTAATGAAGAGAAGATGCCGCTAGGGATGCTTATACTTCTCCTCGGAATGAAGATTAGGATGCCACTAGGGATGCTTACTCCTAACTCCAAAGATGTCAATAGGATGCCGTAAGAGGACTTATACCTAAAGACGGATTTAAGATTTAACATTTAATGAAGAGAAGATGCCGCTAGGGATGCTTATACTTCTCCTCGGAATGAAGATTAGGATGCCACTAGGGATGCTTACTCCTAACTCCAAACATGTCAATAAGATGCCGTAGGAGGACTTATACCTAAAGACAGATTTAAGATTTAACATTTAATGAACAGTAGATGCCGTTAGGGATGCTTATACTTCTCCTCGGAATGAAGATTAGGATGCCACTAGGGATGCTTACTCCTAACTCCAAAGATGTCAATATGATGCCGTAGGAGGACTTATACCTAAAGACAGATTTAAGATTTAAGATTTAATGAAGAGAAGATGCCGCTAGGGATGCTTATACTTCTCCTCGGAATGAAGATTAGGATGCCACTTGGGATGCTTACTCCGAACTTCAAAGATGTCAATAGGATGCCGTAGGAGGACTTATACCTAGAGACGGATTTAAATAGGATGGCTGCCGTAAGAGCGGACTTAAGCCAGAATTTAAAATTTAGATGTATAGTTGATTTTTTTAAAGCCATGGATCATTTCCCTTTCATCACAAATGACATTAACAAATTGCAAATATTCTATTAGAGATTATAACATTTGTATATGTCATTTTCTAAAAGGGAAAGAAAAACATTTGGAAGAATAAAAATTTTGAAATTCATTGAATTGAAAACTTTGTTCCTTTTTTTAATATAGATGATCCTTATAACATACAAATATTCCACTAGGGATTTTGTTTTTAATATTGGATCATCATATGTGAAAAAGGGAAATGGGAGTAGTTTGATCATCTTTGATAAGTAAAGACTTAACAAAGCATCTCGACCACCAAAAGAGAAATGCAAGATTTTGTTTAAAGATTGATTCTATGATTGAATTTGTTTCGATTAACTCAAATAAAATCATATGAATTTTCTAGAGTCCTCATTTGCATGTTCTAGCAGAACTAAATGCAACATGATAAAATTTTCCTTAAAAAATTTTAACTTTTGTATGAGTTGTTGAAGAACAAGGAGAATATTTGAGCATCCTTTATAGTGAAAGCTCTAAGGAATATCAAATTCTCATAATGATTGAGAAAAGTTTGATTTTCATCAAAAAAATAAAAGCTTTATTTTTCATTTGATAATTTTCTTATAATATTTGAAAGTGATCGTTTAAGTTTTAATCATCTTAACCTAATGAAAATGACATAGGAAAAGATTCAAAAACTCAACGAATGATAGGTTGACTCCCTCTGAATTAAATAGTTTGAATATGACCAAATTGAGTTTTAATCAAATAATCAAAACTTAACAACTTTCTTTAAATAAAATTGTAGTTTCAAATATTTTGAATTTCAATGCTATAGAAATAGAGTTGTTTAAACTCTAACATCCGATTCTAGTTTATAATAAGCTGAAGATATACCTTGAATTGAATTTTATATCTATTTGACGAAGCCATCATAAACTTTATCGGGAATAGAATCCCTCCAATTCTAACATCCAAGATTAGTCAATAATGGACTTAGTCAAGTTATAGCTTGATTTTTTTTTTAAGTTTGACAAAGATTCAAACAAAGGTATCATCGACATCACTAAGGATAGAACCCCTCATGTTCTAACATCCTAGTTCAGTCAATAATAAATTTATATTTGTATGATATCTACTCAATAGTGAATGAGAACATTAGACAGTTATCTCAGAACCAACTAAGGGATGTCCCTTAGTTTAGTTTCAAAAATTTGAATCCAAAGAAAGTGATTTTTATATCTATAAATATCACTGTAGATCATCTAGCATCAGAACTCTATCTAGAATCTCATTCAAATTGGAATATACTCAAAAGAGAGTTGAAGATATTTGGATAATGGTTTGTTTATGCATCTCAATTAGGTTAGATACGTGAAACCAGATAATGCACAATCAGCACCATTATAATTCTAGTTAGATTGATCATCTATTTAATTTTTCTTGATAATGATTTGAAAATCTGAACTGATCTACTCAAGTTTGCTAACTAGAGAGATCTCGAGATTTAGATTTTGTTAACCCAGATCAAAGCTCCCTACAAGAAAAACTGGGATTTCCTTCTTTATATTTTCATTAAATTAAGAATTATATCAAAAGAGAATCAAATTAGAGGTAGAAATTCAATATTTCCAAATCTTGTAGATGATATTTGTTGAGTCCAGTAATTAGGTTGTTAAGCCTAAGTAAATGTCCCACGGCTACCAAGAGGGGGGTGAATTGGTAGTTTTAAAAATTTTAAACCCTCTTAATAATAAAGTTGAACCGAAATAAAATTTTCTTTTAAAGTTAGTAGAAAAATGTTTTTCAACCACAGAGTTGTTAAAACTGAAATTCAAAATGCGGAAACGTAAAAGCAATAAAGTAAAAGACACCAGATTTATAGTGGTTCAGTCTATAACCAGACCTACATCCACTCCTCAGAGGCACCCTCTGAGTATTGCACTAATACCACAAAGTGACTCTCCTTTAGCACCCACAGCAAGGCGGAGAAGCCTGTACAAAACCCTCTTTCCCACCACTACCCGGTGCGGCAGAGAACCGTCGTCCTTTTACACAATCCACAGTGCTAGCAGAGAACCGTCGTCCTTTCACACTCTCCTAGTGTGGGCAGAGAACCCTTCGGCTGTTCACACTCTCCAAGTGTAGGCAGAGAACCTTCTTCCTTTTACACTCTCCTAGTGTAGGCAGAGAACCGACGTCTGTTCACACTCTCCAAGTGTCGGCAGAGAACCGGACCTTCTTGAATGATCTTCTCACAAGAATCTAGAAGGAAGAAAGAAAAGAGTGAAGAAATCCAATTTCACAAGTAGAGATTCTTACCTTAGCAATCCAAGTGAAGCCTTCTCGCTCCAATGGTAGGAATCCTCCTTTGAAAGCTCTCTTCCACTCTCTCCTTGGCTATTCTCTCAATAGGCACGAAGATCAAATGACAAAAAGATTGGGTGGCAGTCTAATTTGAACTATTTATACAAAAGACATGAAAAACCGCCCAAAAACTACATATTTTCAATTCTGTACGCAGTGGATCGTCCCGTACGATCCTGGATCGTCCTGGACGATTTTACTTGAACGATCTGAAACGACCCAATTTGTATATGTGTACGAAATGACTTCGTACAGCTGATCGTCCTGTACGAACTAGGTTCGTCCAGTACGAACGGTTATTACAAGGTCGGTTCTAGAAACTGTTGAAAACTGTCCTAAGTCGGTTTATCGTTTGGACGAAAATATGTTCGTCTGGACGAAAATTTTCCAGAGAGCCGATCGTCCTGGACGATTATTTATTTCGTCTGGACGAAAATTTTCCAGAGGACCAATCGCCGGGGACGATAATTTGGTTTTGTCTGGACGAAAATTTTCTAGAGAGCTGATCGTCCGGTACGATAATTATTTTCGTCTGGACGAAATTTTTCCAGAGAGCTGGTCGCCTCGTACGATGGTAAAATTCGTCTGGACGAAATTTTACAGAGAACCCATCGTCCGGGACGATATTAAAATTTGTCCTGGACGAATAGGACTTAGAAAAATTTTTCAAAGCAAGTTCCTATTCGTTCCAAATGCTCTATAGGAGATAACTGACAGATCGTCCAGTACGATAAATATCGTCCTGTACGATCAGTATAGAATTTCAAGATCTCCTTATTTGTGTGTGTAAGATTTTATTCACTCAATTACAATCACTCCCTTTCAAAATTAATTCAGAGAAAAGACAAACTTCAAATAAACAAAATTTCTCATGTTGAATTTGATTTGAAGTTTTCGTAGTCTGGAGTCTGATTTTCCTGAAATGTTAGTACACACAAGAGCAAGTGCAAATCTTCTGAAATTGTTAGGAGATAACTATACATTTGAACAATAATGTTTGGAATCATCAAAACTACATAAGTTGCACAAATATAAATCATTCAAATAGCAACTATTCAAACAATCTCCCCCTTTTTGATGATGGCAAAACAATTATTATTAGTATGGTTTCAAGTTAAAACAAATCTCTTATCTCCTAAACTCCCCCTGAATTTATGAGTACATTAAAATAAGGAGGCATTAAAGAACAATATTTTTGTTTTTCAAAAATTTTAACAGAAAACACAAACCACAAAAACCCACAAAAACACAAACACAAACATAATAATTTCTCCCCCTTTTTGACAGCAACAAAAAGTGAAGAAGAAAAAGACAAGAAATGTAAATAATAATATGAAATTCATTGTTAAAATTTAATCTAAATTGTGATTTGACATAGGGTATGCAATTTTAAACTAAAGATATTAGGTCAATCATAGAAATTCATAAAATTTATGAAATGATATAACATTGTAAGTAAGAAGAATTTATCAAAGACATGATTCAATTTAGACATTTTGATTATTGAAAATCATTACAAGTGAGATGGAAAAAAAATTCTATATTTCAAAGTTCAATAGAATATAAATGAACATTAGATCAACTTGAATTAAGAGATTAAACGAATTTGGAAAGAAGAGAATTACCTCATGTGGTGCTTTGCACATCTTTTCAAAGTTTTGGAGCACATTTTTGTGCATTTTTCTTTGGTTGGGCTTATTTTGTGCCTCTTTTTCACTTTGCAAATTTTTGCGAATCCCTTTTGATTTTTGTACATTTGTACAATGTTCAAGAGTAATTTGACCAATTCTTTCCAAAATCTATAATCTAAGATTTCAAATATTTCTAGGTGCATAAATATCATTTGAGCATAGAAATACAAAATAAGAAAACATCAAAATTGCAATAACAATATTAACTTTTATGTAGTCTAAATGAATAGACATGAATTTAAAAATTCTAATTACAACAAGTTATAAATAAATTATAAATTTAGAAAGTCTAGATTTTCTAATATAGATAATCTCACATTACAATCGAATTTAAGCACAATGTAGATTAAAAACAATATTAATGAAATTCATAAAGATTAGCCACATTTCAAAACAAATCTAAAACAAACAAACTTTCATTGATTAAAAAAAATTACATAAAAAAAAACATTGAACTTAAACAAAAACATAACAACAATCACAATAACACATATAAGATAAAAAACAAAACAACACAAAAAAAATACAACAGACACACATAAAAAAAAACTTCTACTGTTCTGGAGGAGGAGGAGGAGGAATGCCGCCAAAGAGGTTGAAGTAGGAGGCCATCAACATTACATTGGTATTTATTTCATGAACTTCATCTCTAATATTACCAATGTCATGTTGCTGCTGCGTAAGATGAGCATCAAATTGATCAAACCTTTGATCAATGTGAGTCTCTAGTCTATCAAATCTCTCAATCAGATTCTGGTAATCTGATTGAGAAGCAGAACCTTGCACTCCTTCTTCTTCTTCTTCTTCTGAAGCACTAGCATGTGCTTTCTCTTTCTCCTCCTTGAAGAGCAATCTGAAAGATGCATCGTTATAGTAAACTGGCTCTTCATATTCTTCATTAGGATACACTATATTGTACTTCTTCTCCAAAATATAAGTAATCAAGTGCCCTAAAGAAATGTTCTTCTTCCTCTTCTGATCAGGATGTCCTATTTCTGAAAGCCCATAGATATGATCTAGGATGAGTTGGGCTTCATCAATAGGATGTCTTTTCATGATTAAAAAAGTTAGACAAGAAAGGAGAGGAGTAATGTTAATCCTATCACCAGCTTTAGGAATAATTGAGGATCTAAGGATATGCTGGATGATTCGGGCATCTTGGGTCATACCGGCCACTCTAGCAACATGATTGTCAATCGCATTTTCTCTAATTACCCTATTGATTTGAAACCATTTGAAGGAGGTTTCTGACATTAGGGTGTGGGCTCTATATCCTTCAGTCCTTAAGTTTAAAAATGCACCAAGGTCGTGCTTGGTGATCTCAACTTTTTTCTTAAAAACAAAAGAACTAATGATAGAGTGGTCAGAATTGAAACTCATGTTGGCTAGGAAGTAATGGTAGGTTTGCTTATTGTAGAAGTGGACAAGAGAAAGAATGAACTGAAATTGGGTTGAGGCGAAGAGGTGTAATACCCGAAATTTCAACTCTGTTTGGATAAGAATGCGAGACGGAGTGATTTTTGCAGATGCAAAACGAGGAAAAGATTCCTCATTTGCCTTGGAAAGAAAGTTGTCTGGGGCATTCCTGTTAGGTTTCTTCACCAAAACTTTTTGTCTTTTGCTAGAGGAGGCCATAGTTGATTTGATGTAGAAAGGGATTGAAAAAGATGTTTGAAAGTGTGATTGTCAAGTTTGAAAGCCTTCATATTTAAAGAAAAACGATACGTTCGTCCTGGACGAAAATATTCGTCCTGGACGAAAAATTATCGTTCGTCTGGACGAAGTAATTTCGTACAGACGATCCAATTCGTCCAAATGTAACGGCTTTTCGTATTCAACACAACTTACGATGCGTCCCTTCGTACAGGCTTTTTGACTTGACCGATCGTACATACGAAAAAATTTCGTACAGACGATCGAAAAGTGTTTCGTTTTAATGACTCTTGAAAACCGTCCCCTACAATGAACCGACACATGTTCGTACAGACGAAAAAATTTCGTACAGACGAAGTTCGTATTAAAAACTGTCTTATCCACTCAACCGCTGCATTCAATCGTCCCGACGTTTGAGAAAAAGAAAAAATTCGTACTGGACGATCACAGATCGTACAGACGATCCAATAAAAAACTGCTCTCAAAACGGTTTAAATTCGCGCAAACTGTTTCTTTACACATCGTCCCGTACGAAAATATTTCGTCCTGGACGATTTCCTCCAAAAAAAAATTTTAATTTTGAAATTTTTAAATTAACAAAATCAACAAAAAACAATCAAAAACACAGAAAACATAAAACAAAATCATAAATCCAAAAACAATTCATTAAAAACACACAAAATTCACAAAATTACAAAAACAAAACACAACAAGTATCAATGTTACAAAGACATTTTATTTAAGCATTCAAGTCAATAACACCAAGCCTTGTTCTTAAAGTACTGAAGGTATCAAAGGCTAAAGGTTTTGTAAAAATGTCTGCAAGTTGATTTTCAGTTGAAACATGTATGAGTTCAATTTCTCCTTTGGATACATGATCCCTTATGAAATGATGCCTTATATCAATGTGTTTGGTTCTAGAATGTTGAATAGGATTTTTGGAAATGCAAATAGCACTAGTATTGTCACAATAAATTGGAATAGTGCCTATAGTTAATCCTAAGTCAATCAACTGTTGTTTTAACCAAAGTACTTGTGCCACACAACTTCCTAATGCAATGTATTCTGCTTCTGCAGTAGATAGTGCCACTGAATTTTGTTTTCTACTAGACCATGAAACTAATGAATTTCCAATGAATTGACATGTTCCAGAAGTGCTTTTCCTATCCACTCTACAGCCTGCAAAGTCAGAATCTGAGTAACCAATAATTTCAAATGAAGAGCTAAACTTAGGATACCAAATTCCTAAGTTTTGAGTTCCTAGTAGATATCTTAAAATCCTTTTCACTGCTGTCAAATGTGATTCTTTTGGATCTGATTGAAATCTAGCACATAGGCAAACACTAAACATAATATCTGGTCGGCTAGCAGTCAAGTAAAGTAAAGATCCAATTATCCCTCTAAATTTCTTTTGATCAACAGATTTTCCCTTAAGGTCTTTATCCAACTGAACTGAAGAACTCATTGGTGTACTAACAGGTTTAGCATTGTCCATTTCATATTTTTTGAGGATGTCCTTAATATATTTGGTTTGACTAAGAAAAGTACCTTCCTCAAGTTGCTTAATGCTAAATCCTAGAAAGTAATTTAAATCTCCCATTAGACTCATTTCAAATTCACTACTCATTGTTTTAGAAAAATCATCACAAAGATGTTTATTTGAAGATCCAAAGATGATGTCATCCACATAAATTTGAACAATAAGTATATCCTTTCCAATTTTCCTTAAAAAGAGAGTTGTATCCACACTTCCTTTTTCAAAAGATCTTTCAAGTAGGAAGGTGCTTAACCTCTCATACCAAGCCCTAGGTGCCTGTTTCAATCCATATAATGCCTTTTTTAATTTGAAAACATGATTTGGAAATTTAGAATTTTCAAAACCTGGAGGTTGTTCTACAAAAACATCTTCTTCAATTACTCCATTTAAAAAGGCACTTTTGACATCCATTTGAAACAATTTAAAACCTTTAAAACAGGCAAAGGCTAGTAAAACCCTAATTGCTTCAAGTCTAGCTACAGGGGCAAAAGTTTCCTCAAAATCAATTCCTTCAATTTGATTATACCCCTTAGCTACTAATCTAGCCTTATTTCTAATGACTACTCCTGAGTCATTCATTTTATTTTTGAACACCCACTTGGTTCCAACAACACTTTGATCTTTTGGCCTTGTAGTTAGTTCCCAAACTTTATTTCTTACAAATTGATTCAACTCTTCTTGCATGGCCAATATCCAAAATTCATCTGAAAGTGCTTGATCAATGTTAGTGGGTTCAACAGTTGAAATAAAGGCTGAATGATTGACTTCCTTGTTTAATCCACGCCTAGTTCTAACACCCTCACTTGGTTCACCTATGATTAATTCCTTTGGGTGGTTTTTAGAAAATCTCAAATCTCTAGGCAAAGGGTCTTCTCTTTCTAAATTTTCTTCCACATTTTCTTCCAAATTTAATCTATCAATCTTTTGGGAGTTTTCTTCAATTTCTTCTTCAACAACTTTTGGCTCTTCCATGTTTCCATTTTCATCAAAAACAACATGTGTGGTTTCTTCAATGACTAAAGTTCTTTTGTTGAATACTCTATAAGATTTTCCAACACTTGAATATCCAACAAAAATTCCTTCATCTGATTTTGGATCAAATTTTCCTAAGGCAGATTTTCCATTATTATGTATGAACACCTTGCAACCAAATACATGCAAATGAGACAAATTTGGTGTTCTTCCTTTTAGCAACTCATAGGGTGTTTTATTCAAATTTGATCTCACATTCACCCTATTCAGAACATAGCATGCAGTGCTAACCGCCTCAGCCCAAAAATATCTAGGAAGTGAGTATTCTGCTAACATTGCTCGGGCGGCTTCTATTAATGTTCTGTTCTTTCTTTCAACTACTCCATTTTGTTGAGGAGTTCTAGGTGCAGAAAAATTGTGATCAATCCCCTTTTCTTTACAGAAATCTTCAAATCTTTCATTTTCAAATTCTCCTCCATGATCACTTTGTATAGAAATTATTTCACATCCTAGTTTTCTTTGTATCCAAGTTGAAAAATTTCTGAATTCCTCAAATGATTCACTCTTATGAAAAAGAAATTTAACCCAGGTGAATCTTGAAAAATCATCTACTATAACAAATCCATATACCTTTCCTCCTAGACTAACAGTGCTTACTGGTCCAAAAAGATCCATGTGTAGAATTTCTAAAGGTTTACTGGTCCTAAGATCTTTAATGGACTTAAAAGAGGACTTCACTTGTTTTCCTAATTGACATGCATCACACAGATGGTCCTTAGTAAAGTCTAGTTTAGGTATTCCTCTCACCAAATTCTTTTGGGTAATTTTTTAAGATTTTTCATACTAGAATGACAAAGTCTCCTATGCCAAAGCCATGATTCATCAGAAACAGTTTTCAAACAAAAGGCAGTAGGAGATTGAATACAATTTAAATCTAGCATGTAAACATTGTTCACCCTTTTTCCATTTAAAACAATTTTCCCATTTAGGCTAATTATGCAGCTAGTAGGTAAAAATTTTACATTATAGCCCTTATCACATAGCTGACTTATGCTAAGCAAATTATGTTTTAAGCCTTCAACTAATAAAACATTATCTATGAAAAAGTTTTTCAAATTTCCAATCATACCTGATCCAACCACTTTCTTTGTGGTATTATCTCCAAGTGTAACCTTGCCTCCACTCCTGGCTTCCAGCGTTATGAATTGAGCAGTATCTCCAGTCATGTGCTTAGAACATCCGCTGTCCAGGTACCATATACTCTCACGAGGTCTTGTGTGAGAGTATACCTGCAAAATTCTCAAATGTTAGACCTGGGAACCCAAACTAGTTTGGGTTCACCTTTATGAAATTTATAATCAGATGCATGTGTGATATGTCTAGGTTTATGCATCTTAGTTCTCCACACCAAATTAGGTTTCATCTTTAAAGTGCAGGTGTGAGATATATGTCCCAAAAATCCACAATTGTTACATTTAACATTAGGAAAAATATTCCTATGTTTTCTTTCATATGATTGTCTTCTAAGGGATTTCATGAATTTAGGATAATACTTAGGATTTGTAAAATCTTCAAGTTTAGGGGGGTTCCTATTATCCTCGAGAGCTCTTATAGTAAGTTTGTAAAATGAATTCATTTCCTCCAAGATTCGATTTGTATAATTGACTCTATATGTCTTGTGCTCAGATTCATCCTTAAATTTCTCAAATTCTTTTTCAAGTTCAGCATAGGATGATTTTAAATTCTCAAAATTTTTATTCAAGTCATCATATTCATCAAGTAGTTTCATGTGGTTGCTATCAATTAAAGCATGATCTTTCCTAAGGATTTCGTGTTCCTTATTAAGCTCTTCCAATTCTAAAACTAAACTAGCATGCATCTTTTTCGTTTTCCTATATGCATCATGCATGTGTTCAGAAACTTCAAACAATTCATTATAAGTTAAATCACATACCTCTTCTTGATCTGATTGTTCAGCTTTATCTGCCATCAAGCAAAGGTTGGTGACTTCTTCTTCTTTTTCAGTCTCAGATGAGTATGAAGCTGAGTCCGCCCAAAAAGCCTTTTGAAACTTCTTCTTGCCCTTCTTTACCATTGGTTTCTCCTCTACCTTCTCCTTGCTAGGAGTGGCTTTGAGTTTTGGACAATCAGTCTTTATATGACCTGGTTTCCTGCATTCATAACAAATCACTTCATTAGAAACCTTGCCATTTCTGTTATACTTACCTCTATTCCATTGCTGGCGTCTCTTCTGCTTCCTCTTTAAAAAGCTTTTGAATTGTCTAGTCATCAGTGCTATATCATCTTCATCCTCAGGTTGTGAGTGTTCACTTTCTGACTCTTCCACATTTAGTGCAATATTCTTGTCCTTTCTTGGTTCACCTGCATCAATCTTTCTTTGACTTACTCCTTGCTCGTAAGCAATGAGTGAACCAAGAAGATTGTCAATAGAATAAATGTTCAGATCTTTTGACTCTGTAATTGCAGTAATTTTAGCATCGTATGCAGTAGGTAAACAACGAAGAATCTTATTAACCATTTCAGCATTAGTTAATTCCCTACCAAGTGCATGCAAAGAGGTGACAATTTGAGTGAATCTTGTGTACATGTCAGATATTGATTCATTAGGTTTCATGTGAAATAATTCGTAGTCATGTAACAAGATATTGAGTCTTGATTGCTTAACCTCATTTGTCCCTTCATAAGTAATACAAAGTCTATCCCATATGTCTTTTCCGCTTTTACAAGTGGAAACTCGCATGTAGTCTTCAGATTTTAAAGCACAAAAGAAACTATTTAAATATTTCGCATTTAATTGTGCTAAGTCACGTTCTTCTATAGTCCAATCTGCATAGGGTGTATCTACCCTAATTCCATCAACTAATCTAGTTGGTTTTGTGTAACCTTCCTGGACTAACATCCACATGCGATAATCAAGTGACTGTAAGAAAGTAGACATGCGTGTTTTCCAAAAATCAAAAGGAATATTGTCAAACAGTGGAGGTCTAGTGATAGAGTAACCCTCAGGTGTGTTTCGGTTTCCAAATGTAGCCATCTACGTTAATCAAAAAGTAGTTCAAACTTATGATTTTGAAACAATGCTCTGATACCACTTGTTGAGTACAGTAATTAGGTTGTTAAGCCTAAGTAAATGTCCCACGGCTACCAAGAGGGGGGTGAATTGGTAGTTTTAAAAATTTTAAACCCTCTTAATAATAAAGTTGAACCGAAATAAAATTTTCTTTTAAAGTTAGTAGAAAAATGTTTTTCAACCACAGAGTTGTTAAAACTGAAATTCAAAATGCGGAAACGTAAAAGCAATAAAGTAAAAGACACCAGATTTATAGTGGTTCGGTCTATAACCAGACCTACATCCACTCCTCAGAGGCACCCTCTGAGTATTGCACTAATACCACAAAGTGACTCTCCTTTAGCACCCACAGCAAGGCGGAGAAGCCTGTACAAAACCCTCTTTTCACCACTACCCGGTGCGGCAGAGAACCGTCATCCTTTTACACAATCCACAGTGCTGGCAGAGAACCGTCGTCCTTTCACACTCTCCTAGTGTGAGCAGAGAACCCTTCGGCTGTTCACACTCTCCAAGTGTAGGCAGAGAACCTTCTTCCTTTTACACTCTCCTAGTGTAGGCAGAGAACCGACGTCTGTTCACACTCTCCAAGTGTCGGCAGAGAACCGGACCTTCTTGAATGATCTTCTCACAAGAATCTAGAAGGAAGAAAGAAAAGAGTGAAGAAATCCAATTTCACAAGTAGAGATTCTTACCTTAGCAATCCAAGTGAAGCCTTCTCGCTCCAATGGTAGGAATCCTCCTTTGAAAGCTCTCTTCCATTCTCTCCTTGGCTATTCTCTCAATAGGCACGAAGATCAAATGACAAAAAGATTGGGTGGCAGTCTAATTTGGACTATTTATACAAAAGACATGAAAAACCGCCCAAAAACTGCATATTTTCAATTCTGTACGCAGTGGATCGTCCCGTACGATCCTGGATCGTCCTGGACGATTTTACTTAAACGATCTGAAACGACCCAATTTGTAAATGTGTACGAAATGACTTCGTACAGCTGATCGTCCTGTACGAACTAGGTTCGTCCAGTACGAACGGTTATTACAAGGTCGGTTCTAGAAACTGCTGAAAACTGTCCTAAGTCGGTTTATCGTTTGGACGAAAATATGTTCGTCTGGACGAAAATTTTCCAGAGAGCCGATCGTCCTGGACGATTATTTATTTCGTCTGGACAAAAATTTTCCAGAGGACCAATCACCGGGGACGATAATTTGGTTTCGTCTGGACGAAAATTTTCCAGAGAGCTGATCGTCCGGTACGATAATTATTTTCGTCTGGACGAAATTTTTCCAGAGAGCTGGTCGCCTCGTACGATGGTAAAATTCGTCTGGACAAAATTTTACAGAGAACCCATCGTCCGGGACGATATTAAAATTCGTCCTGGACGAATAGGACTTAGAAAAATTTTTCAAAGCAAGTTCCTATTCGTTCCAAATGCTCTATAGGAGATAACTGACAGATCGTCCAGTACGATAAATATCATCCTGTACGATCAGTATAGAATTTCAAGATCTCCTTATTTGTGTGTGTAAGATTTTATTCACTCAATTACAATCACTCCCTTTCAAAATTAATTCAGAGAAAAGACAAACTTCAAATAAACAAAATTTCTCATGTTGAATTTGATTTGAAGTTTTCGTAGTCTGGAGTCTGATTTTCCTGAAATGTTAGTACACACAAGAGAAAGTGCAAATCTTCTGAAATTGATAGGAGATAACTATACATTTGAACAATAATGTTTGGAATCATCAAAACTACATAAGTTGCACAAATATAAATCATTCAAATAACAACTATTCAAACAATATTTATATTTTACATCTAATAGAACATCAATGCTTGATGATGAACAAAAATTTTGAATTCTCAAAAATCAAGTGTTAAAAATACTAAAGGATAAATAGGTCCTTTGATATTTAAGATTTAGAAAGGGAAGCCACTTTTTTCTTATTTAATTTTTTTTTTGCTACATATTTAATGAATGTGTCTCTTTTTTTCTTTTCTTTTATTTTCCTTCTTCACTTTTTTTTTTTATTTTTTTTAAGAGGCTTCCTTTATTTAAATCTTGAAAAGATTATTTCAGTTGTAAAATCATCTTCCAAGTATAAGAGTTAAAAAAAAAAATAACACTCTTATACAAGGAAGATTGATTTACAAATTGGACCTGATCCTTATAGTATGAATAGACAACTTAGTTGAGATAATTATAATATAAGTTCATCAACTCGTAAGATGCTTATGAGATGTATAATAACAAGGTGAACAAAACTTTCCTTTCCTCCAATTTTAATTTGACATAAATCTTAATTCAAAAGAAGATACATATTGATATCATAATGGGTGAACCCAAATATGATAATTTTTTATCACTATTGAAGAGGAAAAACTATTAAAGATGTTTTAAAATCACCTGACTCAGTATCAATTCAAGGTGTGTCAATTAATTTTAAAGAAAAGCCACATGACAAAGAAATGTTTATCATATCATGGGTTAGCCTTAATAAGGAACCTTGAATTATCCCAAGTCTTTGATTGAAAGAGGAATTTAAGATGATCAATCTTAACAAGAATTGCTCATGAGTTTTCTCAAATGGAGTAATGAAGCCAAGAGTAAACTTAGCTAATATTTGATTTAATAATATTACCATAAGAGAAAATTACATATGATGAACAAAAGCTTTTATATAACTTGTCTATTTATCTTCATTATATGCCTTAAGATCCATTTTTTATCAGAGTTAAATCACATGGCAGAGGACAAATCGTCGTATCCATGTAGTACTCTTAGGGAATAGGATTTATAGGCATATTAAACTTTAACCTACAAGAAGGTTTAAAGGTGAGAGAATTTAGAAGGATTTTCAAACTTCAATATATCAACCAATATTTATACAATCCTAAGATTAGAAAAATCATAATATGATTGAATAGAAGATTTGAAAATATATTTGAATTTAATTCAGCGATTGCTAGGAACTTAGCAAAATTAGCTAAACTTTTATGCTTTAAGGTTCCAAAAGGAAATAAGATTAAATATATCTTCATCTAAAGCGTTAATCCACTCAAGTGGAGGGAGGGAGGGAACACACTTTTATTTTTAGCATTGATAACCATTGGTCTTATTCTTTAAGTGTTTAGAGGAGTCAACCACAATGAAGTTTTAATTATAATTTAAGAAAGATAGAGGTAAATTTTTTTTTAAAAGAAATCAACCTACTATTTTTCTTAGCAAAATTATTTTTATAAGCTTGACTTGTATTTGAACTTTCAAACTTTTCTCAATGTAAATTGACTTTAATCTTAAAAATCTTGCATAGATTAGGTTATGGACCCTGTCCTAGCAAACATATCAAGCTACAAAGGACATGTAACTATAATATATTAATAGGACAAGCAAAAAGTTTTGATTTGAAGGTTTGAGCTTTTGGACCTTGTCCTACCACACATATTAAGCTATAAAAAAAAATATAACTATAATATGTTGGTTTAGATAAGGATAAAACTTTGATTTAAAAGCTCAAATTTTCTTGAGATTTGTCCAACCACATATTGAGTTATAAAAATATATAACTGCAACATATTAGCTAGGACACAGAAGTTTAAAATTTTTGAAGACTTAAAGTTATTTGGACCCAATCCAAATAATACATTAAATTACTAAAAGAAGTAACTATACATATTACTAAAGCTTGGGCAAAGAGATTTTGGACCCAGTGCTAAGTCAAACATCAAGCTACAAGAAAAATATAACTGCAACATTCGAATTAGCACACAGGGATTTTCTTTACAAAAAGGCCATTATAAAGGAACTCCTCGTTAGTTTTCTAACGGGGTCCAAAATAAGACCTCTAAATTTTTTAGATACCGGTCAAATTATTCAAGAATGAAATGAATAAAAGAACCGGCGGAAGAAAGATAGTTACAACCTATGCTAAGCACAAGTATACTACTGATTAAAGGGTATAAAACACTGCTAAAGATGGAGAGAGGATTGATCCCCAGCGGAGTCGCCAGAAAAACTTTGGTGGGAAAAAAAATTTGTATCACCACGCAGATTTTGATTTTCTCCTATTTTGTAATCGAATACTACATTGAGAATAAAGTACAGTCTCGAGAGGCCGACACAATATTCTACAATGGATTCAATATCAGAATAGAGTTTTAAAAAGATAAATTTCTATGATCAAACATAGTTCAAATAATAACATATCATCTCGAAAGATGAATATAAGATTCTATATAATATGTTTAAAAATAGAAATAAATTTTTTTTGAAAAAGTTTATCCATTCTTTTATTTAGATATAACAAGGAGAAAATTATATCATCTTGAAAGACGAACATACCATTCTTCAAGACATCCAAAACAAGAATAAATTTTATAAAATTCATCATTTCCAAAATTAAATATAATAAGCAGGATATTATATTATCTGAAAAGATAATAATAACATCCTACAAATATATTTAAAATAAGAAATGAAGTTTTAAAGACATCTGCATTACCAAAGATTCTTCCCTTATTTTATATAAATAAAATAAGGTTTATTTTAGTCTGGGGTTCTCAAATCCCTATAGGAGCAAGCTCCTATAGTTAATTACATCCTAGGAGGAGTGCTCCTAAGAAAACTCTCGATTAAAGCAGTGATTTCATACCCTTTGACTACAAAGTAGAAGACAAGAAAACAGAAGTAGGAATTTTCAAGGAGAAAGCTCAATGTTGAACATTTATTAGCGAGTCAAAGGAAGAAAAGTAAGAGGTGTCAGATTCTGAGAAGCTCAGAGACAACCTCAGTCTATCCTATGTTGGGTTTTACATTTTAAGAGAAAATTTTATGTTTAAGTTGACATTTTATTAGAGATTTGAGATTATATTCCCAGAGGGCAAGGACTTAAGATCTAAAAAGAATCTGCCTCAGAACCTAAATCTAATTTGGGTACTACAAAGTAGCGACCCGAACCTAACTAATTTAGTGCAAATCTGGACAAACCCCAGCCTAGATTGGAGAGCCAGCTAATCACCTAGGCGCTTTAAAACCATGTGTTCAGTCTCTTATGAAAGATGGGTAGGAATGTTATTTATGTTTTAATGAATTGGGGGCCGATATCTAAGACAGACCCTAATTGGCCCCTCAACTAATGTAGGGTGAAAAATGTCTAGAGATGTAATTAATATTTTAGACTCTTTTTAGTTTGTATCTAATGCAATGCATGCTAATTGACTCGAATGCATAAAATGAATATGAAGCAGTTTAAAAATTAAGCTTAGAAAATAGGTTTTTCCCTAAAGATTGCACAACTTCCCCTTGACAGAACTGCACCCTCATAGGTCAAGTGGTCTGCCAGAACCCGCAGGCGGGGAGGTGCCTAACAAGGAAGAGAAAGTAATAATATGCTTATGCTAACTCTCGGTGGTCCCGAGCTTACTTCTTTGATCATTAGAGTTACTATGTGAGCCTAAAAATTTTTATTTTTAATTACAAGTAAAAGAATTTTAAGCGTACCCTTACGAAAAAAATCTCTCCGATTCGAATCCAGGCTAAAACAAAACACGACATGCAAGGGCCCTAAAAAAAGCTACTGCACAAACAATGTAAACAAACAAATTAAAAAATCCAAAATTATAATATCCAATGTCCAATGTCCATATTACACCCATAATTTGCAGAAAAGTAAAGTGGCCGGGCACCACTGCCAATAAACCCGGATTCTAATCCTAAGAATGACGCAAATGATTTTTTAAATGGGATATATTATTTCTTGTATCTTCAGTTCTTTGTCTTCTTTCTTCTATTTCTCCATTTCATCCTCTCTTCTTCTACGAACTTCTTGGATCCGCCGGGTTCTGGATATCCAAATGAAAAGAAACTCATCCTTGAGAGGGGTATTTTCTTTTCTATTTGGATATTGAATCATCCTAATTTAGCTTTCCAAATAAAAGAGAATAATCCTTTAAGGTATATTCTCCTTTCTTTGGATTCCAAATTAGATGTAATATCCCATTTTTAAAAATTACTTTCACATTTATTGACTCTTGATATATTATATTTATATTACATTTCATTTCACAGATAGGGAAGAAAAATCTAGTCCACCTGCAGGGTTATCCTAAGCAATTTAAAATAAAAATCATCCCACACAGTTATATATATGCAATTGAATTTAAATTATTAAGACACACTTGGCCCCACTCTTCTTCATTTGGGGGCTAAGCAGCTAAAGCACCTGTAGCATTTATTAATTAATAATTAATTAGCCCCCTTTTTCTTCCATGCACGAGTGTGGCCACCTACAGAAAATCATGTTAACAATCCAGATCGCTCCTAGCCTATGGGTAATCTAATCATCAATAAAACAAACACAGAGTGCAGTAAAAATAAATAAACAAACACACCAACATTTTACAACCAGCATGCAATAAAACTCGAGAAAAAGCCCGTCACAGTACAGTAAGGAAATAAACACCGGCCTAACCTAAAACTAGAGTCGGTTGTCCTAGCAAACAATTCTAAGTGTGTGTATTAGAAAGTGTGGTTTTGATATATCCTAAATCAATTATTGGCTAAAGTTTTCTAATCGATTGAATTCTAATTTAAAGATATTTACTAATTCTAAAATGAGATGTCACTAGATTTTCTTTGTTATAAGTTTCTATCCTAAAGTGTGCATGCATCCTAAGTCTAGATTTTCTAAGACTCATTTCTTAATTTTTGTCCTTAAGTGTCACTACTGTTATATAGGATAAAATTTTTTGTTATTACTAACCCCTAGGACTTTTCATGCGTGTAAAGGTTTAAGGATCTAAAATAAAATAAAAGTAATCCTAATAAAATTGAAGTTGCTACAAGGACCTAAAAAGGAAGGGTTTACGCACACCACATCAAGGGGCCCCTAAAGGTTTTCTAAGTTTAGAAATACTTACAGTCACCGGGGGCTACGACCCGGTGGTTTCGCCAGTAGCACCTCTACCCGGTTGGATAGAGGCGACTGACGCCTTTAGCTCCTTGTACTTTTGTCTCCTCGATCCGTACCATTCCTCGCAGTTCATGCAAATAAATAGAAAACAAGGAAAAACAGGGAAAAGCAGGGATAACAGGGATTAGAAAACACGTTTAATATTTAATAATTAAGTAATAGAAATTTACTGAAAATAAAAGACGTACCTTTCTTCGGGCTTGAACACCAGTTCTATTGATTCTACTTTTGAAATCCTTTTGCTTTCGACAATTTACTTTATATTTTTCTAACATTCACTTCCACTCTCCCTAACTTACACAATTTCATAAAACAAAAATTTTACCTCTTACACTTACACATTTCACCATATCCAAAAAAATAAATCATACTCTACGCTCTTCCTTTTCAAAACATTATTATACACTTCAATATTTAAAATACCTTTCAACACACAAATTTTACTTTTCAAAACATAAACCTTTCATCTTTCCAAATCACACAAATTCCACTTTTACCTTTTCAAAACTCATACACCTCCTTTTTCAAGATATACATTTTTTTTGCTTTTCCAATATCACACACTTTATTCATTTTTCAACACACACACACTTTTCCTTTCAAATCATTACAATATTCTCTTCCAAATCATACACAAATTCAACTAAATCTCTACCTTTACATATAAGTTTGCCACATCACCCTTTCCAAAACACATAAATTCCACTTCACCACCTTCCAAAAATACACAAGTTCCACTACATCTCCACCTTTACACATTTTGTATTCAATACATATACACTTAACTTCTTAACAAATAAAAAAAAATTATCAAACAATTTTTTTTTAAAAAAAAGCACAATTCTCTTTTTAAAGCATTTCACCTTTAAATATATACACTTTCCAAACACATTTTCTTTCCAACGCCTAAGTTTTCCAAAACACTCTGCTTTTACCTTTCTTATACAAAACATTTTTAATACAAATACACTTATCAAAACACTTTACCTTTCTAAAACCACACTTTTTCTCCATTCAAAGATCGTACATTTATAATTTGAATCACAAAGCACAATTATGCTCTCCAACATTTTCATCTTTACTGAATCAAGATAAGAAACCACTCTTGATGCAAATGCAGAGAAAGAAACACTAGGCTTCAAATTGAATCGAACATGCAACTATAAGCTCCCAACTTACTCATTGATTACGAATCAATAATTATACCAAATGAAATTTGAGATAAGAAAGGAAAACAATAACAACTCAATTTCTTTCCAACAAGTCAAGAAGACTTTCGATATAAATCATACAATCTTTCATTGAATCCATATATGCTAAAGAAAGAAACATAAAACAAACAATAGATCAAACAAAACTACAATTGATTCTTTAATTTCAAAAAAGAAGAAGAAGAAATATGCTGCTGATTTTAGAGTTTCTTTATAGTTAATTGCTGAGTTTTTTTTTTTTTTAGATTAATGTAATAATCTAAATAACCCATGAAAACATCAAGATAGAAAAGAAAACCATGATTTCAAGAAATTCTTTTGATATATTTCTCATCCTTGTACAAAAAGAAACAATTAAAAGAACTTTCATACAATCCAAATTTCAAAGTTGCAACAAGAAGACATCAAACAAGAATGAGAGAAGAAGAAGATGGAAAGGATGTAGAAGAAATTACCCAAGATTAGGATGTCTTTTATGCGTCGGCTAAGGCAGAAGAGGCGACGACGTGCGACTACTGCTGCTCGTCGAGAGGAGGTAGTGGCTTCGGCTTAGGTTCATCACGAGGGAGTAGGGAGGCTTGGACATGTCATCTATGAGAGGAGGGAGGCTTGGACGTTTTTTTGGGTTGAGGGAGAGTGAGAGTGGGTGGTTATGGGTTGAGGGAGAGGGAGAGTGGGTGGTTATGGGTTGTTGCTGAACCCTTTGACCGTGGACCGTTCGGTTGACATTTGAAGGCCTTAATGATTTCGGAATTTGGTGATCTTGGGCTCATTGGATTCGTCTCGTCTAGCCGTTCGATTCGAGTATAAGCTCGTCAAAATCGGAGACCGTTTGGTCACTCAAATTGCGGTTTGAACCTTCCAACAGCAATTTGAGCCCTTGATTTGGACTCATTTGGGCTCGGATTGGGTTGATCTTGGTGTCGTTGGGTTTGTATTTCTGAGACACTCAGTTCGACTGTAAGTTTGCTGAAATCGGAGTTGGGTGGTTTCCGAATTAATTTTTGAAATTTCCAAACTTGATTTTGCATCAAGATTCGTGCCCGATTAAGATAATTTTTGACAACGTATCAATTATTATTATATATATACTTGTGACGAGTCAAAACGGGTTAATCAGAGCCATTGAAATCGAATTCAATTTGAGTTAATTTGACTTGATTTTGATTTGATTGGTGAGTTGTTTTAAGTCCAATGATATATCAATTTGATCAAAATCGAATTAGATTATATTAAATTGAGTCAATTAACATCGACGAATCATAAAGAGGGCTTGATTTGAGTTCGTTTGGAGTTGAATTAAAATTGGATTGAATTGATTTTGATTCAAGTTGAGTGATAGGTTCGAGTCGATGCTACGTCATTAGGTGTCCACCTAAGGGAAATCCTGCAGGTGCGACATCTACACTAGGCTATGAAGACCTAGGTGCTAGAATTGAATCTGGGGAAATTGACCTCAAATAATGAGGTCAACAAATATTTCAGGATGCAACAGTTTGACATCATCTGTGGGAAAGTGGTTCTCGACTGGGGGAAAATTTTGCTCTAACCTCAGAAGGTCATTCATGCCAACTTCCTGACATCAACTATTGGTTCATCAATTTTATGAAAATTAAATCCGGACTGGGGGGAAACTTTTACTTTAACTGTGGTTAATAAGATCCCTCCACTGCTTTCAATACCAAGATGATATTTTAGGAAAATTTGAGCAAATGCAAGGATACTTCCAATCAAATGTAAGCTTTATACAGTCCCTTGCTGGACTTCTACTCCTTGGGTAAGATCTTAATCTCGACCTCAAAAAGGCAGTAACAATCTAAAGATAGACCCTCCTTTACCTTTAATTTTGGATATTCATGGCATTTACCCTCTCCCAATCAAGGCAAAATTGGTCCTAGGGGGATTCGATTTGACCTCTTCCATACAGGTTAACATCATCGATCAAAGCACTTTAACATACAACCTCAGATAGGTTCTATATCCTTGGTGGATTCTCACGACCTATTCCATACAGGTTAATGTCATTAAGTAAATGCTCTGACATACAACTTTGATTAGGTCTTACATCCTTGGTGGATTCTCTCGACCTCTTCCATATAGGTTAACATCATCGAGCAAATGCTCTGACATACAACCTCGGATAGGTCTTACATACTTGGTGGATTCTCTCGGCCTCTTCCATATAAGTTAACATCATCGAGTAAATGCTCTGACATATAACCTTGGATAGGTCTTATATCCTTGGCGGATTCTCTCGACCTCTTCAATACAGGTTAACGTCATCGAATAAAGCGCTCTGAAATATAACTTCAGAAAGGTCTCGCGGATTCTCTCGACCTCTTCAATAAAGGTTAACGTCATCGAACAAAGCGCTCTGAAATATAACTTCAGAAAGGTCTCGCATCCTTGGTGGATTCTCTCGACCTCTTCCATACAGGTTAACATCATCGAGAAAATGCTCTAACATACAACCTCAGATAGGTCTTATATCCTTGGTGGATTCTCTCAACCTCTTCCACACAGGTTAACGTCATCATGCAAAGTGCTCTAACATACAACCTCGAAAAGGTCTCACATCCGTACTGAATTCTCTCGACCTATTCCATATAAGTTCAAGTCATCAAGCAAGGCTCTAACATAGAATATCAGAATGGTCTCGCATCGATGGTGGATTCTCTCAACCTCTTTCATATAGGTTAATGTCATCGAGCAAATATTCTAACATACAACCTCGGATAGGTCATATATTCTTAGTGGATTCTCGCAACCTATTTTACAGATGCAATCTCTTCTACAGAGGCCAGCATCATCAAACAATGTTCTAAGTGAACATTCTCTCTAATGAAGATCTCATAAAAGCAAGTGATTGATAAAATAATCACTCATATAAAGACCTTAACAGTCTGACAGTGCCTCTAAAAATATGGGGGATAATATATCAAAATATATCTCAAAGATGCAATAACTTCTCTTCCTCAAATGGAAAAATTCTTAACTTCATGTACATTATCATTGGAGTTACATTGCAAATTATTCATCAAGTTCAATCATACATTTATTCTCTAACTGAAATCAAAAGTACATTGGCATCATCCGTATAAGCTACTATCATCAAGTAACAAGAAACTTCTAAACAATCAAATATCCTTAGTGAATTTAAAAGACTTCTTCTCTACTACATACAAGCATCTCTTACAACTTAATTTTCAAAGAAAGATTACAATTTGATTTTCATCAAGCCTTAACTTAGCAGACACTATATGTGTGTCGCCAGACCACTAACATATCATATTGCTCTGGCCCCTTAACTCAGGAATATTTGAATGTTAGTATACTTTAGTATTGATGCATATTACATCAGAAAAATGTAACTAGACTCCTACCATTATCGGTCATTCGTCTGATATCTTCTAGTGGTCCTTCACTTCATATCAGTCATCATTGGCTTCTCACTCAATTGCTACTTGCATCGCACCCTCGAACTCTCTCTTTCAGCTCTACACTTAATTGTTGACTGCTAATGGGCTTTATCTAGATCGTCCATCGTCGATAGACTTCTGCTTAAATGTTGTTAAAAAATCTCTCGTCTACTCATCAATTATGGTTCTCCTTTAGGACACTATCACCCAAGTCTTCTCAAATCACCCTTGCATATTACTAGTAATGGATCTTCTTCTATCAAGGGTTATCTATTAAGAAGATAGCCTCTCATCGTGACTTCTTCTACATAATAGATTCCACTAAAACTTGATAGGAAAATACCGCTTATCTCTAACAGTGGAATGCCTCCAATGTAAAAAAAAGAATGCAACCGAAGAATAAGAAGGAAAAAATTCTCCTTGTACATAAAAGAGGGGCACTGAAACTTGATAGGGGAATGTCGCCTATATTCGATAGTGGAATGACTCCAATATAAAAAGAAGAATGCAATAGAAGAACAAGAAGGAAAACATCTCCTTCAACACAAGAGAGGGGCACTGAAGCTTGATAGGAGAATGTGACATATCTCTGATAGTGGAATGTAAGAAGAAGACTAGAAGAGAAGAAAAGAAAAGGTTACAAAATCTTAAATTCTACACAAGAAGAGAGGCTCTGAATTTGAGTACGGGATACCACCTACCAAAAAAGGGGAATGTCTCAACTGTAAGAAAGCTAGAACGAGGGAGCAGAAAGAAAAGAAAATTTCAACTTCTAAAAAAGAGGAGGGGCATTGATTTACGTAGAGAAAGTCACCTACGTAAAGCAAGCTGAATGCCTCAACTGTAAGAAGAATTTTCAGAGGAGAACATAATGCAAGCAGAAAAAAAAATTTCTATATTGAAGAGGGGCGCTAAGTTAAGTAGGGAAAGTCACCCACGAAAGATTGCGAAAAACCTCTAGAGTAGGAAGAAAAATGGTGGAGAAAGAAGGAGAAAGATTGGAAAAATTCCAACTTTCGAACAAGAGGAGGGGTGCTGATTTAAGTAGGGAAAGTCACCTACGAAAAACAGCGGAAAGCCTCAACTATCAGAAAGCCAGAAGAAGAAAAAGAGGAGAAAATTCTATCTTCTGTATAAGAGGAGGAGCATCGAATCAAGTAGGGAAAGTCACCTACGAAAAAATAGCAGAAAGCCTCAAATGTCAGAGACTCACAAGGAGAAAATAAGAAGGTGCAAGTTTCCTCTAGCCCTTGGGGGATATTTATAGCATTTTTTGGGAAGAAAAGAACATTTCGAAATTCTCTGGAATTTTGCAAAATTTTTCTAAAATTGTTTACAATTTTCTAGAATTTTTTGAGATTTTTTCAGAATTTTTTGATTTAAAAATTCCATGTGGGCCCATAAAATTAAAAAAATAAAAATTTATTCTACCACCGGCCACAGAATCGTGCGCCCCAAGGGGCGTGCTTGTTTGCGTGCGGGCCTGATTTTTGGCCCGGACGGTCTAAATCGGTCATTTTTGGGGTCCCAGGACACTTTTTTCGACGTTCCGGACTCAATTTTGATATTTTCGGAGCTCAATAGGGCCTCTATGATCAAGTTTGAGTAAGATTTTAATTTTTGGAACACACTTTTTTAAGATTCGGCCAATGTGAAATATCAACACATATATTTTCGGACTCTTGGAGCTTTGACGTCGGAAAATAAGGGGGCAACTGATATATTATAAAAAAATTATCTTGATCGGGAATGAATCTTGAGGTAAAAATCAAGCCAGAACTTCAAAAATTAAATCCAAGGCGACATGAACTCCGATTTTAGGAAACTTATAGTCAAACTGAGTGTCTCGGAAATACAAACCCAACTACAAATTTGACTCAATCCGAGCCCAAATGAGTCCAAATCAAGGACCCAAAGCATTATTGGAAGGTTCAAACCATAATTTGGATTAGTAAAAGGTTTCCAAACATGACTTTCTTATAGTCAAATTGAGTGGCTTGACGAGACAAACCCAATGAGGCCAAGATATCCAAATTTCAATATCATTAAGATCTTCAAATGCATGATGAATGGTCCATGATCGAAGGATTCAATATCGGCCGTTCATCCGAACCACTCCATATTTTCCCCTGATCCCTCATCTATTTACGGGCCATGCCACTCCAAAAAATCTATAAATAGACCCCTCATTTGTCTTGAGAAGAGGAGAGCCAAAACAAAGGAGTGGGCCCAAGAAAACAATAAGAAGCAAGAAGCAAGAAAAAGGAAGAAGAAGATAAGGAGAAGAGAAGGATAGGAGGGAAAAACTCCTCGACCACTGCAAGAGTTATGTCTAACGCCAAAATTCTACCAGACTTTCGAACAACGCCGGAGTTTTGCTCTACGCTGGAATTATGACCGACCTCAAAGTGGCATGGGAATTCTGCCCAACTTCCAAGTAATGTCAGAGTTTCACAAGAACTCCAACTAACATCGGAGTTCTCCCCGAATATCATCTAACGTAGGAGTTCTCCTCGGCCACCAACTGATGTCGTACTTCTACTCGATGTCGGACCTCCACTATTTACTAAATTTCTACCTAAAACTAGACTTCTGTCAATTATCAGACTTTAACCAGACATCTATATGATGTTGGATTTCTACCCATTGATGGACTTCTACTAGATGTCATCTTCCTGACCTTCATCATCAGACTACAGTCCTTCCGTCCTCAGTCTCCCGCCGACTATGGTCCTTCAGACTTATGTTGCCCACCGATTATAGTCCTTCCGACCTCCGTCGTCCACTGACTACAGTCCTTCAGACTTACATCGCTCGCCGACTACAGTCCTTCCGACCTCCGTCATCTACCAACTATGGTCCTTCAGACTTACGTCGCTCACCAACTACGTACAATCCTTCTAACTTATATCGCACACCTACTACGGTCCTTTAGACTTACGTCGCCAGCCAACTATAGTCCTTCCAACCTCCGTCGTCCACCGACTACGATCCTTCAGACTTACATCGCTCGTCAACTACAGTCATTCTGACTTACCTCGCCCACCGACTATATTACTTTTGACCTCAGTTGCCCGCCGACTACGATCCTTCCGACTTATGTCGCACACCGACTACAGTCCTTCAGACCAAACTAACACATCAACATTTATGCTTTGTATTCTCACTATGTAATGTGCTCTATAATATGTACATCAATCTAAGGCCTTCCCCCAAGGAAGGACATAATTTGTAATTAACTATAATACTAGTGGATTCATTTATACTGGGTCAGTCCCCGTGATTTTTTCCCCTTTTTTAGGGGTTTTCCACATAAAAAACTTGGTGTCTCTAGTGAATGATGCACCCTTTCTCTTATATTTCTCTATTGCCGTGAATATTCCAGGATGCAATAATATTTCAATTTTTTTTGTAATAACTTGTTACACAAATCCCCTTCTCACCTACCTTGCTTCATACTCATATGCATCATGCTTGCACCATGCACCCATTGGCATGCCATACACCAACTATTACACCCATTACACTGCCTCCTATTTGCTATATCATTGCCCATGCATCTTCGATTTATTTCTCACAGGGCCACACCATTGTTATCAAATTGAGAGATGAGAGGACTTTAGATAGTCTTCATTTGCATTACGTCATCCAATGTTTCCTACCTTCGGATGCATTGATGTCATGATGATACTTACTTTCTGCGAGTGACTAAACTATATGATTATTTAATGTAATCTCTTCTATCCAAAATTTCCAAACTTTTTAGTTAATATTTTGTTTATTTATATGTTCTTGACTATTTTTTAATTTGTTAATAAATATTTTTCAATTTCCCTCTTATTTCAACATATCATAATGGACATAAAATATTATATCATTATCATCATATTTGCATGAAAAAGTGAGTAATGCTTTTTAGGGTTCTACAACTCTCTATTTTACTATATGTTAATGCAGTTTATGTATAATACAATTTGTATTTTAAGAACTTAATGCACACACAAAGATAGTGGGAATTCATCAAAATTTTAATGTCATGTTGAATGAGGTTGAGGGCATTTTTCAAAGTGTCAATTTGTTTCACCACTAAATAAAATTTTGTCTCTGTATCTATATGAAACCATTTTTACATCTACAAAAATATTTAATTATTTCTTTTACCCTTAGGTACCTAGTTAGGGATCATATATTTATTAAACTAATTCTACATATGATTAGTGCAATATTGCTTTGAATTCTAATTGATCATACATCATACATTTGTTCATAAAACATGCATGCGTTCATCCAATTATTAGATATCTGATCATACAATTTTCAAATTCATATTAGATTTCATTATGGCCACTTGGGAAGATTTAAGAAATAGATTATAACTTATAAATTTCTCCTATTTGTGGGTTTTAAGAGCTTAGAGAATCAAGTAGTAATATAATTTCATTACTCGCATTCCAAATTTCATTTCAAAGCTTTCTACAAGGCTTCCACAAAGTGTGGCAACATTTCTCAATAATCAATGCATCATATATTAGAAAGTATATTTATTTTCAATTTTACTTTTCTTTTTTACTTTCCTCCTTAGTCTTGGATGCATTTATATGTTACTATTATAACATTTATCTAATACTACTTGAGTATTATGGAGAGTATTTAAAAAGCTAAAAAATTGTAAGAAATACCTAAAAAAATCTTAATCAAGGTGAAAATAGTTGATAAAGACAAGCTGTGCTGAACTTGATACAAATCATCAAGAAAAAAATTATTATGACCATACTAGTTGATTATGATAGGTTCAAGATGGGAGTAAGGATTATAATAACCACATCATAAGATCAAGATCAAAATCAAAGAGAGTTTCCAACACCAAAAATTAAAAAATCATATTTAAAATATTTTAGGAAAGTATGCAAGAATAAAATTTAAAATAATAAATATCAACTTTAATAATTTACATGTTTAATTTTAATAATTTTTTTCAATATAAGAAGCTTTTATTTATTAATGTTTCCTAGAATTTTAACCTTTTTCTGTAGTATATGGGATAGCCACTCCTTGATTAGAGTTAAAATTGGTGTGGCCTTACACAATATTCTTCTATGCTTTAAAATTTCCCTCTTCTTTTAATTTTTATAATAACCTAATGTGCTTCTTTAAATATTAATTTCAATGAAAAAAAAAGCTTTTGATGATTGAAAAATATATTGAGATTTAAGATTTTTTTATTGTTGGCCAAACCTCTATTTGTTGGTTGTTTTGTGGGCAACACATTTGGGAACTTCTTGGTGGAAGACCATGTTATGGTCCTTTTCTATTTTAATATCCCTCCCCAAATTGTCTAGACTCATTTTATAAAATTTTCCCATCCACTACAACAGAAAAAGATTTATAAGACTTGTGAGAGGTTAAGCACAATTAGAGCATCCTTGGCCTTATTTGGCTCTTACACTTTCACTACCCATATAACTCCTTTGGTTATAAATGAAAACTTATGATCATATCTTTAAACATAATCATATCCATTCCAATAACTCATAATGCTAAAAAATATAATTAATCTCATAGTGTAATCACATATTTCAAGACTATCCAAAATTAGCTCAAATTAGACTCCTTCACCTTCTTATGGTGTATTCTCGATCAAACACTCTTAAACATATTGAATCCCCTAAAAAAATTCTAGATCATGATTCATGTCATTCCCTTATAGTTTTAAGAGGATCCATATCATAAAAGCTCCTCAGTGTTATACCCCGAAGGGTGAAATCCTAAGGGTAAGTTTAACCTTAGTTATAAGTTGAACCTCCACCCCACATAAATTTTTTTTTTAAAATATTTAGGACTGTTCCACAAATTATTAGTCACACAAAAAATAATTGGAAGCTTTGAAACCACCCCTTCAAGTCTAGGTGAACTTTAATATCAAGGCTAAAACTTGGTACTTCAAAATTCCAATACAAAAATCTTTTGGAACTTTAACCTTTGGCACTTTTTATTGGTGTATCTATCATCCACCAAGAAATCATGTCTAATATTTACTTGGTTAGTTTCTTTTATTTTGAATTAATAAAATCAAGGAGAAAATTTTGGATTACTGCATTTTGGTGGTAAGCATATGATTTTGTGTGTTAGCTTCAACTAATTACATCTACTTACATGATCTATCCTTTCCCGTGTGAGAAACCACCATCCTAACCCAATATTTAGTAAAGTTATTTATAAGAAAGTGTTACAAATAGAAATTAAAATTCATCATTGAGGGCTAATGCACATATGAGAGACAATCTTATATTATTTTATTAAATCTGCATAGATTAATATTATATCATCTCTAAGGATAGACTAATATTTTACTATCAATTTGTAAAGAGAAACTCAATTTATTTTTAAAATCACCTGTAGAAAAAGGAATATTTAATTCACCCCAAAGATAAAAAGAATATTCACTAATTATTTTAACTATGAAAACTAAACCAATATATTTATTTTATGATTAAATATTGTATAAGTAATATTTAATTCATGCTAAATGATAAAATAATATTCACTTATAACTTTGTTCATTAAACTAAATAAATATATTTATTTTTACAATCGAACAAAATAAAAAATATTCACTTCATCCCAAAGAATAAAGGCAATATTCACTTATCTTTTTTATTATAAAAAAAAATAAAATTTAAAGCTAGGTCTACATCCATAGGTTTATCCCCAATCTTAGAAAGGAATTAAGATTAGATTTATTTTAATATTGGGTTCTAGACTTCCTATAAGGGTAAGCCCTTATAGTTAATTATTTCTCTAAAGAGAATACCTTTGATTAAAATCAAGACTAAAGATTTTCAAATTCATATAAATTTAAAGAAAGGCTTGGGCTATCAAGATTTAAGTACATAGGCTTTAGATTGTAAATTTTACTTGGGATTTAGAGATTAGATTTAGACATAAAGATTTAAATTTTCAAATAATAGAATAGGAGAAATGTGTAGAGAATGAAGAGTGTATACAATCTAAACTTATATTTGCCTAGATTGAACTGCCAGCTAACAATCCTAATCACAATCAACAAACTTATGAAAGTAGGATTTAATAGCTCTATCCTAAGAATCAAAGAGTTATAATTTAATAAACTTTAATCAGGGGAGATTTACATTATATACATGATCATGAAATAAAATGACATATGGAAAATAATGTATAAATAAAAAAAAACTTTTATATATTTATAATTTATAAGAGTATAACTCAAGTTCTATCTTAAAGAAAAGATGGATAAGCTCTTCTAATAATAAGCCTAGATTTTTATTCCTATACAATGTAGATTTGAATATGATTGTTTATTTTTATCTTTTATACAATTCTAAAAGATAATGATCTTTAAAGGAAGAAGAATTGTTTCCTTTTGGAATATATAAATATTTATAAATAATCATTTTAAAATCTTTTACAACTCTTGATATTGTACAACTAAATCTAAAGAATTTATATTTACACTTTTATTTGCATTTACATGTACATTAATTCCTAAGTATGTTCTATTTTATAAGAATATAAAAAAGTAGTATAGTACAATACTCATATGCAATGTTGTATAAGTGTGAACAAGAAAAATATAACACAACCTAAGAACCCACTCCAAACTAATATGCACCAACAAATGGTAAATATTACATTTAGGGTATGTAAAGTAAACACTCCAAACATGAGTACCCTCCAAGAAAGGCATTCCAAATAAATCAAACTAAACCATCAGCCTAGACTAGGAAGAAAGTTAATTATTCTAGCAAATCATCTAAAGTGTGTGTATAAGGCTATGTGGTTTTAGTAGATTCTAGGCTTTTTTGTATGAAGTTATCTACAACTAATTTTGTTTCAAGGTCATTGTTTAGTGTTTTAAAAAATTTTGTTTTTTTTTAATTGTGTTTTAGATTGTTTATGTTATTTAGCTTAAGTTTTAAAGAACATAGTTGTTGATCTCATTTTTGTATGAGATTAATAGCATCAGTTCAAACCCTAGATCAATCTAGAATCTAGATTAATCCATACTCCAAATCAATCCAGACCCTAGATCAATCTATATTCCAGATAAATATATTCCCTAGATCAATCTTGACCCTGAATCAATTTAGACCCCAGATCAATCTAGACTTTAGATTAATCTAGACCACAAGACAATCCAAGCCTCAAATAAATCCCGACCTTAAGTCAATATAGTTCTCAAATCAATCTAGATCTCAAACAAGTTCAGACTTCAAGATAATCTTAACCTTTAATCAACCTAGACTTAATAATCCAGCCTTCTATCAAATGCCAATCATATCTAGTTATTTTATAATCATCAACATGTTTGATATTGATTTCAAATTTAATAAATTAAACATAAAAACCAATTCAAATTAAAAAATCCATACCAAAATCTAGAGATAAAAGCCTAGGTTCTAAAGCCCTTTTTGAGTAATTTTCAATCTCTTCAAAACCTAATCAAATGACCTCTGATTAATGATCTGTCAATTCCATATTAATCAAATTTGTTCCTAGGGCCAACTCTCTAAATTTAAGCTAAATTTGAGACCTCTACATTGAGAAACTAAAAATATTTTTAAAGTTATAAATCTTCAAATATTTATAGCTTATGACACTGAACCTTTTTCCTTATGGATTTTGACATTGGGATCCTTCCAAAAACCCTTAAATATTTTCATAACCTTTGTTATGACATGTGGAGAAGTAAAATGCATTTTTTTAACTTAGGTTAACCTGGGGCCTAAATGACTAAAATGCCCCTTAAAGGTAAAATTGAAGTTCCCTCCAAACTTAAACATGGACTATTCAAATAAAACCTTGAAACCTATTCTAATGTACCCTAATCTAAATTTGGAGTGCATAGGACTAAAACTTATACCCTAGTCAAGCTTGGTTGACCAAGTCATCTTATTTTGACCAAAATGCCCCTCAGAAGTTTTAATAACAATTTTGACCCAAATGGACTCCTCTTTGTAAGGGACCACTTTCATTTAAGGAAAAAATATCAAACCAAACCTATTAAGCCTAAACCTAGAGCCTGGTTCAACCTAATTGATCAAGTTAACCTAGGTTGACCTAATAGCCTCTTAAGGGTCTAAATGGTCAATTTGACCCAAATGACCATTCTAACCCTTAAGGCCACCTCTACTAGACTCCATTTATCATTTCAAAGCTCTTAAGCCCAAACCCAAAATGGGGTTGACATCTAGAGCAGATCGTTATTTTTAAACCTGGTTGACAAATGTTTGATTTAAAAAGTTATGTTATTGATTTGAGAACTATATTAACTTATTAAACCTGGTTGACCAAGTCAACCTAGGTTGACAAATGTTTGATTTAAAAAGTTATGTTATTGAGTTTTGAAAAAGTTTAATTTTCTTTGGGAAAATTTAATTTCCTAGAATTTAAATTTTGAAATAGAGCATCTTATTATAAATGATATATCATCTTAAAAGGTGAAAATATCTTTCCCTAATAGGTTTTTTTTTTGGGTAAACCCGGGGCAGAAAGCCCATATATTAGATTAAATGAAAATTACAAGTAAACCTGTGAAGAAAAATTACAGCAGCAATAAGCAAAAACAAGTCCAACCAGCAAGCCAAAAAGGAGCAGCAAGTGGTGGATATTACAATCAAAATACTCAGAAATAAAATAGACCATTGCCCCAAAATACATCATAAGACCGTAGCCGGGCAGACGAAAAAAGCCAAGCCAGAGGAACAAGTTGCCTAAGATCCTGAGCAAGACGTTGCAACAGCAGAGGAAAGAAGGCGATCACAGTACCTCCAGCAGCCAACATCAAAATATAATTCCCGCCAAGTTGCCGAGAATGCCATCCATGGCAAGAGAGGGGAATGGCCTTGCTCATCATTGTCAGAATGTAATATCCCTCCAAGAAATTCCAGCTTTGTAGACCATAGCTCTCCAAAAAGAAACCTGGAAAGAACTTGAGAAGCAAGGAAGCAGCAGCAGCACCCAAAAATATTGGTAGGAGTAAAATGTATACCAAAATAGAACAAAACTGGGGCACAAAACAAAAGTCCCCAACAAAATATGTATACCCAGATCTCCCAATCCAAAAAATAGACCTAAAAAAATGCACCAAATAATCCAGATAATCCCACGAGAGGCATAGAATATCGTCAAAATCAGCCATTAGATACCAGAAAACCTCCTCAACAGCTCGTCTTTGTTTTTCCATTTAGAAACTTTTAATCTAATAGCAGAAGAAATGTTGCAGATAATTTTGATAGAGTTTAAGCTCGAATTGGAGAAACGCTGATTGTTTGCCTCACGCCAAATATGGTAGATAGTGCAACTAACCATAAGGCAGCAAAAATCTTTTTCTTGCCTATTATAAATCGATGAAAGCTCGATGAAATCAAAAATTTGAAATAAGGTGGGCCTCATTAAGAAACAGTTTAACTCCGGTAATAATCTGGTGAGAATCGTAAAAGAGAACAGACAACCAAAAAATAGATGGTTGTGGGATTCCGGAAGAGATTGGCACAGAGAGCATGAGAGGGGCACAGCAATGCCACATAAAATTAAGTTATCTGTCGTTTTAAGTTTCCCAATGGCAGCCATCCAAGTAAAACAAGCATATTTAAGAGTATGTTTTTTATGCCAAACCGAGTAGTACCAGTCCACCTTGTTAAAGTGAGAGTAAAAATGTGTAATAAAATCTTTAAAAGCCCAAGCAGTCGAACCTTCCCAGAGAACTTCAGAGTTCTCCCAGATCTTGCAGGCAACAATCGCATCAGAAGTGTTGTTGAGAATCGAGTTGCGGAGAGACCAATTACCCCAAACAATGAAATCTTTAACCAATTTACCATCAAAAACAGCACTGTTAGGGTCATTTGCATAAAAAGATCCTTCCAGCCAAGGATCCCAGTACATGGAAAAATCACAGTTAAGACCAACCTTAAATGTATGAGAGTCTTTAATTTTTTGGGCTGTAACATGTATCTTTTTCCAGAACTTAGAGGCAGTATGCGGAGGAGGTTTCCAAGGTGTAGTGTAAAGAGATTTATACCAATCACATAAAAGATTTTTTGAGTTATAGAATCTGCCAATGAAAGAACAGAAAACACCATGATAAAGAGCTTCAACCGATGGAATGCCAAGACCCCCAAAACACTTTGGAAGGGTAACAGTAGACCAGGCAATGAGGTGTAATTTCTTTTCATGAACATTGCTATGAAAAAGAAATCTAGAACAAAGCTTATTAATTGTGGCACAACAAGATTTAGGCAAGATGGAGCCGCGGATCCAATAAGCAATGGTATTAGTGATAGTGAATTTGAGGAACTGCTCTACCTGCAAAAGAAAGAAACTTAATTTTCCAACCATCAAGTAGAGCAGAAATTCTGCTCAAGAGTGGTTGGAAGTGAGAAATATGAAGTCTTTTGGGAGAGATAGGAAGACCCAAGTAGATGAGGGACTCTTTGACTTGGTGGATCCCTAAAATCTCACAAATCTGTTGCATCTCAGGCCCAGAACTAGAGAAAACAATAGAGTTTTTTAAAGCATTAATATGGAGTCCAGATAAGGACCCAAAAATGTGCAGGGAGGAATTGAGGGCAGCAGCATTAGCCCTAGAAGCAGTTCCAAAAACAAGAAGGTCATCGGCATACATTAAATGATTAATGTAGAGGTCTTTGCAGTGAATACCATTGAAGCTGTTTGAAGAGTTGCAAAGAATATGTGAAAGACCGTCCATTACAATGCAAAATAAAAGGGGTGAGAGGGGGCATCCTTGTCTGATACCAGCTGAGGAGTTGAAAAAACCTTCAAGCGAGCCATTTATACACACAGAGAAATGAACATCCATAATACAACCTTTTATCCAAGAAACAAAGACTTCAGGGAACCCCTTTTGAATGAGCCTCGATAACAAATACTCTCTAGAAATAGAGTCGAAGGCCTTCTTGATATCTAACTTAGCACAAAATTTCTTGTGAGGACCCTTGAAATCTCTAAGGATTTCAAAAGCTAAAATAATGTAATCAGTGGAGCTCCTCTTTTCAATGAAGCCAGATTGACTATCATGAATAATCGAAGGTAAAACCATCTTCATTCTATTAGCTAAAACCTTAGCCACAATTTTATAAAAGACATTGCAAAGGGATATCGGTCTATAATCATTAATGTGGGAAGCATGAGAGCATTTTGGAATCAAAGTGATAGTAGTTGCTTTCATGCCTTTGGGAAAAGAACCAGTAAGGAAAAAGTTTTTTACAGCATTAAAAATATGCAAACCAATCAAGTGCCAAGATTTTCTGTAGAAGCCAAAAGAGAATCCGTCTGGCCCAGGAGCAGATGATTCCTTACCATCAAAATCAGCAATTTTAACTTCCTCAAATGAAACCGGAGCAACCAAGAAGCCCTAAAAATGGGGAGAAACCATCTTGCCAGGGTTGATATTAAGGGTTGCCATAGGAGTAAATGAGGGATTGTAGAGGTTATTAAAGTGAGAAACAATGGCCCTAGAAACCTCAGAATGTGTGTTAAAGTGACCTTCATCAGTGGTAATTTCCTTGATACAATTCATGTTACTTCTTTGCCTTAACTTAGCGAATAGGAAACCAAGGTCATCCTCCGCTTAAGTAAGCCAGGAAGCTTTAGCTCTTTGAGCAATCCAGGAGGACCAGTGAGATTGCATAACGACAAGATTTTCATTGATGCTTTTTAAGTTGCTGTTGAGAAGAGTATCCAAAGGCAGATTTTGCAGCTCAAGCAAACAAGAGTGTTGCTTAGCTTTTAGGTCTAGGATGGAGCTAGATAAGAAATTGGAGGAAGCCCAATGCCTGAGTTTAAGAGACCTTTTGAGGCATTGCAAACTATGAGAGAACGCAGCAAGAGGACTTCTAGAAGTTCTTGCAGAAAAGGCAGTGTAAACATCATCCCAGAAACCTTCCATATTACTCCAAAAATTTTTGAACTTAAACCTAGCAGAAGAAGGCTTAGCATGAGTTGAGATAAAAATTAACGGGGAATGGTCAGAGCCAAAAGGAGGCTCAACTTTATAGTAGGCCAGCGACAGATGATCCAGTAAAGCAGTGTTGACAAGAATTCTATCAAGTTTTATATGAATTCGGGAGTCCACCCTTTGATTGCACCAGGTATAAAACAAGCCAGTAGAAGATAAATCTTGCACACCACATTTAAAAACAAGATTATTTAATTCCCCCAACCTGCTATCCGAAAGACAAGAGCCACCCGCTTTTTCAGTCTCAAACCGGCAATAGTTAAAGTCCCCTAAGATGATCCACGGCTGATTCAGAGGGGGAGTAGAATGAATCAAATGATTCCATAAACTAGTACGATCCATCACACTGTTGCAAGCATAAACAACAGATAGAAAAATAGGGGGAAAAGATCCCGCAGAGAGCACCCCATGAATAAGTTGGGCAGAAGTAAAGATGGGATGAAAGTTAAAAACTGAAGAATCTCATTTAAGCCAAATTCTACCAGGATTAGATTCCTTAAAATTGTTGTAACTTCCTTCATTATCAAACAGCAAATGAGAATTCAGAAACCAGGGATCTTCAACGGAGGACAGAGAAACTTTAGCTTCCAAGACACAAAGAAACTTGAGATCTTGTGATTGAATAAGAGACTTGCAAAACCGCACCTTGTCCGGGTGATTGAAACCACGGACATTCCAACTAGCAATATTGGGCAAGGACATTAGGATTTTGTGGCTTTGGCCTTCTTGGCCGATTTTCCTTTGGGAGGTTTTGGCTTGGCTGGAGATTTTCCTTGTCGGGTTTAGACTTGTTATCCGTGGAGGTAGAGCTCGTGTCGAAGGAGTCCGGAGGATCCTTCTCAAAAGTAGGAATAGTCAAGGAGTCATTTTCGGATAAGCAATCAACAACATTAGCAAGGTCGCCATCACCAGACTGGAGTGACGCAAACTTGTTAACTAATGGTAATTTAGGGATATTGAGAAGATAAAGAGGAGTAGGTTGATCTGAAGGGGAAGAAACTTCAGTGGGGGAATTAAGGTTAGGAAGAGGAGGAAGCTTGTCTGGAGGTGGAATAATGTCACTGTTAGTTCGAGAAATGCCATCAGATTTTGGCTGAGGAATGGGTGGAAGAGCCGTTGAATTGGAAGGGGGGCCATCCGTGACAACGGGTTTTGAAGGAGGCTTAGAAGATGGGGATCTGCGAGATTGGGAAGTTCTGTGTCTGGAGGAGCTACGGCCACGATTTTTTGGAGGTTGCGGGGGAAGAATGTGTTGGGGGTTGGGGTTTTTGGGGCAGAGGGAAAAAGGGTGAATCAACGAGCTGCAGCCTTCACAGCGATCCGGTTTCCAGTCATAGATAACAGAGAGAACCAAGTCTTCCCCATAAATCTCAATTGGGATTTCATCATGCAAAATAGAATCTTTATTAATAAGAACACATACCCGGGCAAATGTCAACCTGGTACGATTAGCTGTGAGGGCGTCAACAGATACCGGGATGCCTATGTAGCTGGCGATGCGAGAGAAGCCCGTCGGAGTCCAGAGAGCAAGCGGGAAATCAACGATTTTGATCCATAGCGGAATAGGCGCGGCTTCATCTCACCTAGGTTTGAATTTCGGAGAACAATGCGTTGTAGAATAAAAGGTTTCCCGAGGAGAAATCAAGGTCCACTCGACAAAATGGACTCTAGATCTTCGGAGGTAGAGAACTTCAGCAAGAAAAACCCATCTACCATCGAAAGGAGGGACATGGATCCTTTGAGAGGCCAGAGCTTCTGCATGGCTTTGAGAAGCCGCTCATAATACGGACGAGGGCCAAGGGAATATCCGATAAGAGCATTGTTCCAAATAGTCTTACCTTCGGAAAGGTCGTTCACATTAAAAGAAAGCTTTTTCTGGCCAGGAGAAAAGAAAGAGACCGGAAAAGTTTTAGGTTTAGAGGTTGGAGCTGAGACGTTATCAGCATATGAAAGAATAGGGGGAGGAAGGCCAAGAACGGAGGAGTTGGGAAGTGGCGGGAATTCTTCGGATGGAGAAGCCATCCCAAGGGGATAGGGGGAGGATCCCTCCCAGGAAGGGAGGGAGGAGCGTAAGGCGGCGGCGGGAAGAGAAAAAACCTGCGAAGCATAAAACCCTAGCAGACACAAAACCCTAGCGGCGCATGCGAGGAAGGAATGTAGATAGCCACAGGGATCTCTCTCTCCAATGGAGGAATGTAACTCTTGTTCTGCCCCCTAATAGGTTTAGATTACAAAATTTTGGTTTGATCCTAATTATTGTAATCAAACTCAAGGAACAATCACATATGACCCCGGAGTGTCAAAATGATTTTTGATCAAGTGCTTGACTATATTAATCTGGATAAAGGGATCATTAATTTCATAATAAAAAATATGATAGTAATTGATATATATATTTGAGGAAAGAGGATATCAATCACTACTAACAATTTCAAGATGATGATAATGATCGTTAAGTTTGATTTTTCCTAATATAATTAATTAAAATAAAAAAAAAAGATTTTTAAAACTTGATCTGAGTTCTAATTCTCCTACAAGTGTAAGCCTTTATAGTTAATTACAATATAAAAAAATTTAGAGTTTTTTTACAAATAGTCTCGATTAAAATAATGGTAGAAATTTTATTTGAGAAATTAAAGTTTGATATCAAAAGAGGCAAGGATTGGAAATTTTTAATTGGGACTGGATCAAATTTGAACACTTATTTCTGAAACTTAAAGCCCCTTAGGATTATAAAATAATTTAGAAGTGCTCCAGTCTATCCTAAGAGTTGGGCATGAATTTGATTTTAAAAGAGTTAGGTTTGAATGGTTAATTTATTAGAAAGTTGAGATTATATTCCTGGAGGTTGAGGTGTTATAGTCTGAGCCTATCTCAAAACTTAAGTCTAAATTGGGTACTGAAAATAAGTGACATGAACCTCGCTAATTCAATGTAGGATCTAGACTTGCCGTGACCTTGAATGGGGAGCCAACTAAATCACCTAGGTTCTTCAAAACTATGTATCTGGTGTTTTATAAAATAGTGGCTAGGGCTATTGAATTAAGTTAAGATTAAAGAAATGGGGTCGACATCTAGAGCAGATCATTATTTTTCCCCTTAACATATTTTAGGTAAGATGAACTTAAAGTAAATGCAATTAGACTTTTATTTAACATTTTGATTAATTTCTAATGCAATGTTAGTTGAATCGATAAATGCTTAAAATCAAAATGAAGAAATTTTTAAAATTAGTCTTAAAAAAAAGATTATATCCTAAGAAATACACAACTTTCCCTTGACAGAAATGCACCCTTATAGGTTAGGTGGCCTATCAGAACCCGTAGGAGGGGAGGTGCCTAACAAGATAGAAAAAATTAAAATAAGAATACATGAAAGACTCCTGGTGGTTCTATACTTACTTCTTAAAGTGTTAGAATTTTATATGAGTTTAAATATTTTAAATTAAAATTTAAGTATAAAATATTTTAAAATGTATCCTCACAAGCCTTCAATCGGGTTCTAAGCTAAAATAAATACAACATGCAAATAAAAAGATTAAAAAATTAAGTAGTTCTTCTGTAAGATAAATTAAATAAATCAATCAAATTAAATACTCAAATTGAATGTCTATGTGGCAAGTGCTAGTTAATAGTTCAAATCAGGGTTTACAGGAAAGTAAAGTGGTCGGGTATCACTGATAACAAGCACATATTTTTAATCCTAAGACTCAAGTAACTTTTAGAATGAGACTTATCATTCTTCACCTCTTCATCCTTCTATGGGGATCCTTAGTTCGTTGGGCCCGGATATCCAAAACAAAATAAACTCTCCCTCAAGCGGGGTTTTATCTTTTCCCTTTAGATATTTTAAAATCATCAAAATGTGGATGTCCAAATGGAGAGGGACTTTCTCATAAGGGATGTACCTTCCTCTTTAGATTTCAAATTAGATGTTTAATACCATCTTTGCCTAAGAGTAGAGTTGGTTAGACTAGCAAACCATCTAAAGTGTGTGAGGTAGGTTTTGTGGCTTAGATATATCCTATATAAGGCAATTGGTTAGAGTTGTTTGGTTTTTCTAGTTGGTTGAAAGGCTTAAGGGAATATTTAATTAAAGTTTAAATGTTAATGATTTAAGATGTGTTTTAAAGGTTGGGTAGTTACTACCTTAGCTAAATCAGCGCCATGAAGTTTATTTCAACTTTCTTGAGGCTAAGTTAATAATCTCGTATGCTCGGGTTACCCAATAGTAACAAGTATAATTAAGTGAATTAAATTGATTAAGTTTTGAAGATTAATGATTTTAGATTAAAATTTATTGATTTCTATTTTAAAGTTAGATTAAAATTTTCATGACTTTTAAATCAACTATAGAATTTTCTAAGAATATTTGAATTATTTAATTTAAGGGGTCAAAATATGACTTTTTGATTCAAAATGAATTTTGAAGTTTTGATATATTTATTAAATACTAAACTTTAAGATGAGTAATTAGACTTTGAGTTTATTGGATTTAGAGTTTTTTATAATTAGTTATTATTTTTGAAATTTTAACTTAAATTTTGACTTAAGTTTGACTAGATTGTTTACTTTTTAAACTTGAAATATTTTTAATGGTTTAATATTTGTAATAAATATTAGACCCTAAATGTGTTGCAAATCTATTTTTAGGGAATATGATTTTAATGATAGCAAACACTTCTATTGCTCTATGACTGCCTTGACTACTAACATTTTAGGTCAACAAGATCAAATCGCAAATTGAACTAGCTCAAGATTATGGTAGACTAGGTCTTAGTCAGTTTGTAAAACTTTTCCCTTTCTTGAGTCTATTATAAAAAATTTGGTTCTTGATGCTAACTAACCTTGCACACACACACTTGGGAGAATTTTTTTGACTATTTTTAGAATTATCTATTTTTTCTCACATCATTCAAGATTATCCACAAATTGGCCTGAATGATCAGTAAAAACTAAAAATCCTAATTAGGGCATCCTGGTTAAGGCAGCCATCATTAATCATATCATCTTGGACGATCTTTGTATCAGCAAGGATGATAGGCTCAAATTAGAAAAAATCAGTCGCCATATCTATTTAGGTATTATTTATTTTTGGACATCATCTTGAATGATGTAACATAATTATGCCTAAATTATTTTGGTAATTAAGGAAAATAATTATGGTTTGATTGCTCAATTATATCATCATGGATGATCGTAGGATCGGTCGGGATGATCAATTCAAAAAACTTTAGTTGTTCCTGGATGATCAAAATTGGCAAGCTGCTATTTAATGCGATTGTCTGGACGATATTTAATGATTTGTACTGATCGTACAGGAAGAAATACTATCAGCCTGGACGATATGAACAAAAACCTTCTGATTGTCTTAAATCATCTAGGTTAATTGAGCTTAATTTATACTGATCGTACAGGATGATATTTATATCATCTTGGATAATAAAGTTAATTTGGTGCATTTAAGAGCTATTCCAAAGCTCTTCTATTTAAGACCACTTATTCCACCCAATAGAACATCTTTTATTACTGTTCTGACCTGAGAGAGATAAGAGGAGAGGGAGAGAAAGGGAGAGAAAGAGATAAGATCTTGTGATGGGGAGTTTGTGAGGGGTTTCACAAAGGTTGCTCCAAGTAAGGATCCATCTCTATCTTCTCTAGTCATCATCCTTAGCTCCTTTTGGATTCTAGAGAGGTCTACTTCAGCATCTGATCAATGTTCTCTTCCTTCTTCAGGGGGAAGCAAAAGGAGTTGTGTTCTCTGCCTACTTTTGGAGGAAACAGAAGGAGTTGGGTTCTCTGCCTCACCTAAGTTGGTAGAAAAGAGGTTTGTAAAGGTTTCTCCGCCTTACTGTGGGGGAAAAAGGAGAGACACTGATGTTGTGAATCTAAGATTATGGATTAAAATTTTGATAATAGAAAATAAATAAGTTTTTCTACGACTGCCTTACCTACTAACTTTTTAGGTCCACAAGATCGAATGAAACTCAAACCAGCTCAAGATTGGCTAGATTTAGGTTGAGTCAATCTGTAATGTTTTTCTTTTTCCTGAGTCTATTATAAAAGTGGTTCTTGATGTTAAGTAACCTTGCACAAAGACACTTGAGGGATTTTCTATATTTTTTTTTGTTTTGAGTACGTCAGCCTGGATGATGTTTATATCGGCCAGGATGATCCAACTAAAAATGGAAACCCTAATTAGGGCATCCTGGTTAAGGCAGTCGTCATTAAGCACATCGTCCTGGATGATCCTTGTATCGATCCGAACGATAAGCTCAAATCAGAAAGAATCAGCCGCCATGATTAATTTAGGTATTCTTTATTTCAGGGTATCATCCAGGATAAATTCCACATTGGCCTAGATGATGCAGCATAATTATGCCTAAATTAATATGGTAATTATGAAAAGTAATTAAGGCTGATTGATACGATCACATCGGCCGGGTGAATCACAAGAACAACCGGGATGATTTCCTGGATGATTAACATCAGCTAGACTATATTCCAGGCAATGTTTAGGATGATTGTACTTGGATTTGAACTAATCGGCCAGGACAATATTGTATCAGCCTGAATAATGTAATCATTTTTTCTTCTGATCGTCCTAAACTATCCTGGCTAATTGAGCTTATTTTGTACTAATCAACAAGAACAATAATCCTATCATCCTGGACGATAATGTCAATTCTTGAAATTCTATTTAAAGGACCCAAATTTTCTCATGCAAAGTGACCTTTTGCTGCTGTCTTGACCCGAGAGAGCTAAGAGGAGAGGGAGAGAGAGGGAGGAACTTGTGAGGGGGAGTTTGTGAGAGGGATTCACAAAGGTTTCTCTAAGCAAGGTTCTAAGGCGTCTTCTCCAATTTTCGTCCTTCATCCTTAGGGGTTCAAGGGTGGTAATCTTCAGCAATTGGTCAAGGTTCTCTATCTACTTCAGGAGGAAGCAAAAGGAGACGAGGTTCTCTGCCTGCTTCAGGAGGAAGCAAAAGGAGTCGAGGTTCTCTGCCTGCTTTAGGAGGAAGCAAAAGGAGTTGGGTTCTCTGCCTGCTTCAGGAGGAAGCAAAAAGAGTTGGGTTCTCTACCTACTTCTTGGGGAAGAAAAGGAGTTGGGTTCTTTGCCTCGCCTGGGTTAGCTGAAAGAAGTTTTTGTGAGAGCTTCTCCACTTGTTGTGGGAGCAAAAGGAGAGTCACTTTTATAGTGCAATACTCGGAGGGCGCCTCCGGGAGTGAACGTAGGTCGAGTTGTCCGAACCATTATAAATCTTGGGTGATCTTTCTTTGTTTTGATTTTCGCATTTATTTTTCCACACTTTGATTCCTGTGGTGAATTTGGTTTTAAGATTTTGTACTTTGATTATGTAAGAAGATTTTTTAAAATACCAATTCACCTCCCTCTTGGTTAGCCTCGAGCTAGTTCTTAAGGGCTTAACATCCCTAATGAACTTTTAAGTGGTATCAGAGCGGGCTTAATAAAATTAAGTTTGAAAACTTTTTGAATTTTGATCAATGACTAACAACAGTAATTGTAATACAATGGAAGGATATTCTATAACACGACCACCTTTACTTGATAATATTCTTTTTTAATTTTGGAAAACTCACATGTTTACTTTTTTATAATTGATTGACTATCATATGTGGATGCTTATTAAAGAAGGATATTATCCACCTTCTCATGAACTTAATGAAATTAAAACTGAAGTACCTTTTACCGTATGGACTTTTGATGAAAGAGATTTAGCACAACTTAATGCAAAGTGTTTGTACTTCTTTTTTTGTACTTTAAAATTCGAAGATTATATGTGTATTTCTACTTGCTCTACTGGAAAAGAAATTTGGGATAAATTGTGTATCACCTATGAAGGCACTAATGAAGTTAAGCAACCTCATTTGAATATTTTATTGCATGATTATAAACTTTTTTGTATGAAACCTAATGAAATGATTTCTAAAATGTATATAAGATTTACTCAGATTGTTACTTCATTGCATGCATTAGGACGATAACTTACTAACTATGAAAAAGTGAACAAAATTCTAAGATGTTTGCCTTCCTCTTTTGATGCTTAAATCACTACAATGTCTAAGTCTAAAGATTTAAATATATATTCGATCGATAACTTTCTTGGTTCACTCATTGTTTACGAGCAAGGAGTGAATCAAAGAAATCTTGATGCAGGTGAGAGGAAGAAGGAGAAAATGGTGGCACTTAAGGCGAACGACTCGGTCACTGACTCATCCAGGTCTTAAAGCGTTAATGTTTCCTTCATCACTAGGCAATTCAAAAAATTTCTAAGAAATAGTCACAAGAATCATCAGAATTAGAGAAAAGGTAAGGATAATAAAAATTTTAAAAGTTCTTCTAATGTTATTTGTTTTGAATGAAGGAAGCCTAGACATGTCAGAGTTGATTGTTCTACACTTCAGGATCACTCAAGCAAAGAAAAGAATGAGGAGAAACCTAAGTTCAGAAAGGATAAGAAGCAAGCTTAAAAAGGTTTCTTGGCGAAGTCTGCTTCTGACACATCTGAGACTGAACCTGAAGAGGAGATAACAAACTTGTGCTTAATGGCTGATGATTTTGAACAATCTGACCATGAAGAGGTATGCCAACCAACCTATGACCAATTGCTTGAAATATGTGAGAAAATTCATGCATCATATAGAAAACTAAAGAAAACTCATGCTAGTTTGAAATTAGAGTTTTTGAACTTACAAAAGATCATGAAATTTTGAGAAAATATCACTTTCAAACATGCCTCTACTTGATGAATTTGATAATTTAAATAAAAAGCATTTTGAATTAATAATTGAGCATGGTTCTTTGAAAGCTTCCTACACCTCGCTTGAATTTGATTTTAAAGCTTATACTAAAGAATATGAGCATAAAAAGAAATGTTTGGAGATTAATTTAGAAAATTCTCACTTGAGGTTTAAAAGAGAATTAGACGCACTTAAGAAAAATTAGATGACACCCACAGTTGATCCAAAGCCAATAACTAGGAAGAGGCATTATAACCCGAACCGATTAAGAAATCATTTTCTTGGAGTTAGATATTTTTTATGTGGCATGTTAGGACACATAACACATACTTGCACCATTCACCATAGTATACATTGGGTGTGGAGACCCAAATTGCATAATTCACTGCATAACACTCATGTATCACATTCTTCTTTTCATAAGGAGGGACCCAAACATGTTTGGGTTCCTAAATTTGACATTTGATGATTTTGCAAGTGTGATCTCACCAATGACCTTGTGAGAGTATATGATACTTGGACAAGAAAAGGCTCGTGGCTCATAAATTGCTTAAACTTGCTGCTAAATAAAATTTTGGATTGCATGCTTACTACTCTTTTGAGTGTTATTTTTTCTGCCTTATTTTTTGTGTTAGCTTTTCATATTTGCTGTTATAGTTGCTTTTACTAGTTGCTTTTTGCTTTATGATATTTTATCCTTGTTTTTTATTTTTTGAGATTTATAGTCAATGTTTTAACATCTCTAAATCAGTTAAAGGGAGAAACATCGTTGATGCTTTCCCTCCCTCTAACCTCTTTTAGTGATATAATTTTCTTTTCTAAACAAAAGTCTAACTCAAATTAACAAGTGATTTTTGAAATTAAGATCTTTTCTATCTTGCTACAATAATCTACCTTATATTTATAATATTCAAACTTTTTATATATCTTTCAAGTTAATTGAAATCTTGTCATTGTATTTATCATATAATTACTAAAGTCTCCTTTGTTGTCTATTCTTCCTTATATTAGAGAGTGAGTTTCTCTTCTCTAATATCTGGAAGATCTACTCACAACTAAAAATATTTTAAGAGTTTTTGAAAAGGGATCTAGCTTGCAAGAACAAAAAAATAAAAAGGCCAAAGACGCCAAAAATAAAAAGATGTGCAATGACGCCAAATTGAAAAATACACACAAAAGTGTATAAAAAATCAAAACATCCACAAAGTACACCATTCAAATTGACAAGAGGTATAAAATGAGCCCATAAATAACAAGCTTACCCCTCTTTTAAACTTTTATAAATTTAGAAGAATTCATGGGTTCTTGATATTTTCAAAGGTTTGATTTCAAATTTCATGATTGAGATAAATTGCTTTGGTATATTATTTTATAAGATATTTTCTTTGGAGCAAGTTTTGAATAGATCTTTTTTTTTACCTAATTAGTTTATTTTGAGTTAGGTCTTTTATTTTCAAAGGACAATTTTGCCTTGAAAGAAGTACAAGCTAGGGTTAACAGGATCAGATATTCTACCATTTTCAGATTTTGACTTTGCTAACTCATTGATCTTACAAATCTTTAAAATTTAATTATTTGGAGCATTTATCATATGCATGCCTTGCTAAACTTAAAAAAAATCTTATTTCTTTGCAAGTTTTTATGCCTTTTTTGTGTTTTATCATTGGTGTTTTAGTTGATTGTAGTGTTTTTTGGGCCTTCTCTGATCATCTCCATCCTTCCTCTGATTTCCAATTTTTGTCACATCATCCTGGAAAATCCTTATATTCTCCTGGATGATGTGCTCATCCTTCTTCAAAACTCCATCTGCTCAATATTTTTTACTATTCTGCTCTTCATCGTCCTGGATGATCCATTATTGTCCTGGACGATATGATTATCCTCTGCTATAATCATCTTGATCATCCAGGATGATACATTTTCCATCCTGGATGATGAGTTTAATTATAATCATCCCGTCTGATACACCTGTTCGTCCTGGACAATACACGTGTCAGCACGTTTAAAATCTATAAGTTCACTTGGGACGATCCATTTTTGGATAATAGTCTTGGACGATCCACTGTTCATCCTGGATGATACATGTGGCTCATGATTTAACACATTTTAAATTCGATCGATACGATCCATTTTTTATCATCATTCTGGACGATCCCCATAATCGGCCTAGATGATATGCTTTTTCAACGGTCGTCCGGATTGACCCCTCGGGACAATCGCTTATGTCTAATCGTCCTGGACGATATCTGATGGTCCCGGACAATCAGACCACCTTTTTGACCAATCAGACTCTACACAATAATTGCACCAGATCGGCCTGAACGATCCTGCGATCGTCTTGTACTATCCGACCATTTCTTTAAATTAAGCCCCTTCCAGCCATTTGTTTTCACATCAACTTCTTTCTTTGGCTTTCTACATCCTATTTCTTGATTTTCTTGGTAATGGATGGCGGTAAGCATTCTCAACACGCGTCTCAAAGATCCTCGATGGGCACGCTGGACCCTCATTTTTGGGAAGCGAACGATCAGGCTACCTACCATCGCTACAAAGAATGCAGTATTTCTCTCTCCCGAATAATCAATCCAATCCACCTCTCCTATCCGGTACTCGACCTTTTCACCCACACCTCTCTGTTCTTTATTCTCACCCTCACAGTTCCCTTTAATTTTAAATTCTTTTAAATTTTATGCCAACCTTCAAATCAATTCTGCCTACACTCCTCTCACATCGTATGTGATTCAACGCCTAGTTGAGATCACATACCATAATTATGCAGAATTGCTACAGCTTTCCACCACTAGGGATAAACTGCATACCCTGGTTTCTGATCCTGATTTTAACTGGGCTACGGACAATCACTTTCTTCATCACACCAATACCCCTTTTCATGTTAGGGAGACTAGCTCTTTCTTAAAGATGCTAGGATGATCCAGCACGTCCTTCGCATCTCTGTGATTCCCAAAGCCACCGTGTTCATATCACTCCCCTTCTTTCACTCACCACTTTTTACATAATGTCCAATCATGAATTCAATGCAACCAACCTGATCTTTCATTACATCGAAAATTTGACTATAATTCGAGATCCAGGTCATAGAAGGAAGCCTGCTCTTGCTCTAGGACACACCATTACATATGTTCTAGAATCCAAATACAACCTTCAATATCCTGCTCCTCCTGACCTTCAGCCACCCTTCTACTCAAACAATTCCTTCAACATCCTTCACAGTACTCATCTCCACCCAGGAGACAGGGAAGCTCAAGGGGTCGAGGAGGAGGCTCCCACTCCTGTTCCTGAACCTGTTCCTGAACCTGTTCCTCTCCGCCAGGACTCTTAATTGGATCAATTAGTGAAGATGTTTGATCTGTGGGAGACCCGCTTTGAGGCATAGGTTGTTGCACAGGAGCAGACACATACTGAGGGCATCAGCCGCATGCAGTATCAGCATGATCAGGACATGACATGGTTTAGATCTCAGTTTACCACTTTGACTAGTTACTTTTCACCACCACCTCCTCAGTCTGATGATCAGGGTCCCTCCTTATTTTAGTTTTCTTTGTTATGCTGTTTTTCTATAGTTTGTTTTTCTTATGGTTGTTTTAGTTTCTATTTTCTATAGTTTGTTTTTCTTATGGTTGTTTTAGTTTCTTTTTTTTAATTTCCTCCTTCTTTTTATGATGTCTAAAGGGGGAGTAGTCTGATGTATCTTGTAATTTAATTCTGGAACTTAGTGAACTATTTTTTTTCATCACACTATTTTTATTAAAATGCCATTAACTCTTTGAACTTTTCTGATTGTGTTTTCCATCATAAAAAAGGGGAGATTATTACGAATCTGAGATTATGGATTAGAATTTTGATGATAGAAAACATTCATGTTTTTCTATGATTGCCATGCCTACTAACTTTTTAGGTCCACAAGATCGAATGTAACTCAAATCAGCTCAAGATTGGGTATATTTTGGTTGAGTCAGTCAGTAATGTTTTTCTTTTTCTTGAGTCTATTATAAAAGTGGTTCTTGATGTAAGTAACCTTGCACACACACACTTGAGGGATTTTTTATATTTTCCTATTTTGAGTACATCGGCCTGGACGATGTTTATATCGGCCAGAATGATCCGACTAAAAATAAAAATCTTAATAATGGCATCCTGGTTAAGGTAGCCATCATTAAGCACATCATCCTGGACGATCCTTATATCAGCCAGGATGATAGGCTCAAATAAGAAAGAATCAGCCGCCATAATCAATTTAGGTATTCTTTATTTCATGACATTGGCCAGGACTATCTCCACATTGACCTGGACGATTCAGCATAATTATGCCTAAATTAATCTGGTAATTATGGAAAGCAATTAAGGCTAATTGATGCTATCACATCAGTTGAGCCGATTGCATGATCAGTCGGGATGATGTCCTGGATGATTAACATCGGCCAGACTCTATTCCGGGTGATGTTCAGGATGATTGTACTCAGATTTGAACTAATCGGCCATGATGATATTGTATCGGCCTCAATGATGTAACCATTTTTTTAATCAACCCAAATCATCATGGCTGATTGAGCTTATTTTGTACTGATCGACTTGGATGATATTCCTATCATCCTGGACGATAATGTCGATTCTTGAAATTTTATTTAAAGGACTCAAATTTTCTCATGCAAAGTGACTTTTAGCTGCTGTCATGACCTGAGAGAGCAAAGAGGAGAGGGAGAGAGAGGGAGAGAGAGGGAGGAACTTGTTAGGGGGAGTTTATGAGAGGGATTCACAAAGGTTGCTCCAAGTAAGATTCCAAGGCGTCTTCTCCAATCTTCATCCTTTGTCCTTGGGGGTTCAAGGGAGGTAAGCTTTAATAATTGGTCGAGGTTCTCTGCCTGCTTTAAGAGGAAGCAAAAGGAGTCGTGGTTCTCTACCTGCTTCAGGATGAAGCAAAAGTAGTTGAGGTTCTTTACCTGCTTCTGGAGGAAGCAAAAGGAGTTGGGTTCTGTGCCTGCTTTAGGAGGAAGCAAAAGGAGTTGGGTCTTTGCCTACTTCAGGGGGAAGCAAAAGGAGTTGGGTTCTCTACCTCACCGGGGTTGGCAAAAAGGAGCTTTTGTGAGGTCTTCTCCGCCTTGCTGTGGGAGCAAAAGGAGAGTCTCTTTTGTAGTGCAATACTCTGAGGGCGCCTTCGGGGAGTGGACGTAGGTCGAGTTCACTGAACCACTATAAATCTGATGTGATCTTTCTTTATTTTGAATTCCATATTTATTTTTCTTCACTTTAGTGATTTTGGTTTTAAGCTTTTGTGCTTTGATTGTGTAAGAAGATTTTTTAAAATACTAATTCACCCCCTCTCTTGGTTAGCCTCAGGCTAGTTCTTAAGTGCTTTAAATCCCTAACAAACTTTCAACTGAGTTTAGTTCAATACTCATAGGGCGACTCCAAGGAGTGGACATAGGTCGTATTGACCAAACCACTATAAATTTTTATGTTCTTTATTACTGCTTCTGTATTTTATTTTCACTTTGATTTCTATGGTGAATCTTAGTTTTTTGTTTTAAGATTGTGTTTAGATCGAAAGATTTTTTGAAATACCAATTTATCCCTCTCTTGATTAGCCTTGGGAAGAGTTCATAAGGGCTTAACATTCTTGTCGAACTTTCTAGTGACATGAGAGCACTTTCAAATGGTATCAGAGCGGGATTCATAACATCTAATTTTTGAAAACTTTTGAATTTTGATCGATGGCTAACATTTGTAATCATAATACAATGGAAGAATATTTTATTACACGACCCCTTTATTTGATAATATTTCTTTTAATTTTTGAAAAACTCGCATGTCTATGTTTTTACAATCGCTTGATTATCATATGTGGATGCTTGTTAAAGAAGGTTATACACCACCTTCTCGTGAAATTAATAGCATTAAAATTGAACTTTCTTTTACTGAATGGACTTTTGATGAAAGAGATTTAGCATAAATTAATATAAAATGCTTAACTATTTTTTCTGTGCTTTAAAATCTGAAGATTATATGCGTGTTTCAACTTGTGCATCTGGTAAAGAAATTTGGAATAGAATGTGTGTAACTTATGAAGGAACCAATGAAGTTAAAAATCTAGGTTGAATATTTTTTTGCATCACTATGAACTTTTTTATATGAAACATTCTAAATCAATTTCTGACATGTATACCAAGTTTACTCAAATTGTCACCTCATTTCATGCTTTAGGAAGAGAGCTAACTAATTATGAAAGAGTAAAAAAAATTTAAGATGCTTAACTTCTTATTTTGATGCTAAGATCACTACAATTACTAAATCTAAAGATTTAAATACTTATTTTATTGATAATTTACTTGGATCACTCATTACTTACAAGCAAGGGGTGAATCAAATAAATCTTGATGTAGGTGAGAAAAAGAAGGAGAAAACTTTGGCATTGAAGGCCAACAACACGGACACTGATTCTTTCGGATATGAAAATAATGATGTTTCCTTCATCACTAAGCAATTTAAAAGTTTTTTAAGGAAGAACAACAAGTATTATCAGAAGTGGAAAAGAGGTAAGGATAGCAAAAACTATAAAAGTTCTTCTGATGTTGTTTGCTTTGAATGCAGGAAGCCTGAACATATTAAAGCTGATTGTTCTACACTTAAGGAGCACCCAAGCAAGGAGAAGGGTGAGGAGAAACCTAAATACTATAAGGACAAGAAGCAGTTTCAAAATGCTTTATGGGAAAATTCTGCATCTAACTCATCTGAGACTGAAGCTGAAGAGGAGATAACAAATTTATGTATAATGAGTGATCATCTTGGTTAATCTGATCAAGAAGAGATATTTGAACTAACCTATGATCAATTACTTAAAAATTTATTAGAAAATTCATGTATCATATAAAAAACTTAAGAAAATACATGCTAGTTTAAAATTGGAGTTTTTGAATTTACAAAAAGTGAATGAAAGTTTAAGCACAAATCACACTACTTGATAGCAATCATATGTATTTAATTGATAAATTTGATGATTAAAATAAAAAGCATTTTGATTTGATTATTGAGCATGATTCTTTGAAAATATCCTACACCTCACTTGAATATGATTTTAAAACTTATATTGAAAAATCTGAGCATAAAGAGCACTATTTGAATGTTGATAATGCTATTCTAGAAAGTACTAACTTAAGATTTAAAGCTAAATTGAATACACTTGAGAGAAACAGGATTACATCAACTCTTAATCTAAAGCCAAAATCTAGAAAGAGGTATTATAACCCAAATAGATTAGTAAATCCTTTTACTGAAGTTAGATGTTTCTCATGTGGCAAGCTAAGACACATTTCACACAGTTGCATTGTTCACCATAGTACACATTGGGTATAGAGACTAAAATTACATATTTTATAGCATAACACAAATTCATTGCATTCTTCTTTTCATAAGAAGGGACCCAAACCTGTTTGGGTTCCTAAATCTGACATTTGATATCTTGTAGGAAAATTCTCAAAAAAGGCATCATGAGAGTAAGTGGTACCTGGACAGTGGATGCTCATAAAATATGGCTAGTGATACTATTCAATTCATTTTACTAGAGACCAGGATAGGAGGCAAGGTTATCCTTGGAGATAACCCCACCAGGAAAGTGGTGGGCTCAAGTATAATAAAAAATTCTAAGAACCTTTTGATTGAAAATGTTTTAATTGTAAATGGACTGAAATATAACTTGCTCAGCATCAGTCAGCTTTGTGAAAAGGGCTTCATCATAAAACTTTTGAAAAACACTTAAATTATAAGCTTAAATAACAACAATGTTTTGCAGGAAAAGCGGATCAATAATATTTATATACTTGATTTAAATAATATTGAATGTGCTGCTTCATTTTGTTTAAAAACTATTATCGATGATTCTTGGTTGTGGCACATGAGATTATGTCATACTAGTATGAAAATCCTTTGGAGAGTGACCCAGAAAGACTTAGTTTGATGTGTTCCCAAGCTTAATTTCTCAAAAGACCACCTTTGTGATGCCTGCCAACTAGGAAAGCAAGTCCAATCCTCTTTTCACTCCATTAAGGATTTTAGCACCTCTAGACCTTTAGAAGTCCATCAAATAGGAGGGAAAGTCTATGAATTTGTGATATTTGAAGACTACTCGAGGTTCACTTGGATTAAATTTTTGTCACATAAGAGTAAGTCTTTTGATGAGTTTAGATCCTTCTCCACTTGGGTTCAAAAAATGTTAGGTTATGAGATCTTGACCATCTTTAGTGACCATGGGGGAGAGTTTGAAAATGTAAATTTTTTTAGAATTTTGTGAGGATAAAGGGATTAGTCACAACTTCTCAGCTCCTAGAACCCCTTAGTAGAACAGGGTAGTGAAAAGGAAGAATAGGACCTTAGTTGAGGCCGCTAGAGCCATGCTTGCTGAGTATTCACTTCCAAAATACTTTGAGGTTGAAGCAATAAACACATCTTGTTATCTGTTAAATAGGGTGAATGTTAGAGCCAAACTTGATAAGACACCCAATGAGATCCTTAAGGCTAGAACACCCAACCTTTCCCACCTTCATGTCTTTGGTTATAAGATTTTCATTCATAACTATGGAAAGTTACACTTAGGAAAATTTGACCCAAAATTTGATGAAGGAGTGTTCTTAGGTTACTCAAGTGTTGTAAAATCCTTTAGGGTGTTTATTAAAAGGATATTAATGGTGGAGGAGACTACTCATATAGTGTTTGATGAATCTGATCATAATGAGTCTATAATTGAGGATGAAGGTGGTGTTAGAGAGAATTTAGAGAAGAGAGTAGAATCCCAAATCACTGAAAAGAGTAGGAGAGATTACCTAATGAGTAGAAAATTCAAATCTAGAGGATAAGGTTGATCCTACACACACTTTTCCTAGGGATTAGAGATATTATTTGAGTGATCCTAAAGAACTAATCTTAGGAGACCCGTCTGAAAGTGTTAGGATTAGGCATAGACTTAGGAAGGAAGTGAATCACACTGCCTTTTTCTCAATGACTGAACCCACCAATATTAATTAAGCCTTATCTGATGAGTTTTGGATCTTAACTATGCAAGATGAATTAAACCAATTTACTAGGAATGATATTTGGGAGCTTGTAGAAAGACCAAAGGGATAAATTATAGTTGAAGCCAAATGGATCATTAAGAATAAGATGAATGATTCTGGTGTGGTGGTCAGGAATAAGGCAAGATTGGTAGCTAAGAGGTAGAACCAAATAGAAGAGAATGATTTTAAAGAGACATTTGCCCCTATAGCTAGATTGGAAGTCATTAGAGTGCTACTAGCCTTTGCCTGTTATAAGGTATTTAAGCTATACAAAATGGATGTGAAGAGTACCTTTTTAAATGGAAAAATAAAAGAAGATGTGTTTGTAGAGCAACCCCCGGGTTTTGAGAGTTTCCAATTTCTAAATAATGTTTTCAAATTAGAAAAGACCTTATATGGATTAAAAAGGCACCAAGAGCTTGGTATGAGAGGCTTAACACATTTTTATTGAAGAGGGATTTTGTTAAGGGAAGCGTAGACACCACACTTTTTCTAAGGAAAGTAGGAGATGAGTTACTCATTATTTAGATCTATGTTGATGATATACTTTTTGGATCCTTTGATAAAAAGTTATGTGATGATTTTTTTAAAATAATGAGTAAGAAGTTTGAGATGAGTATGATGGAAGAGTTATCCTACGTTTTGGGATTTAGCAAAAGACAATTGGATGATGGAACTTTTATAAGTTAATCAAAGTACATAAGGACATCTTGAAAAAATATGAAATGAATAAAGCCAAGCCAGTAAATACTCCCATGATTTCTAATATTTAGTTGGATAAGGATTCAAGTGGAAAAACTATTGATCAAAAGAAGTATGGAGGGATGATTGGATCTTTACTTTACCTAACTGCTAGTCAACCTGATATAATATTTAGTATTTGTCTATGTGCTAGATTTCAAGTTGATCCTAAAAAATCTCACTTGACTGCTGTTAAGAGAATTCTTAGATATCTTTTGGAGATCTAAAACTTAGGAATATAGTATCCTAGTCATAGCACTTCTGTTGAGATTATTGGATATTCTAATTTTGATTTTGTAGGATATATGCTGAATATAAATAGCACTTGTAGAACTTACTAATTCATAGGATAGTCTTTAGTCTCATGATCTAGTAGAAAATAAAACTCTATTGCACTTTCTACTGTTGAAGCTGAGTACATTACCTTAAGAAGTTGTGTGATCCAAGTCCTTCGGTTGAAGCAATAAAATCTTGATTTAGGATTACCTATATGCATAATTTCAATTTCTTTATGACAATACTAGTGTCATCTACATCTCTAAGAATCCTATCCAACATTTAAAGACCAAATACATTCACATAAGGCATCACTTTATTAGAGACCATGTGACTAAAGGAGACATTGAGTTACACTATATGACAACTGAGAATCAATTGACTAACATCTTTACTAAACTACTGGCTTTTGATACTTTCAGCACCTTAAGGAACAGATTGAGTGTGATTGACATAAATGCATGAACTTGTTATTTACTGATTTCTAAATCTTCTATTTTATTACCTTTTTGTTTTATTTCTCTTTGCTTTCTAGTTTTTATTTCTCTTTTTTTTTTCTTCTTTTATGGTCACTACTGAAATGATATTTTATACCATATTTTTGCTTTTTAAAAATATGTAGACAATATTATGTAGCTCTTAATCTGTTAAAGGGAGAAAACACAGTTGATTGTGTCTCTTTCTCTAACCTTTTTTAGTGGTATAATTTTCTTTTCTAAATAAAAATCTATCTCAAATTAACAACTGGAATTTATGATTGAGATCTTTTCTACCTTACTATAGTAATCTAGCTTATATTTATAATGTTCAAAGTCTTTATATTACTTCATGATTTCTCATTATCCTTTCATTGCATTTATCATATGATTTTCATTCTATTTTATGGTTTTCAATACATTTATCATATAATTTTCATTCTATTGTATGGTTTGTTCTTCCCTATATTAGAGAGTGAGTTTTTCTTCTCTAATATCTAAAAGATATACTCACAATTGAGAATATTTAAGAGTTTTCAAAAAGGATTCTAGCTTGTAAAAGTAACAAAAAAAATGGTCAATGATTTCAAAATAAAAGATGTGCAATGGCGCCAAATTAAAAAATATACACAAAGTGTATCAAAAATAAAAGATGTACAAAGTGGGCCATTCAATTTACAAGAGGCATAAAATGAGCTTACCAAAAGAAAGTTTTCTTCTCTTTTTAAATTTTTTAAATCTTAAAAAAATTCATGTATCACTTAAGATTTTCAAAGGCTTGATTTTGAATTTTGAGATTATGACAAATTACTTTGATACATTATTCTATAAGATATTTTTCTGAAACCAAGTCTTGAACGAATCTCTTTTTGCTATCCAATTGATTTTTCTGAGTTAGGTTTTTTTATTTCAAAAGATGGTTTTTATCGGAGAGAAGTCTGAGCTAAGATTTAACAGGATCAGATATTTTACCATATTTCAGATTTTGATGTTGTTAACTCATTGGTATTATAAGTCTTTAAAATCGATCACATGGAGACTATGTCATATTCATGCTTTGAATATAAAAAAACTCTACTTTTATTCTTTTCTTTCTAGCTTTTTGCCTCCTCCTTTTTTAGGATGTCAAAAGGGGTAGTGTTTGTAGTTATTTTTGTTTTGTTTAGTTTTGATTGTTTAAATATTTTCCATCATAAAAAAGAGGGTGATTATTATGAATCTATTTTCAGGTAATATAATTTTGATGATAACAAACACTTCTGTTGCTCTACATTTTCCTTGACTACTAATATTTGAGGTCCACAAGATTAAACTACAATTTGAACTAGCTCAAGATTAGGGTAGACTAGGTCTGAGTCAGTTTGTAAAACTTTTCCCATTCTTGAGTTTATTATAAATAATGAGGTTCCTAATGCTAAGTAACCTTACACACACACACTTGGGGAAATTTTTCTAACTGTTTTTGGAGTTCTATGTTTTTGCTCACATCGTTTGGGATGACCCGTAAATCGGTCTGGATGATCAGTTAAAAATAAAAACTCTAATTAGGGCATCTTGGTTAAGATAGCAGTCATTAAACATATTATTCTGGATGATCTTTGTATCGGCTAGAACAATAGGCTCAAATTAGAAAGAATTATCTGCCATATCTATTTAGGTATTTTTTATTTTTTGACATCATCCTAGATGATGCAACATAATTATGCCTAAATTAATTTAGTAATTAAGGTTTGACTACTTGATCATATCATCCTAGATGATCGTAGGATTGACTGGGATGATCAGTTCAAAAAACCTTAGTTATTCCAAGACGATCAACATCGGCCAACTGCTATTTAGTGCAATTATCTGGACGATATTCAACAATTTTTACTGATCGTACAGAATGATATACTATCGGCCTGAATAATATGAACAAAAACCTTCTGATGGTCCCAAATCATCTTGGATGATTGAGCTTAATTTGCACTAATTGTACATGATATATATCATCCTGGATGATAAAGTCAGTTTGTTATATTTAAGAGCTATTCCAAAGCGCTTCTATTTAGGACCACTTGTTCTACCCAATAGAACATCTTTTACTGTTGTTCTGACATAAGAGAGCTAAGAGGAGAATGAGATCAAGGGAGAGAGAGAGAGGACCTTATGAGGGGGGTTAGTGAGGAGTTTCACAAAGGTTGCTCCAAGTAAGGATCCATCGTCGTCTTCTCCAGTCATCATCCTTAGTTCCTTGGGGGTTCTAGATTTTGATTTGAAAGGCCATATTGAAGTTTATGGAGAACTTCAAATTGTCCTAAAGAGGAATTTTGGTCATTTTGACCCCAAGTGAACTGGGGGTTAAAGTGGGTCCACCAAAATATAGCTTAATGCTCAAAATGACATAATCAAGGGTTTAGAAGTGATTATAATCTTTAGAGACATCTCCAAGGTTAAGATCCACTTGGTAGGTCTAGTGACATAGGCTATAAATATTTGAAGGTTTTACTGCCTTTGGGTTTTAATTTAGTTTCTAGGTTAAGAAGTCTCAAATTGAGCTCAAATTTAGAGGTTTATCTCTAGAGACATATCCTATAAATATGCAATTAATATACTCTAAGTCAAAGGTCATTTGACTAGGGTTTAAACTATTTGAAAAATTATTGGAAAAGGCTTTTAGGACTTTGTCCTTTTAGCCATGAATTTGGTCGGGATTTGAACTAGATTTTGGATTTGAATGTTTGAAATTTATATACCTAAATCATTTATGATCATTTGAATAATAATAAATGATTGAATAGGGTTATAGTTAAATTTAAGGGTAGATCAAAGTTTGGACTAGGATTAATATCATGATAGTCTTAGAGTCTAGATAGGCTTGAAGTATGGGTTTGATTTGAATTTAGATTGATCTAAGATTTTTTTTGATCCTAGGGTCTAGATAGATCTAAGGTTAGGGTAGATCCTAGGGTCTTTATAGATCTAGGGTCTAGATAGATCCCTGTGCTTAGATTGATCTTGGGTTTGGGTAGATCCTAGAGTCTATATTGGTTTAGAAGAATCCTAGGGTCTAGATAGATTCTATGGTCTAAAGTCTAAAATGATCTTAGGGTCTAAATAAATCTTAATATTTGGATTGGTCTAGAAGAATGTTAGGGTCTAGATAGATTTTAGGGGCTGGATTAGTTTAGAAGATCCTAGGGTCTAGATAAATCCTAGGGTTTGAAGTCTACGAGGATCTTGGAGTCTAAATTGGAATGTAGGCTAGATTGATATGAGGTTAGGATTTATTTGGAGTCTAAGAAAAGTCCTAGTGACCCCATAAAAAAATGAGGTAAAAAACCAAATAGCCCTTTAAGGGTCTAAATGGTCATTTTGACCTAAAAGACCATCTTGACCTCTCAAACCACTTCTATTTACCTCTATTGATCAAGAAAAATCTATTGAACCTAGACCCAGACCATGGCTCAATGTGGTTGACCAAGTCAAGCAGGGTTGACCTAATCAATGATTAAACCCTCTTTGTATTGAATCAAATTTTAAGTGTATTCAAATCTCACCAAATCTTCAAACCTTTGTCACTTGATGTTTTGGATATTCCATAGCCTACCATGAACCAAATCATGGTCAAGTTGACTTAGACAACTCAATAATTCTTGGTTAAATCAATTTAAGACCTCACACTTTCGTTGAAGCTACAATCCTTAAGCATCAAATCTCTATCATGTCACCTCAACTAGCAAATCATATTCCTACATATAATATCAATATCCATGTTGATTGGTTGAATGGTTACAATTCCCTCTATTATTGGAGGGGATTTTAATTGCATCGTTAACAAGGAGGAGAAGAGAGGAGGCAAAAGGTTCTTGTTCTCTAAAGGACCTAGGGAAATGAAAAGTTTTATGGTGAATTCTAATTTCCATGACATTGGTAGTATGGAACCAAGGTTCACTTGGTGTAATAACAAAGAGGGAACCTCTCGGATTTGGGAAAGGTTGTACAGATGCATTTTGAACTCAGTTGCTATTCAAAAGCTTCCTATGGCTACTATCAAGCATCTTTCTAGAATAGCATTGGATCACAGTCCAATTGTGCTAAGTATGAAGGATAAAATTTGTGGGAAGAATAAAGTATTTAAGTTTGAGGACACTTGGAGATCATATCCAGCTGCAAAGAGTATTGTCTATAACTCTTGGATGAAGACTGATTATGGTGATGAATATAGTATATTCCAAAGGAAGCTCAAACGTACGATGAAGGCATTGTTTTTCTGGAATAGGAATAAATGCAAGAACTTGAATGTATTGAAGGAAACATTGAAGAAGGAAATTCTTGATCTTCAAAATAGAGAAGCTTGTGATGTTAACTGGAATGCTGATGATCTTGTTTTGCTAAGGAACAAAGTGCATGAACTAAATGTAACATTGAGGCGGTTGTCTACTTCGTGGAATCAAAGGGCTAAAGTAAAATGGCATGAGGAAGGTGATATCAATTCTAGTTTTTTTCAGAATTTTGTATCAGCTAGACGTAATGGCAATCGAATTAACCAAATTAAATATGAGTTCAATACGATACAAGTGGAGGAGAATCAAATAGAGAAGGTGTTTACAGATTTTTTTGAGAAAAAATGGCAGCAAAGGAATTGTATACTGACGGGTTGGCCATCTATTGAAGAAATCCAGAAGTTAATAATGCGGATTTGGCCATGCTTAATGAGGAATATTCAGTCCAGGAGTTGCAGATCTCGGTTTTCCAGCAAGGTAATAACAAAGCACCAGGTATTGATGGAGTTACTTCATCGTTTTATAAAAGCTATTGGAGTATAGTTTGGGAGGTTTTATGGAATGCAGTTAATTGTTTTTTCAAAACTGGTTTCTTAAATAGAGAATGGAAGGATAATTTAATTACTTTGATCTCTAAAGTAAAATATCCTTTGCTTCCATCAAATTATAGGCCTATTAGCCTATGTCAGACCAACTATAAAATTGTGGCTAGCATGTTAGTTAACAGATTAAAGAAGGTGATTGACAAGATGGTGTATGAAGAACAAGCAGCTTTTATTCCCGGTAGATCCATTTCCGAGCATTGTCTTTTGGCTCAGGAAATTTTCCATAAGTTCAAGCTATCCAAGAATCGAAAGGGATTGATGGCTCTTAAATTAGATATGGAACAGGCCTATGATAGTATGGGTTGGTCAACACTTCATCAGGTGCTTAAGTGGTATGGTTTTCCTACTCTATTTTCTAACCTCCTTATGGAATGTGTTGTAGATGTGAGGTTTTCTATCATTATCAATGGAAGAAACTCCAATTGGATTTGTGCTAAAAGTGGCTTCCGTCAAGGATGCCCTCTTTCTCCGTATCTATTCATTCTATGCTCACAACTCTTATCCAATTCATTGGAGCAAAGGGGGAAGAATCTTGGTATTCGTATATCACCTAGAGGTCCAAGAATCTTGCATCTTCTTTATGCAGATGATGTATTGATCTTGTCTCATGTTTCTATTACTTTAGCCAAAGAATTGAAGAATATTGTGGAGGAGTTTTGCAAGTGGACAAGACAACGAGTAAATATCAACAAATTGCAAATTTTATTTGGCAAGATGGTGAGCTACCCTCTAAAGAAGAAGATTACCATGATTATTGGCTTTAAGGAGGTCAAGGAGATGAAGTATTTAGGGGTCAAGATCTCACTTAGAAGAAGAAAAGTGGCGGATTTTCAAGAACTATTGAGTATGGTCATGGACAAACTCAATTCGTGGGGTAAGAAGTCTTTATCAATGGGAGGTAAGATTACTCTCATTGAAACTTCCTTACTTTCTATGCCCAATTTCTTAATCACTCACTCTTTGGTTCCAAAAAAAGTTTTGTATGAGATTGAAAAACTTTGTATAAGTTTTTTATGGCATAAGAGTGATGGATCTAAAGGTATGCATTATGTTGCTTGGAGTGAAATTTGCAAGCCGATAAGTATGGGTGGATTGGGGTTGCAATCTCCTTTATTGAGAATTGGTGCTTTGAGATCTAGATTGGTTTGGAGTTTCATTCAAAAACAGGACTCTTTGTTACACCGAGCTCTGAAAGCAAAATATGGAGATGAAATTATGAAGGATGATCATAAGTAAATAACATCTACTGCTTGGAAGATTTTGCTGGATGGGGGCAGAAATTTGAAGAAGGCTATTAGGTGGAAGGTGAGAAAGGGAAATAAAATCAGTGTCTTAAATGATGCTTGGTTGCTGGATAAAAGCATCAATCGGTGGCCAACTTATGTGGACTGTAATGTCCTGGAAGGATTGTTTGTTCAGCAGCTTTTAACTTCTGATGGTGATTGGAATTTTGAATTGCTTCGCAGAGCCTTTCGCTCAGAGCTAATTTTATTGATTGTTCAAGTCCAAACCAAGGTTATGGAGGAGGACAATATAGAATTGCTGAAGTGGTGTTCAGGGAAAACAGTTTCTGCACTAGTTTATGAACAAATATTGAATGACAGATTTAATTTTGCTGATGTAGAATACTTCAAATGGCTGCGGAAGCTCAAACTCAGTAAAAAGGTTGAAATTTTTTGGTGGAGGTTAGGCAAGGCTGCAATCCCAATTAACCTATTTCTTAAGAACCATAGAATCTCATTGCTGGATAGTTGTGAGAGAGGATGCCAAGCGGTGGAGTCTTATGAACATATTATGGTTCATTGTAAGTATATGGTGGAGTTCATCAAGAAGATACGTGAATGGGGTATTATGATCCCTGTTTTTAACTCTTTGGAGGAATGTCTACATGAACTTAAAAGGCTTTCTACGTCCAATTCTGGAATTGCAAAAGTGTATTGCTCGGTCATTTATCTATCTTGGAAGAACAGAAATTATGTGAAGCATGGTAAGGAGGCATTGTCTGCGTCTGTGGGTGCTTCCAATGCATTGTTTTTAGCTGTTTCGAAGTCTACTCCTTATCTTTCTAGCTGGGGTACTAACCTCCTTAGGGAGTCTTCAAACAATTGGTGCCCTCCACCGAAAGAATGGATTAAGATCAACCTAGATGCTTCTTTACTTATTTCTAATCTTGGAGGTATTGGTGGGATCTTTCGAGATCATAAAGGACGTCTGATTTGTGCATTTGGCAAGAAGAAGATTCATTGGGATGTGGCACAACTTGAAATAGAAGCAATATTTACGGTGAAGAACTTTCTTAAAAACTGGATGATGGAATGCAAGGGGGTGATCATTGAGAGTGATAATGTCAACATTATCCAATTCATTCAAAATTCTTTGAAGAAGAATAATTGGCCTCTTAATAATGGAGATACGGATGAGATATTTTTCCTTAATGATTTTAATAAGGTAGTTTTCCATTATGCCCATAGATCGTGTAATAAAGTAGCTAATTGTTGTGCTACTTTGGCATTGGAAAATAGTTTTTCCTTTGATAGTTTTTCTTTTGATAGTATCCCTTCCATATTGATGTTTTTGATCAAGAAGGAATGGGATACTTTGAATACTTGTATGTAGTTCTTTTCTTGGTTCTATTAATGCAATGTTGCACTTCTTCAAAAAAAAAAAAAAGAAAAACTACTCCATAATGAATGAGTATCGATGCTTCCTAAAATTTAACTTATATAAGGCCAACTAATTATGCATGATTGTTTACATATTCAGACAAAGGCCTATCAAATATATTGGGGATAAATTATTTAGGTGTAGGACCATCGTCACAGTAGTGGTTGTCCTTTGAACAATAATGTTGTACTTTTTTAGGTGATTAGATCAAAACTTAATCTTTTAGCTTGTCAACTCCCACATCATGTTGCATGACCATTATATGTTGGATGTCATCGACGTGTATATATTTTGTTAACAACAACCCATCAGGATATGCTTTTTATGAGAGAACTAGAAGATTAGTAAGTGGCAATTGAATAGATGTATCAATTAAGATTAATATTGTTGTATGGACCTAATAGATGCATAACTAAAACACACGCCATTCCACATTGCCTTAAGAGAAACTACTGGAAACTTTTTTTTCAAGTATTGTATAACATATAATAATCTTCCTACTTAAAAATAATTTTTTTCTTTTATGTATATATATAATTTTAAACTATAAAAGAAAAAAAGAAGTGCATCTAAAAAAAATTAATACTTATTGATGTTACACCATATTTGGCTGTAATAAAATATAAAAGTGATAGATCAACATCATTAAGAAATTATAGTAAGTATTCATAGCAACATTAAAGCCAAAGATATATATATTTATATATAACAAAATAAATGAATTTTCACTACTCTACAATATTGTTCTTCATAATATCTTCACAGTCTTATGCTTTTTCAATCTTTTTCCCCTAATCAATTTACGAATATGAGATTATGTTTGACTTTATGCTAAATTATGAAAGTTCGTTAAGGATGTTAAGCCCTATGAACTTAGTCCCAAGCTAACCAAGAGGGGGATTGAATTGGTATTTTAAAAAATTCTTTTCACAAAGAGAGAAAATTGCATAAACCAAATCACACCACAAAAATAAATGAGGAATTTAAAAGTGCAGAAGCAAGAAAAGAAACACAGAAATTTATAGTGGTTCGGTCGACTCGACCTACGTCCACTCCTTGGAGGCACCCTCCAAGTACTGCACTACAAAAATGTGACTCTCCTTTAGCCCCCACAGCTAGGCGGAGAAGCCCTCACAAGAACCTCCTTTTTGCCACCCCAGCAAGGTAGAGAACCTTCCTCCTTTTTCTTCCTCCTAAAGCTGGCAGAGAACCAAAACCAAAAGCAAACTCCTTACCTCTACTGACCCTTCCACGGACGAGAAACTCTAGACGAAGATGAAGCAGAGCGATCCTTGAAGCAACCCTTGTGAATCCCCTCACAAGCTCCCCCTCACAAGATCCTCTCTCTCTCCTCTCTCTCTTTCCCTCCTCAAGGTCTTCTCAGGTCAAGGCAGCAGCCAAAGGTCTTGAAAAACGTTGAACAAGAGCTCTTAAATAGAAGAGCTTCAAAAGAGCTCATTAATTGCAAGTTGCCGACAATATCGTCCAGGCCGATATGGACATCGGCCTGGCCGATCAGTACAAATCAATGAAGATCGGCAAGAGCATAGCCCTGGATGCAAAGCTGGACAATTGAAAATTGGCTTGATCGTCCAGGCCGATCTCAAGATCGTCCTGGCCGATCAGTTCAAATCAGAGGAAAATCTTCCTGACAATAGCCCTGGATACGGGCTGGCCGATATTGATCGTCCTGAAGTAACTTAAGGTTTTTGACTAGATCGTCCTGACCGATCCTGAGATCGTCCAGGACAATATGATCGTATCAATCATCCTTAATTACTCCCTTGATTTCTTGAACAATTATGACATAATTTATGAATATTGTCCAAGCCGATTTACGGATCGTCCTGGTTGATAATTTAAAAATACAGTATACCATAATTGACTATGGCAGCTACTTCTTTCTATTTTGAGCTTATCGTCCTAGCCAATACACGTATCATCCAGGACGATCTGTTAATGTTGGCTGCCTTAATTAAAAATCCTTAATTAGACTTTCTGTTTTAAGCTGATCGTACAGGCCGATCCAAAAATCGTCCTGGCCGATATGAGTAAAAATAGAAATTCTAAGTCTCTCAAGTGTGTGTGTGAAGGGTTACATATCATCAGTCTCTTTGATCATTACAAGTAGACTCAAGAGATGAAAATCAAACGTACAGACTGACTCAACCGTAAACCAACGCATTCCTGAACTTGGCTCCTTCTTGATTGTCCGATCTTTGATTCCTGAAAAGTTAGAAGCAACAAGCAGTCCAAGAGAAACAATGTTTGTCAATCATCAAAATATAAGCCATGAAAAAATAGATTTGCAACAATCTCCCCCTTTTTGATGATGGCAAACTCAAGTAGGAAAAAAAAATTAAACAAAAATACATGTTTATTAGAAAATCAAAGTTACAACAATTTTTTCCTACACACCCTGTCCTACTCCCCCTTTTGTCATCACAAAAAGAGGGTCCAGAAACACCAAAAAAATATCACAAAAGACTAACAAGCAAACTCAAAAAAAAATAAGAAACAAACAACACAAAGCACAGACTAAAAGAACGAGGGATCCTGATCATCAGATGGAGGTTGTGGAGGTGGCTGCTGAAAGTAACCAGCAAGAGTGGTAAACTGAGCATTGAACCAAGCGATGTCCTGGTCATGCTGCTGCTGCTGGTGAGTAAGAAAACTGTCAAAACGGGCTAAATCCTCAGCACGGTGATGCTCATAACGGGCAATGTCCTCAAAGTGTTGCTGCTCCTGTGCAGCAACATAGGCATCAAACTGGGTCTCCCAACGATCAAATCTCTTAATCAACTGATCAACCGGTGAGTGATGGTGGAGAGGAGCAGGGTCAGGAAAGGGAGCTGGAGCGGGAGCCTCCTCCTCTCTAGCCCCCCGAGATTCCTCAGGGTGGAGACGAGCACTGTGAAGGGTGCTGAAGGAATTTTTTGAGTAGAAGGGAGTTGGGAGGTTTGGTGGAATAGGATATTGAAGTTAGTATTTAGTTTCAAGAATGTAGGCTATGATGTGTCCTAAGGCTAGATTTGGTTTCCTTTTGTGGCCTAGATCGCGAATTGTGGTTAGGTGATCAATGTATCGAAAAATTAGGTCCACAGTATTGAATTCCCTATGAGCTATGATGTAGAAGGTAGTGAGGGAAAGTAGAGGGGTGATGTGGACTCGGTCGCCATCTTTTGAAATGACGGAGGTGCGAAGGACATGTTGGATTGTCCTAGCATCTCTGACTAAAGAGCTAGTCTCTCCAACACGGTAAGGTACATTGGTCTGGCAAAGAAAGTGATTCACCGTGGACCAGTCAAGATCAGGGTCAGAGGCGATTATGTTCAGCTTATCCCCGGTGGTGGATAGCTGTAAAAGATCAACACAATCCTGATATGTGATTTCGACTGGGCGTCAATTCAAATAGGAGGTCAGGGCTGTGAAGGTAGAGTTGATGCGAAGGTTTGCAAAAAATTCTCGAAGAAATTCGGAATTGAAAGGGAAGGCAAGAGACAAAATGAAGCAAAGGGAGGTGTGAGTAAAAAGATCCATTACCGGGTAAGAGATGTGGACAGGATTGATGATTCTGGAGACAGTAATTCCACACTCTTTGTAGCGATGATAGGCGGCTTCATCTTTTGCTTCCCGGAAATGAGGGTCAATTCTTTCCCTCGAGGAACTCTTAGAAGTCTGTCGGACACGTTTCCCACCAGTCATTTAGAGCACTAAGCAAATAACACAAGAGGAGAAAGGGTTGGAAGTGAAAAAAACATGGCTGGAACGGCCTGAATTTAAAGAAACGGTCATATCGTCCTGGCCGATCGCAGAATCATCCAGGCCGATATGGTTCAATAATTACGTACAGGCCGATTGGTCAAAAAGGCGATCCAATCGTTCGAGCCGATCAGATATCGGCTAGGCCGATTAGACACAAGCTATCGGCCCAAGGAGTCAATCCGGATGACCGTTGAAAAAGCAAATCGTCCGGGCCGATTAGGTGTATCGTCCAGGACGATGCACAATAATTGATCGTACCGGCCGAAGTTAAAACATTTTAAATGCTTGCCACGTGTATCGTCCAGGACGAACAGTGGATCGGCCCGGCCGATGGTCCAATAATGCATCGTCCGGGGCTGAATTTAAAGATCAAAATGTGCTAACACGTGGATCATCCAAGACGATCCAGTATATCGGCCAGGATGATGCACATAAAATACATCGGCTAGACAAATATACTATCGGCCAGGACTATCATCATGAGTTCAATCAAATCATCCAGGACGATAAAGTATCGTACAGGACGATGAATTGCAGCAAGCACAGAAAAAGGTCAACAGATGGATTTTGAACAGAATTTGTCATATCGGCCAGGCCGATGTGACTTGAATTTGAAATTAAGAAAAGAATGGTGATGATCAAGACCCTCAAAAATAAAACAAAAGAAAAAACAGTCAAAGACACAGAAAAATAAAAACAACACAATGAAAACCAAACACCGAACATTTTTGGATTTTAATTTTTCTAATTTTTTTGTTTTATGGAGGCATCATATAAGAATTCTTTTCAAAAATTAAACTTTTAAAGTTCCAAGAGATCTATAAGTTTAACAAATCTCGAACAGAAGAAGGTAGAAAAACTGATTCTGTTAACCCTAGATCGGACATCCTTCAGGGTACAAAATTCTTTTAGAAAAACAGAGGCCTAACTCGGAAAATAGGATAAGAAGATCCATTCAAGACTTATTTACAACTAAAATATCTCATAAATAACAAACCAAAATAATTTTTCTCAATCATGGAAATTGAAATCAAGTCTTTGAAAGTATCACATAATCAATGAGTTTTCTAAGTTTTAAGAGTTTTAACCAAAGTGAGGATAGCTTGCATTTAGTGGGCTCATTTTATGCCTCTTGTCACTTTGATTGGCTCTTTGAGCATCTTTTGATTTTTGATACACATTTGTGTATATAGCTTTCTTTTCAATTTGGCTTCATTGGCCTCTTTCCTTTTTAACTCTTGCAAGCTAAAAACTCTTTAATATACCCTTAAAGAAAAAGACTTAGTTGTGCGTATATCCTCCAAATATTAGAGAATAGGAGCTCTCTCTTTAACATAGGGAAGAACAATCCACAACACAAAATCAAAATCACGTGATAAATGCAATGACAAGATTTCAAAAGCTTGAATGATATCTAAGAATTTTGGCTATTATGCATAAGATAATTTAATGTAGCAAGATAAGAAAAAGATCTTAGATGAAAAGCCATTGGTTAAACTGAGTTTAGACTTTTGTTTTAGAGAAAAAAATCTTGCCACTAAACAAAGTCAGAAGAAGAAAAAACATCAACAGTTTACTCCCTTTAACTAATTTAGAAAAGCTAAATCATATCTCCAAAACTCTAATATTTAAAAGCTTGAAAAGTTTCATCATATGGAAGGCCAAAAATAAAGAACAAAGTGAAAAACAACACACATAAAAAATAATAATGCAAACTAAAAACAATACAAAGTGAGCACAAAAACTAACACACAAAAAATAAAAGATTAAAATACACACAAAAAGCTAAAGATTTCAAGCAAGTGATAAAGCAGTGGATTTAAGCAATTTTGAGCTTCAAGCCTCTTTATGTCCAGTTATCTTATGCTCCCACGAGGTCTTTGGTGAGAGCACTCCTGCAAAACTCAACAACAGTTAGATTTAGAAACCCAAACAGGTTTGGGCTCCTTCTTAGGAAACGTAGAATACAATGCATATGTGGTATGCTTTAAATCATGCATCTTAGGTCTCCACACCCAATGTGTACTATGGTGAACTGTGCAAGTGTGTGAGATGTGTCCTAGCATGCCACAAGAAAAATATTGAACTCCAGGAAAAGGTTTTCTTAAATGGTTTGGGTAAAAATGCATCTTCCTAGGTTCTGGCTTTTGATTAGAAGTTGGTGTCATCCTAGCTTTCTTACATGTTTCCAAATCATTTTGAATCCTCAAGTTAGTTCTTTTTAATGCATCATTCTCAATCCTCAAATTTTTCTCAATCTCTTTAGATTTCTTAAGATCATCCTTAAGTGAGGTGTCTGAAGCTTTTAATGCATTACTTTCATCAACTAATTCCAAATGCTTCTTGTTTAATTCATCAAATTCATTAAGAAGAGCCATGTGATTTGAATCAATCGTTGCATGATCTTTGAGAAAAACTTCGTGCTCTTTTTGTAGATTTGAATGTTCTAATTTTAGGCTAGCATGAGTTTTCTTAAGTTTTTTGTATGATGTATGTAATTTTTCACAAATTTCAAACAATTCATCATAGGTTGGTTTACATACCTCTTCCTTATCACTTTGATTTTCTCCCATGAAACACAAGTTCGTAGTCTCTTCCTCTGGTTCAGTCTCAGAGGAATCAGTAGCAGATTCTGCCCAGAAACCTCTTTGGATTTTCTTCTTCTCCTTCCTAGACTTAGCTTTCTCCTCACCTTTTTCCTTTTCTTTGCTTGAATGATCTTGAAGTGTAGGACAATCGGCTCTCACATGTCCAGGTTTCCTGCATTCAAAACAAACAACATTAGAAGATCCTTTAATATGTTTATGATCCTTACCTTTTCTCCAACTTTGATGATGCTTTTGTTTCTTCCTTAGAAAGCTTTTGAATTGCCTTGTGATGAAGGCAATTTCATCACTTACAGACCCGGAAGATTCAGAATCCGATTTGTGTGCCTTTAGTATAATTGTTTTCTTCTTTTTCTTTTCACCTGCATCAACAATTCTTTGATTCACCCCTTGCTCGTAAGCAACGAGTGAGCCAAGTAAGTTATCAATAGAATAGGTATTCAAATCCTTAGATTCAGTGATGGCAATAATTTTTGCATCATAAGACGAAGGCAAGCATCTCAAAATCTTGTTAACTTTTTCATAGTTCGAAAGTTCTTTTCCTAGTGCATGCAATGAAGTAGCAATCTGAGTAAACCTAGTGTACATGTCAGAAATCGATTCATGAGGTTTCATATGAAAAAGTTCGTAGTCATGCCTGAGAATGTTTAAACGGGATTGTTTAACTTCATTAGTGCCTTCATAAGTGATGCACAATTTATTCCAAATTTCTTTACCAGTTTTGCAAGTTGAAACACGCATGTAATCTTCAGATTTCAAAGCACAGAAAAAAGAGTTCAAATATTTCGCATTTAATTGAGCTAAATCTCGTTCATCAAAAGTCCAATCGGTAAAAGCAACTTCAGTTTTAAAACCATTAATTTCACGAGATGGTGGAGAATAACCTTCTTGAATAAGTATCCACATGCGATAATCAGTAGATTGTAAAAAAGTTGACATGCGAGTTTTCCAAAAATCAAAAGGTAAGTTATCGAACAGGGGAGGTCGGGTAATAGAATACCCTTCCGTAGTGTTACGATTCCCAAAGTTAGACATGGATCAAATTCAAAAGTTTTCAAACTTTAATTTTCGAATCCCGCTCTGATATGTCTTCCAAAATTCGATTTGTATAATTTGATCTACAAATTTTGCTCTCCGATTCATCCTTAAAATTTTTTAAATCTTTTTCAAGTTCAGCATAGGATGATTTTAAATTTTCATATTTTTTTATTCAAGTCATCAAACTCATCAAGTAATTTCATGTGGTTGTCATCAATTAAAGTATGATCTTTCCTAAGAATTTCATGTTCCTTTTGTAATTCATCAAACTCTAAACTTATACTAATATGCATTTTCTTTATTTTCCTATATGCATCATGCATGTGTTCAGAAACTTCAAAAAGTTCATCATAGGTTAAATCACATACCTCTTCTTGATCTGACTGATCAAGACTATCGGCCATTAAGCACAAATTAGTGACTTCTTCTTTCTTCTCAGTCTCTGATGAATCTGAAGCTGAGTCTGCGCAGAAAGCTCTTTGAAACTTCTTCTTGCCCTTCTTTACAATTGGTTTCTCCTCTACCTTCTCCTTATTAGGAGTAGCTTTGAGTTTTGGGCAATCATTCATGATATGATCAGGTTTCTTGCACTCATAGCAGATCACTTCATTTGAAACTTTAGCATTTCTATTAAATTTACCTCTATTCCAATGCTAGCATCTCTTCTGCTTCATCTTTAGAAAGCTTCTGAATTGTCTAGTCATCAACGCGATGTCGTCTTCATCCTCAGGTTGTGAGTGTTCACTCTCAGACTCTTCCACATTTAGTGCTATGTTCTTCTCCCTTCGTGGTTCACCTGCATCAATCTTTCTTTGGCTAACTCCTTGCTCGTAAGCAATTAGCGAACCAAGAAGATTATCAATAGAGTAAATGTTTAGATCTTTAGATTCTGTAATTGCGATAATTTTAGCATCATACGTAGTAGGAAAATAACGAAGAATTTTGTTAACAATTTTAACATTCATTAGTTCCCTACCTAGTGCATGCAAAGAGGTGACTATTTGTGTGAATCTTGTGTACATATCAGAAATGAATTCATTTGGTTTCATGCGAAATAGTTCATAATCATGCAACAAGATATTAAGTACAGATTTCTTGACCTCATTAGTCCCCTCATAAGTTATACAAAGTCTATCACATATGTCCTTTCCACTTTTGCAAGTGGAAACCCGCATGTAGTCTTCTGATTTTAAAGCACAAAAGAAACTATTCAAGCATTTGGCATTTAGTTGTGCTAAGTCATGTTCTTCTACTGTCTAGTCCCCAAAAGATGTTTCAGCTCTAACTCCATCAACTAATCTAGTTGGTTTTGTATACCCTTCCTGAACTAAGTTCCACATACGATAATAAAGTGACTGCAAAAAAAATGTAGACATACGTGTTTTCCAAAAATCAAAAGGTATATTATCGAACAGTGGAGGTCTAGTTATAGAGTAACCCTCGGATGTATTTCGGTTTCCAAATGTAGCCATCTACGTTAATAAAAAAGTAGTCTAAACTTATGGTTTTGAAACAAAGCTCTGATACCACTTCTTCAAACTCATTCACTATGAATTAGGTTATTAAACCTAAGCTTATGCCCCAGCGGCTAACCAAGAGGGGGTGAATTGGTAATTAAAAATTAATCCCTCCATTTTAATTTTAAAACCAAAAAATAATCTTTAATGAATTTTGTAGAAAACATTTTTCAACCATAGTTTTAAAAGTAAAAACTCAAAAATAAAAAGGGAGTGGAAAAATAAAGACAAAAGGTTTATAGTGGTTCGATCAAAACCAGACCTACATCCACTCCCCGGAGGTACCCTCCGTGTATTGCACTAATACCAATAGTGACTCTCCTTTTGCACCCACAGCAACACGGAGAAGCCTTTACAAAAACTCTTTCCACCACTACCTGGTGCGGCAGAGAATCGTCGTCCTTTTACATTATCCCCAGTGCTAGCAGAGAACCTTCATCCTTTCACACTCTCCTAGTGTGGGTAGAGAACCCTTCTTCCTTTCACACTCTCCTAGTGTGGGCAGAGAACCCTTCATCCTTTCACACTCTCCAAGTGTGGGCAGAGAACCCTTCAGTTGTTCACACTCTCCAAGTGTGGGAAGAGAACCCTTTGGCTGTTCACACTCTCCAAGTGTAGATAGAGAACCCTTCGGCTATTCACAATCTCAAAGTGTCGGCAGAGAACCGGATCTCCTTGACAGATCTTCTCACAAAACTTCTAAAAGGAAGAGAGAAAAGAGTGATGTAATCACAAACCAAGAGTAAAGACTCTTACCTTTGAGTACCAAGTTAAACCTTTACACTCCAATGACAATAAATCTCTTTCAAACACTCTCTCATTGATTCTTCTTTCAATAGGCAAGAAGATAAGTAGGCAAAAAGATTATATGGCAGTTTAGTTTGGACTATTTATAGGAAAGACACAGAAAACCATCCAAAAACTATAAATTTTCTGTTTGAATAGTTGCTATTTGAATGATTTATATTTGTGCAACTTATGTAGTTTTGATGATTCCAAACATTATTGTTCAAATGTATAGTTATCTCCTAACAATTTCAGAAGATTTTCACTTGCTCTTGTGTGTACTAACATTTCAGGAAAATCAGACTCCAGACTACGATAACTTTAAATCAAATTCAACATGAGATATTTTGTTTATTTGAAGTTTGCATTTTCTTTGAATTAATTTTGAAAGGGAGTGATTGTAATTGAGTGAATAAAAAATCTCACACACACAAATAAGGAGATCATAAAATTCTATACTGATCGTACAGGACGATATTTATCGTACTGGACGATCTGTTAGTTATCTCCTATAAAGCACTTGGAACGAGTAGGAACTTGCTCGAAAATTTTTTTTTTCTAAGTCCTATTCGTCCAGGACGAATTTTATTATCATCCCGGACGATGGGTTCTCTGTAAAATTTTTGTCCAGATGAATTTTGCTATCGTACGAGGCGACCGGTCCTCTGGAAAATTTTCGTACAGACGAAATTAAATATCATCCAGGACGATCGGGTCTCTGGAAATTTTTCGTCCAGACGAAAACAAATTATCGTCCGTGGCGATTGGTCCTCTGGAAAATTTTCGTCCAGACGGAATAAATAATCGTCCAGGACGATCGGCTCTCTGGAAAATTTTCGTCCAGACGAACATATTTTCGTACAAACGATTAACCGACTTAGAATAGTTTTCGGCAGTTTCTAGAACCGACCTTGTAATAACCGTTCGTACTGGACGAACCTAGTTCGTACAGGACGATCAGCTGTACGATGTCATTTCATACACATATACAAATTGGGTCATTTCAGATCATTTAAGTAAAATTATCCAGGACGATCCAGGATCGTACAGGACGATCCACTACGTACAGAATTGGAAACTTGCAGTTTTTGGGCGGTTTTTCTTGACTTTTGTATAAATAGTCCAATTTAGACTGCCACCCAATCTTTTTGTCATTTGATCTTCGTGCCTCTTGAGAGAATAGCCAAGGAGAGAGTGGAAGAGAGCATTCAAAGGAGGATTCCTACCACTGGAGCGAGAATGCTTCACTTGAATTACTAAGGTAAGAGTCTCTACTTATGAAATTGGATTTCTTCACTCTTTTCCTTCTTCCTTCTAGGTTCTTGTGAGAAGACCAGTCAAGGAGATCTGGTTCTCTGCCGACACTTGGAGAGTGTGAACAGCCGAAGGGTTCTCTGCCCACACTAGGAGAGTGTAAAAAGACGAAGGTTCTCTGCCTACACTTGAAGAGTGTGAACAGCCGTAGGGTTCTCTGCCAACACTAGGAGAGTGTAAAAGGACGACGGTTCTTTGCCAGCACTGTAGATTGTGTAAAAGGACGACGGTTCTTTGCCGCACCGGGTAGTGGTGAAAAGAGTGTGTTGTAAAGGCTTCTCCGCCTTGCTGTGGGTGCTAAAGGAGTGTCACTTTGTGGTATTAGTGCAATACTCAGAGGGTGCCTCTGAGGAGTGGATGTAGGTCTGGTTATAGACCGAACCACTATAAATCTGGTGTCATTTACTTTATTGCTTTTACGTTTCCGCACTTTAAATTTCAGTTTTAACAACTATGTGGTTGAAAAACATTTTTTTACAAACTTTAAAAGAAAATTTTATTTCGGTTCAACTTTATAACTAAGAGGGTTTAAAATTTTTAAAAACTACCAATTCACCCCCCTCTTGGTAGCCGTGGGATATTTACTTAGGCTTAACAACCTAATTACTGGACTCAACAAGTGGTATCAGAGCATAGTTTCAAAATCATAAGTTTGAACTACTTTTTGATTAACGTAGATGGATACATTTGGAAACCGAAACACACCTGAGGGTTACTCTATCACTAGACCTACACTATTTGACAATATTCCTTTTGATTTTTGGAAAACACGCATGTCTACTTTCTTACAGTCACTTGATTATCGCATGTGGATGCTAGTCCAGGAAGGTTACTCAAAACCAACTAGATTAGTTGATGGAATTAGGGTAGAAACACCCTATGCAGATTGGACTATAGAAGAACGTGACTTAGCACAATTAAATGCGAAATGTTTAAATAGTTTCTTTTGTGCTTTAAAATCTGAAGACTACATGCGAGTTTCCACTTGTAAAAGCGGAAAAGACATATGGGATAGACTTTGTATTACTTATGAAGGGACAAATGAGGTTAAGCAATCAAGACTAAATATCTTGTTACATGACTACGAATTATTTTGCATGAAACCTAATGAATCTATATCTGACATGTACACAAGATTCACTCAAATTGTCACCTCTTTGCATGCACTTGGTAGGGAATTAACTAATGCTGAAATGGTCAATAAGATTCTTCGTTGTTTACCTACTGCATATGATGCTAAAATTACTGCAATTATAGAGTCTAAAGATCTGAACATTTATTCCATTGACAATCTTCTTGGTTCACTCATTGCTTACGAGCAAGGAGTAAGTCAAAGAAAGAATGATGCAGGTGAACCAAGAAAGGACAAGAATATTGCACTAAATGTGAAAGAGTCAGAAAGTGAACACTCACAACCTGAGGATGAAGACGATATTGCACTGATGACTAGACAATTCAGAAGCTTTTTAAAGAGGAAGCAGAAGAGACGCCAGCAATGGAATAGAGGTAAGTATAACAGAAATGACAAGGTTTCTAATGAAGTGATTTGTTATGAATGCAGGAAACCAGGTCATATAAAGACTGATTATCCAAAACTCAAAGCCACTCCTAGCAAGGAGAAGGTAGAGGAGAAACTAATGGTAAAGAAGGGCAAGAAGAAGTTTCAAAAGGCTTTTTGGGCGGACTCAGCTTCAGACTCATCTGAGACTGAAAAAGAAGAAGAAGTCACCAACCTTTGCTTGATGGCAGATAAAGCTGAACAATCAGATCAAGAAGAGGTATGTGATTTAACCTATAATGAATTGTTTGAAGTTTCTGAACACATGCATGATGCATATAGGAAAATGAAAAAGATGCATGCTAGTGTAGTTTTAGAATTGGAAGAGCTTAATAAGGAACACGAAATCCTTAGAAAAGATCATGCTTTAATTGATAGCAACCACATGAAACTACTTGATGAATATGATGACTTGAATAAAAATTTTGAGAATTTAAAATCATCCTATGCTGAACTTGAAAAAGAATTTAAGAAATTTAAGGATGAATCTGAGAGCAAGACATATAGAATCAATTATACCAATCGAATCTTGGAGGATATGAATTCATTTTACAAACTCACTATAAGAGCTCTCGAGGAGAATAGGAACCCCCCTAAACTTTAAGATTTTATAAATCCTAAATATTATCCTAAATTCATGAAATCCCTTAGAAGACAATCATATGAAAGAAAACATAGGAATATTTTTCCTAATGTTAAATGTAATAATTGTGGATTTTTGGGACATATATCTCACACCTGCACTTTAAAGATGAAACCTAATTTGGTGTGGAGAACTAAGATGCATAAAACTAGACATATCATACATGCATCTGATTATAAATTTCATAAAGGTGAACCCAAACTAGTTTGGGTTCCCAGGTCTAACATTTGAGAATTTTGCAAGAATACTCTCACACAAGACCTCGTGAGAGTAAATGGTACCTGGACAGTGGATGTTCAAAGCACATGACTAGAGATACTGCTCAATTCATAATGTTGGAAGCCAGGAGTAGAGGCAAGGTTACACTTGGAGATAATACCACAAAGAAAGTGGTTGGATCAGGTATGGTTGGAAATTTGAAAAACTTTTTCATAGACAATATTTTATTAGTTGAAGGCTTAAAACATAATTTGCTTAGCATAAGTCAGCTATGTGATAAGGGCTATAATGTAAAATTTTTACCTACTAGCTGCATAATTAGCCTAAATGAGAAAATTGTTTTAAATGGAAAAAGGGTGAACAATGTCTACATGCTAGATTTAAATTGTATTCAATCTCCTACTGCTTTTTGTTTGAAAACTGTTTCTGATGAATCATGGCTTTGGCATATGAGACTTTGTCATTCTAGTATGAAAAATCTTAGAAGAATTACCCAAAAGAATTTGGTGAGAGGAATACCTAAACTAGACTTTACTAAGGACCATCTATGTGATGCATGTCAATTAGGAAAACAAGTGAAGTCCTCTTTTAAGTCCAATAAAGATCTTAGGACTAGTAAACCTTTAGAAATTCTTCACATGGATCTTTTTGGACCTGTAAGCACTGTTAGTCTAGGAGGAAAGGTATATGGATTTGTTATAGTAGATGATTTTTCAAGATTCACCTGGGTTAAATTTCTTTTTCATAAGAGTGAATCATTTGAGGAATTCAGAAAATTTTCAACTTGGATACAAAGAAAACTAGGATGTGAAATAATTTCTATACAAAGTGATCATGGAGGAGAATTTAAAAATGAAAGATTTGAAGATTTCTGTAAAGAAAAGGGGATTGATCACAATTTTTCTGCACCTAGAACTCCTCAACAAAATGGAGTAGTTGAAAGAAAGAATAGAACATTAATAGAAGCTGCCCGAGCAATGTTAGCAGAATACTCGCTTCCTAGATATTTTTGGGCTGAGGCGGTTAGCACTGCATGCTATGTTCTGAATAGGGTGAATGTGAGATCAAATTTGAATAAAACACCCTATGAGTTGCTAAAAGGTAGAACACCAAATTTGTCTCATTTGCATGTATTTGGTTGCAAGGTGTTCATACATAATAATGGAAAATCTGCCTTAGGAAAATTTGATCCAAAATCAGATGAAGGAATTTTTGTTGGATATTCAAGTGTTGGAAAATCTTATAGAGTATTCAACAAAAGAACTTTAGTCATTGAAGAAACCACACATGTTGTTTTTGATGAAAATGGAAACATGGAAGAGCCAAATGTTGTTGAAGAAGAAATTGAAGAAAATTCCCAAAAGATTGATAGATTAAATTTGGAAGAAAATGTGGAAGAAAATTTAGAAAGAGAAGACCCTTTGCATAGAGATTTGAGATTTTCTAAAAACCACCCAAAGGAATTGATTATAGGTGAACCAAGTGAGGGTGTTAGAACTAGGCGTGGATTAAACAAGGAAGTCAATCATTCATCCTTTATTTCAACTATTGAACCCACTAACATTGATCAAGCAGTTTCAGATGAATTTTGGATATTGTCCATGCAAGAAGAGTTAAATCAATTTATAAGAAATAAAGTTTGGGAACTAACTACAAGGCCAAAAGATCAAAGTGTTGTTGGAACCAAGTGGGTGTTCAAAAATAAAAAGAATGACTCAGGAGTAGTCATTAGAAATAAGGCTAGATTAGTAGCTAAGGGGTATAATCAAATTGAAGGAATTGATTTTGAGAAAACTTTTGCCTCTGTAGCTAGACTTGAAGCAATTAGGGTTTTACTAGCCTTTGCTTGTTTTAAAGGTTTTAAATTATTTCAAATGGATGTAAAAAGTGCCTTTTTAAATGGGGTAATTGAGGAAGATGTTTTTGTAGAACAACCTCCAGGTTTTGAAAATTCTAAATTTCCAAATCATAATTTCAAATTAAAAAAGACATTATATGGATTGAAACAGGCACCTAGGGCTTGGTATGAGAGGTTAAGCACCTTCCTACTTGAAAGATCTTTTGAAAAAGGAAGTGTGGATACAACTCTCTTTTTGCGGAAAATTGAAAAGGATATACTTATTGTTCAAATTTATGTGGATGACATCATCTTTGGATCTTCAAATAAACATCTTTGTGATGATTTTTCTAAAATAATGAGTAGTGAATTTGAAATGAGTCTAATGGGAGATTTAAATTACTTTCTAGGTTTTAGCATTAAGCAACTTTAGGAAGGTACTTTTCTTAGTCAATCCAAATATATTAAGGACATCCTCAAAAAATAAGAAATGGACAATGCTAAACCTGTTAGTACACCAATGAGTTCATCAGTTCAGTTGGATAAGGACCTTAAGGGAAAATCTGTTGATCAAAAGAAATTTAGAGGGATAATTGGATCTTTACTTTACTTGACTGCTAGCCGACCAGATATTATGTTCAGTGTTTGCTTATGTGCTAGATTTCAATCAGATCCAAAAGAATCACATTTGACAGCAGTGAAAAGGATTTTAAGATATCTACTAGGAACTCAAAACTTAGGAATTTGGTATCCTAAGTTTAGCTCTTCATTTGAAATTATTGGTTACTCAGATTCTGACTTTGCAGGCTGTAGAGTGGATAGGAAAAGCACTTCTGGAACATGTCAATTCATTGGAAATTCATTAGTTTCATGGTCTAGTAGAAAACAAAATTCAGTGGCACTATCTACTGCAGAAGCAGAATACATTGCATTAGGAAGTTGTGTGGCACAAGTACTTTGGTTAAAACAACAGTTGATTGATTTAGGATTAACTATAGGCACTATTCCAATTTATTGTGACAATACTAGTGCTATTTGCATTTCCAAAAATCCTATTCAACATTCTAGAACCAAACACATTGATATAAGGCATCATTTCATAAGGGATCATGTATCCAAAGGAGAAATTGAACTCATACATGTTTCAACTGAAAATCAACTTGCAGACATTTTTACAAAACCTTTAGCCTTTGATACCTTCAGTACTTTAAGAACAAGGCTTGGTGTTATTGATTTGAATGCTTAAACAAAATGTCTTTGCAACATTGATATTTGTTTTGTTTTGTTTTTGATTTTGTAAAATTTTGTGTGTTTTGAATGAATTGTTTTTGGATTTATGGTTTTGTTGTATGTTTTCTGTGTTTTTGAATATTTTTGTTGATTTTCTTAATTTAAAAATTCAAAATTAAATTTTTTTTGGAGGAAATCGACATTTCATTAGGACACTTAATTACTTATATTTTGGAAAAGAAGTACAATATAGTGCATCCTGATAAAGAATACGAAGAGCTAGTTTACTATAATGATGCATCATTCAGATTGCTCTTCAAGGAGGAAAAAGAAAAAGAAAAAGCACATGGCAGTGCTTCAGAAGAGGAAGAAGAAGAAAGAGTGCAATCTTCTGCTTCTCAATCAGATTATCAGAATCTGATTGAGAGATTTGATAGATTAGAGACTCACATTGATCAAAGATTTGATCAATTTGATGCTCAACTTACACAGCAGCAACAATACATTGGTAATATTAAAGATGAAGTTCATGAAATTAATACCAATGTAATGTTGATGGCCTCCTACTTCAACCTCTTTGGCGGCATTCCTCCTCCTCCTCCTCCAGAACAGTAGAAATGTTTTTATGTGTGTCTGTTGTATTTTTTTTATATTTTTTTCTAGTCTGTTTTATTGTTAAGTGTTTGTTTTTATGTTGTTTTTTCTTTTTAAGTTCAATGTTTTTTTTTATGTAATCCGTTTCTTTAATATCAATGAAAGTTTGTTTTTATTAGATTTGTTTTGAAATGTGGTTAATGTTTATGAATTTCATTAGTATTATTTAATCTACATAGTGCTTAAATTCGATTGTAATTTGAGATTATATATATTAGAAAATCTAGACTTTCTTAATTTATAAGTTGTATATAACTTGTTGTAATTAGAACTTTTAAATTCATGTCTATTCATTTAGACTACATAAAAGTTAATATTACTATTGCAATTTAGATGATTTCTTATTTTGTATTTCTATGCTCAAGTGATATTTATGCACCTAGAAGTATTTGAAATTTTAGATTATAGATTTTGGAAAGAATTGGTCCAATTACTCTTGAACATTGTACAAATGTACAAAAATCAAAAGGAATTCGCAAAGATTTGCAAAGTGAAAAAGAGGCACAAAATAAGCCCAACCAAGAAAAAATGCACAAAAATGTGCCCCAAAATTTTGAAAAAGATGCGCAAAGCGCCACATGAGGTAATTCTCTTCTTTCCAAATTCGTTCAATCTCTTAATTCAAATTGATCTTATGTTCATTTATATTCTATTGAACTTTGAAATATAGAATTTTTATACATCTCTCTTGTAATGATTTTCTATAGTCAAATGTCTAAATTGAATCATGTCTTTGATAAATTCTTCTTACTTACAATGTTATATCACTTCTTAAATTTTATGAATTTCTATGATTGACCTAATATCTTTAGTTTAAAATTGCATACCCTATGTCAATCACAATTTAGATTAAATTTTAAAAATGAATTTCATATAATTACTTACATTTCTTGTCTATTTCTTCTTCACTTTTTGTTGCTGTCAAAAAGGGGGAGAAATTATTGTGTTTTCTATTGTGTTTTGTGTTTTCTATTTTTGATTGTTCTGTTTGCAAGTTTTTTGTTTGTGTTAAAATTTTTTAAAAACAAAAATATTGTTTTTTATGCCTCCTTATTTTAATGTACTCATAAATTCAGGGGGAGTTTAGGAGATATGAGATTTGTTTAACTTGAAACCATACAAATAATAATTATTTTGCCATCATCAAAAAGGGGGAGATTGTTTGAATAGTTGCTATTTGAATGATTTATATTTGTGCAACTTATGTAGTTTTGATGATTCCAAACATTATTGTTCAAATGTATAGTTATCTCTTAACAATTTCAGAAGATTTGCACTTGCTCTTGTGTGTACTAACATTTCAGGAAAATCAAACTCCAGACTACGATAACTTCAAATCAAATTCAACATGAGATATTTTGTTTATTTGAAGTTTGCATTTTCTTTGAATTAATTTTGAAAGGGACTGATTGTAATTGAGTGAATAAAAAATCTCACACACACAAATAAGGAGATCATAAAATTCTATACTGATCATACAGGACGATGTTTATCGTACTGGACGATCTGTCAGTTATCTCCTATAGAGCACTTGGAACAAATAGGAACTTGCTCGAAATTTTTTTTTTTCTAAGTCCTATTCGTCCAGGACGAATTTTATTATCATCCCGGACGATGGGTTCTCTGTAAAATTTTCGTCCAGATGAATTTTGCTATCGTACGAGGCGACTGATCCTCTGGAAAATTTTCGTACAGACGAAATTAAATATCGTCCAGGACGATCGGGTCCCTAGAAATTTTTCGTCCAGACAAAAACAAATTATCGTCCGTGGCGATTGGTCCTCTGGAAAATTTTCGTCTAGACGAAATAAATAATCGTCCAGGACGATCGGCTCTCTGGAAAATTTTTGTCCAGACAAACATATTTTCGTCCAAACGATTAACCGACTTAGAACAATTTTCAGCAGTTTCTAGAACCGACCTTGTAATAACCGTTCGTACTGGACGAACCTAGTTCGTACAGGACGATCAGCTGTACGAAGTCATTTCATACACATATACAAATTGGGTCGTTTCAGATCGTTTAAGTAAAATCGTCCAGGACGATCCAGGATCGTACAGGACGATCCATTACGTACAGAATTGGAAACTTGCAGTTTTTGGGCGGTTTTTCTTGTCTTTTGTATAAATAGTCCAAATTAGACTGCCACCCAATCTTTTTGTCATTTGATCTTCGTGCCTCTTGAGAGAATAGCCAAGGAGAGAGTGGAAGAGAGCATTCAAAGGAGGATTCCTACCACTGGAGCGAGAAGGCTTCACTTGAATTACTAAGGTAAGAGTCTCTACTTGTGAAATTGGATTTCTTCACTCTTTTCCTTCTTCCTTCTAGATTCTTGTGAGAAGATCAGTCAAGGAGATCCGATTCTCTGCCGACACTTGGAGAGTGTGAACAGCCGAAGGGTTCTCTGCTCACACTAGAAGAGTGTGAAAGGACGAAGGTTCTCTGCCTACACTTGAAGAGTGTGAACAGCCGTAGGGTTCTCTGCCCACACTAGGAGAGTGTAAAAGGATGACGGTTCTCTGCCAGCACTATGGATTGTGTAAAAGGATGACAGTTCTCTGCCGCACCGGGTAGTGGTGAAAAGAGTGTGTTGTAAAGGCTTCTCCGCCCTTCTGTGGGTGCTAAAGGAGAGTCACTTTGTGGTATTAGTTCAATACTCAGAGGGTGCCTCTGAGGAGTGGATGTAGGTCTGGTTATAGACCGAACCACTATAAATCTGGTGTCATTTACTTTATTGCTTTTACGATTCCGCACTTTAAATTTCAGTTTTAACAACTCTGTGGTTGAAAAACATTTTTCTACAAACTTTAAAAGAAAATTTTATTTCGGTTCAACTTTATAATTAAGAGGGTTTAAAATTTTTAAAAACTACCAATTCACCCCCTTCTTGGTAGCCGTGGGACATTTACTTAGGCTTAACAACCTAATTACTGGACTCAACATTTTCAAGTCAATATGAATTGGATCGTCCTGTACGATCGTGGATCATCCTGGATGATTTTACTTAAATGCGTTGGAAATGAACCTAATGTATATGGGTACGAAATGACTTCGTACACACACATCCTCCCATAAGAACTAGGTTCGTCCGATACGAATGATTATTCTAAGGTCGGTTCCCAAAATTTGCAGAATGACACTTAATTTTTAGAGTCATCTCACTTTATCCTGGGACAAATTTAAGATTCATCAGAACAAAAGTTTTACAGAGAGCAAATCATCCCGGGTCAAATACACTTCGTCCTAGACGATAGCACTCCAGAGAGCAACTCATCCTGGAACGAATACACTTCATTTTTGAACAAAAATTTTCCAGAGAACATTTCGTCTTGGGATGAATACACTTCTTCCTAGACGATCAGGAGTTAGAAAAATTTTCTTCGACTCCTGCTTGCTCCATTGCTCTTATGAGTAGATAACTGACTTGATTGTCCCGTATGAACTATGTTCGTCCCTTACGATCAGTACAAATTTCTCAAGATCTCCTTAAGTGTGTGTGTGTGTGTGTGTATTCACTCAATTATAATCACTCACTTTCAAACTTAATTCAAAGAAAAATATAAGTTTTAAATACACAAAATATCTCATACTGAATTTGATTTGAAGTCTTTGTAGTCTGGAGTTTGATTTTCTTGAAATATTAGTACACACAAGAGCAAAAATAACTCTTCCAAAAAGTGTTAGGAGATAACTATACATAAAACAATAATATTTGAAATCATCAAAACTATACAAGTTGCAAGAATGTAAAACATGCAAATAGTAACTCTCTTAACAGTTGAGAGGGTGTAGGAAGTGTGGAGGTTGTAATGAGTAGAAGAGGAGAAGTGGGAAATGAGGATGATGGGTTAGATGGGGTGGTTGATGCGGATTGGAATGGAAATATGTGTTTATGAAATACAACATGACGAGAGATATGGATTTTAGGAGTTTGAAGGTGATAACAGTGGTAGCCTTTGTGAGAGGTAAAATAGCCGAGAAACATACATTCATGAGATCATGGAGATAATTTGGTAGGAGCTTGGGGTTGTAACCAAGGAAAGAAGAGGCATTCGAATGTGCGTAGGTGAAGATATGAAGTGGGTTTATCGTGAATAGGTGGTAGGGGAATTGAAGATTGGTGACTTTAGATGGAAGTCTGTTGATGAGGTAGTTTGATGTGGACAAAGCTTCAGCCCGGAAGTCGAGAGGGAGATTAGAGGTGTGTAGTAGAGTGCGACTAAGTTTAATGAGGTGACAATGTTTTCGTTTAGTGAGCCCATTCATTTCTGGAGTTTTTGGACAACTAAATTGATGAGTTACGCCTTGGAGTAAGACATAAGTTTTAAATTGAGTGCTAGTGAACTCACCGCCTCCGTCGGAGTGGAAGTATTGAATATGACAGCTTAAAGTAGTTTTTTACAAGCGAATGAAAATGTTGAAATTTCAAAAAGACTTCTTGCTTGGAGTGTAGTAAATATAACCAACTAAAATGGGAAAAGTCATCTATAAAAATAATATAGTAACAATATCCATTCAAAGAAAGCAAGGGTGCAGGACCCCATACATCAGAGTGGATAAGTTGGAACGGCTTCATGGAAGAAAACTAACTTGAACTAAAGGATAACTTGTGGCTTTTTGCCATGTTACAGGAGACACAAACAAAGGAAGAAAACTGGGAAGTACATGATGTGGGAATGGATTTAGCTAAAATAGTAAGGAGCTGGGGATGTGGATGCCCAAGCCTTGCGTGCCATAATGAAGTCGGTTGAGATTGCAAGGAGAGCATGTGTAGGATGAATGCAGAAAGTATAGATGCCATCATGGTAGCGATCACGGAGAAGAGTATCATTGTCCAGTTGGTCCTTAATGACAAAACCATGAGAGTCAAAAGAAATGGAGACATTGTTATCAGCTGTGAGGTTTGAAATTGAAAGAAGGTTATGCGAAAGAGTTGGGATGTGTAGGAGGTTGTGAAGATAGAGCTTACGATTGGTGTCGGAATGCAGGAGCAATCCTTGATCGGCATGTTGTATGGGAAGCGCGTTTCCGTTAGCAATAAAGATCGAGTCAATCCCATTGTATTGGGAAGGTTGCTACAGGTGGGAGATGTCGGAGGTCAGATGAGTTGATGTGCCTGAATCCAAGATCCAATCAGTGGTCGCGGAGTGGTTTTGTTGGGTAAGCAAAGCTTGATTGTTCGGCTGGCTCAATGGTGCGTACAGAAGGTTGCACCGTTGCCAACAATTAAGTGCTATGTGGCCTAATTTGTCGCAGATTTGGCATGTGGGACAAGATGTTAATGATGGTTAAGGGAGCTGTAGTATGTTGCTGGAGATGGTTTGTTTGTTGCCTTGATCGTGACCTTGCTATGAGCATTTTTTAGAGCAGTTAGCTGAACAGCCTCTGTTGTTATTGGTTCGGTTTGATTTACATCTAAAGTCAAAGTAATTCTTTTTTTTTCCTTTTAGAATCCACTAATGCTAGCTAAGGATTCCAATGTGTCAGCTAATAAAATCTATCAATGTTATCAACATTGATTGACAAAGGAGTACGATGAGCTATTATTGATAATATAAGTGAAAATCATGATAAGTAGTAGAGACTCTGGTTTTAATTTGCTTAGCGTGTTGTATGAATACTTATACATGATAAATTTATTCAGACACATCATTTATTTTGGCTGCATGATATTTAAATGTGGTACTATCATATTTTTTTAAGAAAGGTATGCATGCAATTCAGAAATGAACTGAAAGTGGACTTAGCTTGTAATGGGGCACCGTATTGAGAGTGGATTCTCAATGAGGGCGGTATCTTGATGATGTGCTACAATAAGTTTAGTACCATACGTTCTCAAAAATAGAAGGAAAAAATGTATTCACAGATTGACAAAACATACAAAAGCTACTTAATAATTACATCATCAGTAATGTGTTGCAAATATATTTTTTCATGGCTTATATTTTGATGATTGACAAATACTGTTTCTCTTGGACTGCTAGTTACTGCTAACTTTTCAGGAATCAAAGATCGGACGATCAAGAAGGAGCCAAGTTCAGGAATGCGTAGGTTTAGGGTTGAGTCAGTCTGTACGTTTGATTTTCACCTCTTGAGTCTACTTGTAATGATCAAAGAGACTGATGCTATGTAACCCTTCACACACACACTTGAGAGACTTAGAATTTCTGTTTTTACTCATATCGGCCAGGACAATTTTTGGATCGGCCTGGACGATCAGCTTAAAACAGAAAGTCTAATTAAGGATTCTTAATTAAGGCAACCGACATTAACAGATCGTCCTGGACGATACGTGTATCGGTCAGGACAATAAGCTCAAAACAGAAAGACGTAGTCCCCATAAACAATTATCATATACTGTATTTTTAAATTATCGGCCAAGACGATCCGTAAATCAGCCTGGACGATATTCACAAATTATGCCATAATTGTTCAGGAAATCAATGGAGTAATTAAGGATGATTGATACGATCATATCGTCCCGGACGATCTCAGGATCGGCCAGGACGATACAGTCAAAAACCTTAAGTTACTTCAGGACGATCAATATCGTCCATCCCGTATCCAAGGCTATTGTCAGGACGATTTTCCTCTGATTTGAATTGATCGGCCATGACGATCGTGAGATCGGCCTGGACGATCAAGCCAATTTTCAATCGTCCAGCTTTGCATCCAGGGCTATGCTCTGGCCGATCTTCATTGATTTGTACTGATCGGCCAGGCCGATGTCCATATCGGCCTGGACGATATTGTCGGCAACTTGCAATTAATGAGCTCTTTTGAAGCTCTTCTATTTAAGAGCTCTTGTTCAACATTATTCAAGACCTTTGGCTGCTGCCTTGACCTGAGAAGACCTTGAGGAGAGAAAGAGAGAGAGGAGAGAGAGAGGATCTTGTGAGGGGGAGCTTGTGAGGGGATTCACAAGGGTTGCTTCAAGGATCGCTCTACTTCATCTTCGTCTAGAGTTTCTCGTCCGTGGAAGGGTCGGTAGAGGTAAGGAGTTTTCTTTTGGTTTTGGTTCTCTGCCAGCTTCAGGAGGAAGCAAAAGGAGGAAGGTTCTCTGCCTTGCCGGAGTGACAAAAAGGAGGTTCTTGTGAGGGCTTCTCCGCCTAGCTGTGGGGGCTAAAGGAGAGTCACGTTTTTGTAGTGCAATACTTGGAGGGTGCCTCCAAGGAGTGGACGTAGGTCGAGTCGATTGAACCACTATAAATTTCTGTGTTTCTTTTCTTGCTTCCGCACTTTTAAATTTCGCATTTATTTTTGTGGTGTGATTTGGTTTATGCAATTTTCTCTCTTTGTGAAAAGAATTTTTTAAAATACCTATTCACCCCCCCTCTTGGTTAGCTTGGGACTAAGTTCATAGGGCTTAACATCCTTAACGAACTTTCAATTGAAATTCATTTTTTACAAATTAATGATAAAAGCTCCCGAGGATAATAGGATACCCCCTAAACTTGAAGATTTTACTAATCCTATTGTATATCCTAAATTTATATAATCCCTGAATAGACAGATGAATGTTAGAAGACTTAGAAAACCATTTCCAAAAGTAAAATGAAATAATTATGGATTGTTTTGACATATAGCTCACACTTGTACATTAAAGATGAAAACTTATTTGATGTGGAGACCTAAGATGCATAAACATAGATATATTATACATGCATCTGATTATAAATTGCCAAGAGGAGAACCCAAACTAGTTTGGGTTCCCAGGTCTAACGTTTAATAAATTTGCAGGGTCGCTCTCACATAAGACCTCGTGAGAGCATATGGTACCTAGACAATGGATGTTCAAAGCATATGGCTGGAGATACTGCACAATTCATATCGCTGGAAGCTAGGAGTAGAGACAAGATTACACTTGGAGATAACACCATAGGGAAAGTGGTTGGATCAGGAATGATTGAAAATCTGAATAAATTTTTCATTGAGACTGTGTTATTAGTAGAAGGCTTAAAGCATAACCTGTTAAATATAAGTCAGCTATGTGATAAAGTATATTGTGTGAAATTTTTTCCTACTAGCTGCATATTAAGCCTAAATGGTAAAGATGTTTTGAATGGTAAAAGGATAAATAATGTTTATATGCTAGACTTGAATGATATTCAATCTCCTACTGCTTTTTGTTTGAAAACTATATCTGATGAGTCATGGCTTTGGCATAGGAGATTTTGTCACTCTAGCATGAAAAATCTTAGAAGGATTACCCAAAAGAACTTATTGAGAGGTATACCAAAACTAAACTTTACTAAGGACCACCTTTATGATGTATGTCAATTAGGAAAGCAATTGAAGTCCTCTTTTCAGTTCAATAAGGATCTTAGAACTAGTAAACCATTAGAGATTTTTTATATGGACCTTTTTGGACCAGTTGAAACTATGAGTCTATGAGGGAAGGTATATAGATTTTTAATTGTGGATGATTACTCAAGATTTACATGTGTTAGATTACTATTTCATAAAAGTAAATCATTTGAAGAGTTTAGAAACTTTTCGACTTATATTCAAATAAAACTAGGGTGTGAAATTATTTCTATACAAAGTGATCAGGGAGGAGAATTTGAAAATGAGAAATTTGAGGAATTTTGTAAGGAGAAAGGAATTGATCACAATTTTTCTACACCTAGAACCCCTCAGCAGAATGGGGTAGTCGAAAGGAAAAATATAACATTAATAGAAGCTGCCCGAGCATGTTGGCAGAATACTCACTTCCTAAATTTTTTTGGGCTGAGGCAGTTAGCACTGCATGTTATGTTCTGAATAGGTGAGATCTAAACTAAATAAAATATCCTATGAGTTTTTAAAAGAAAGAACACCTAATTTATTTCATTTGCATATTTTTGATTGCAAGGTGTTCATTCATAATAATAAAAAATCTGCCTTAGAAAAAATTGATCTAAAATCTGATGAAGAAATTTTTGTTGGATATTCAAGTGTTGGAAAATCTTATAGAGTATTTAATAGAAGAACTTTGGTAATTGAGGAGACCATACATGTTATATTTGATGATCTGGAAATATGAAAGAGCCAAATATTGTAGAAGATGTGATTAAGATTAACTCCCAAAAGATTGATAAAATAAATTTGGAAGAAAATATTGAAGAAAATTTGGAGATAGAAAACTCTTTGCCTAGATATTTCAGATTTTCTAAAAACCACCCAAGGGAATTTATTATAGGTGAACCAAGTGAAGGTGTAATGACTAGGCGTGGATTAAATAAAGAAGTCAACCATTCTGCCTTCATTTCAACTATAGAACCCACAAATATTGATCAAGCACTTTCGGATGAATTTTGGATTTTGGCCATGCAATAAGAGTTGAATCAAATAAGGCTAGATTAGTTGCTAAGGGGTATAATCAAATTGAAAGGATTGATTTTGAAGAGATTTTTGCCCCAGTAGCTAAACTTTAAGCAATTAGGGTTTTGCTAGCTTTTGCCTGTTTTAGAGGATTCAAATTGTATCAAACAGATGTAAAAAGTGCCTTTTTAAATGGGGTAATTCAAGAAGATGTTTTTGTAGAACAACCACCAGGCTTTGAAAATTCTAAATACCCAAATCATGTTTTCAAGTTGAAAAAGGTATTATATGGATTGAAACAGGCACCTAGGACTTGGTATGAGAGGTTGAGCACCTTCCTACTTAAAAGATCTTTTGAAAAAGGAAGTGTGGATAAAACTCTATTTATGAAGAAATGTGGAAAGGATATACTCATTGTTCAAATTTATGTGGATGATATCATTTTTGGATCTTCAAATAAAAATCTTTGTGATGATTTTTCTAAAATAATGAGTAGTGAATTTGAGATGAGTCTAATGGGAGATTTGTGTTACTTTCTAAGATTTAGCATTAAGCAAATTGAGGAAGGTATATTTCTTAGTCAGTCAAAGTATGTTAAGGACATCCTTAAAAAGTATGAAATGGATAATACTAAACCTGTTAGTACACTAATGAGTTCCTCAGTTCAGTTGGATACGGACCCTAAGGGAAAATCTGTTGATCAAAAGAATATTAGAGGAATAATTAGATCTTTACTTTACTTGACTGCTAGTCAACCCGATATCATGTTTAGTGTTTTCTTACATGCTAGATTTCAATTAGATTCAAAAGAATCACATTTGACAGCAGTGAATAGATTTTAAGATATCTGTCAGGAACTCAAAACTTAGGAATATGATATCCTAAGTTTAGCTCTTCATTTGAAATAATTGGTTATTCAGATTCTGACTTTGCAGGTTGTAGAGTGGATAGAAAGACAACTTCTGAAACATGTTAATTTATTAAAAATTCTTTAGTCTCTTGGTCTAGTAAAAAATAAAATTTAGTAGCCTTATCAACTACAGAAGCTGAATACAATACATTAGGAAGTTGTGTGGCACAAGTACTTTGGTTGAAATAACAGTTGATTGATTTAGGATTAATTATAGGCACTATTCCAATTTATTTTGATAACACTAATGCTATTTATATTTCTAAAAATCCTATTCAACATTCAACAACCAAACATATAGACATAAGACATCATTTCATAATGGATCATGTATGCAAAGGAGAAATTAAGCTCACTCATGTTTCTACTAAAAATTAACTTGCAAACATTTTTACAAAATCTTTAGCCTTTGATACTTTCAGTGCATTAAGAATAAGGCTTGGTGTGATTGATTGGAATGCTTAAATAAAAATGTTTTTGCAACATTGATATTTGTTTACTAGTTAAAATGTTTGTGTGTTTTTATGTGTTTATGAACTTGTGAATTTCTTTATTTAGAGTTTGTATTTTTTCGTTATTTTGTTTTTTTAATATGTTTGTGTTTAAGTGTTTTGATTGAGTTCAAAAATTTGAAAATTTTGAGTTATAATTGTCCGGGATGAAATATTTTCGTACGGGATGATTTGTGTAGTGTGACAAACTATCGGATTTTGAACTATTTGAGTGCATTTTTTCATAGTTTTAATGTCATTTCGTCTGTACGATCGTCATGATCATCTGGGACAAAATATTTTTCAAATGACGGGATGAATGAATAAAGCAGTTTAATGGATAAAGTAGTTTTTAATACGAACTTCGTACGTACAAACCTTTGGTTCGTCCGGACGAACACATGTCGGTTGTACGATCATTAAAATGATATAAGTTCTGATAGTCCAAGGATGAACACATGTTCGTCTGTACGATAAGTCTGGTCAAAAGTCTGTATGAAAGGATGCTTCATAAATTGTGTTGATTACAAAAAATTGTTTCATTTTGACGCATTGGATCATCCAAATAAAATTTTTTCGTACAGGATGAATTAAAAATTTTGTAAGGGTCAAAATTTTTTTGTCTGGTACGAATGTATCATTTTTAGTAAATAGAAGGATCTTTGAACTCAACAATCACACTCAAAACTTCACTTTCAATCTCTTTCGTACTCTAGATCTTCTTCAAAATGGCGAGTTCAAGTAAGAGACAAAAGGTTATGGCAAAGAAACCACACAGAAATTCCTCTGAAAACTTCCTTTCCAAAGCAAATGCGGAATCTTTTCCTTGGTTTGCCTCAATGAAGATCACACCCTCCCGAATCCTAATCCAAGAACAACTTACCTTTCCGGTAATGAACTTATTTGCCTCAACAAAGTTTGGTTTTATCCTTACCCTCGTCAATCTCTACAATAAGGAAACCTTCCACTATTTCCTCGCCAACATGTCATTTTATTCTGACCACTCTATAATCTGTTCCTTTGTAATCAAACAAAAAGTTGAAATCACCAAGCATGACTTAGGAGCCTTTTTGAATTTAAGGACAGAGGGAGCCAGAGCCCATCACTTGATTAACACTCATGATTATTCATGGCCTAAAATTAAGAATGAGATTAGAGGGAACAATGTGAACGAACATGTTGCTAGAGTATCTGGTCTAGTTCGTAATGCACGAATCATCCAACATGTCCTTAGAACTTTCATAATTCCTAAAGCTGGTGATAGGATCAATATTACCCCTCTTCTTTCTATGGTGACCTTCTTGATCATGACTAAAGAACCTATAGATGAAGCCCAACTTATCCTTGACTATCTTTATGGGCTGTCTAAAATTAGACATGTAGAGCATAAGAGAAAGAAGAACATCGCCTTAGAACATCTTGTTGCCTACATTATGGAGAAGAAATACAATTTGGTTCATCCTGATCAAGAGTTTGAAGAACAGCTCTAAAACAACGACAGATTATTTAGAGCAATATTCAAAAATGAACCAAGTAAAACTCATGTCAATAGTTATATTGAGGAAGAACCAGAAGCTGCACCTGCACCCACCAAAGAACCAAATTATCAGGATTTGGTTCAAAGATTTGATCGCTTAGAGAGTCATTTTTATCAATGCTTTGATCAAATTGAGACTCATCTTCAACAGCAGGCCGCACAGTCTCAGCATGATATGAATTTTATAAGGGATCAGATGAATGATATCAGTATCAATGTGCTTATGATGAGTACTTACTTTAACATCTTTTGTGCTGCACCTCCTCCTCCTCCACTAGATCAGGGTTCTTCTCAGTGATTGTTACACTTAGTATTATGTATTTTCTATAGTTTGTGTTTTAAATGTGTTTTAAGTAAGTTTATTATATTTTCTTTACTTTAGATGTTTTGTTTCTGTAATGATATCCTGACCTTAAATTGTAATATCTTCTTAGTGATATCAATATATGTTCACGTGTTTTGGATTTAATTGTATTGAAATGTGTGTTAGCCTTTATGACAATCATTAGATTTTTGTTCTTAATAGTGCTGTACTTTGAAGTGCAAGTCTAAATTACATTCATTAGAAAAACTAATTTTTTCAAATTTAAGTTCTGCTTATAACTTGATAAAATTAGAATTGTCAATTTCATGTCTCTTATTTAGAGTACATTAATTCTAATATTATTATTGCAACTATGATGTTTTCTTATTTTATATTTCACTTATCAATAAATATTTATGCACTTAGAAAAATTTGAAATTTTTTATTATTGATTTTGGAAAGATCAAAATTACTCTTGAAAAAATGTAGAAATATACAAAAATCAAAAGAAATGCGCAATGGTTCACAAGTAAAAAAAGAGGCACAAAATAAGTCCAAAAATAAAAAGATGCACAAAAATGTGTCAATAATTTGAAAAAGATGCGCAAAATGCCATATGTGATAATTATTTCTTTCCATTATCTTTTAATCTCTAAATTTAAATATATTTACTGTACATTTATATTATGTACTGAAATTTGAAATACACAAAATTTTAATTCATCCTTTTTGCAATGATTTTATTTATCTTAGTGTTTAAATTGACACATGCTTTTGATATATTCTTTCTATTATCAATGTTATATCTCTTCTTAAATTCTATGAATTAATATGATTTGCCTAATTTTTTAATTTTATTTTCATAATATATTTTAATCACTTTCAAGATTTAATTATCAAATGATTTTCATATGTCTGCTTACATTTCAAGTCTTTTTTGTTCTTTACTTTTTGCTGTTGTCAAAAAGGGGGAGAAATTATTTGTATCGTGTTTTTTGGTTTTGTTTGATCTGTTTTTGTTTTTTGTTTTATATTTTGTGTTTATTGTATAAGTTGTGTGTGTTTATTTTATCTGTATATTGCTAAAAATGCCTCCTTATTTACACATGTTCATCAATTTAGGGGGAGTTTAGGAGATTTTTTAAATTTAAAAATCATACAAATAATAATATTTTTGCCATCATAAAAAAGGAGGAGATTATTAAGAGAGTTGTTGTTTGCATGTTTTATATTCTTGCAACTTGTATAGTTTTGATGATTTCAAATATTATTGTTTTATGTATAGTTATTTCCTAATACTTTTTGGAAGAGTTATTTTTGCTCTTGTGTGTACTAACATTTCACGAAAATAAAACTCTAGACTACAAAAGACTTCAAATCAAATTCAGCATTAGATACTTTGTGTATTTAAAACTTGTATTTTTCTTTTAATTAAGTTTGAAAGGGAGTGATTGTAATTGTGTGAATACACGCACACACTTAAGGAGATCTTGAGAAATTTGTACTGATCGTATGGGATGAACATAGTTCACACGGGACGATCAAGTCAGTTATCTCCTCATAAGAGCAATGGAACGAGCAAGGGTCAAAGAAAATTTTTCTAAGTCCTGATCGTCCAGGATGAAGTGTATTCATCCCAGGATGAAATGTTCTCTGGAAAATTTTTATTCAAAAATGAAGTGTATTCGTCCCAGGACAAGTTGCTCTCTGGAGTGCTATCGTCCAGGACGAAGTGTATTCATCCAGGGATGATTTGCTCTATGTAAAACTTTCGTCTGGATGAACCTTAAATTCATCCCAGGATAAAGTGAACCGACTCTGAAAATTAAGTGTCATTTTGCAATTTTTGGGAACTAACCTATGGAATAACCGTTAATACCGGACAAACTTAGTACGTACGGGATGATGTGTGTGTACGAAGTCATTTCGTACCCATATACATTAGGTTAATTTCCAATGCATTTAAGTAAAATCATCCAGGATGATCCACGATCGTATGGGATGATCCAATTCGTATTGACTTGAAAATTTACAGTTTTTGGATGATTTTTTGTGTCTTTCCTATAAATAGTCCAAACTAAATGAAAGTTCGTTAAGGATGTTAAGCCCTATGAACTTAGTCCCAAGCTAACCAAGAGGGGGGGTGAATTGGTATTTTAAAAACTATTTTCACAAAGAAAGAAAAATGCATAAACCAAATCACACCACAGAAATAAATGCGGAATTTAAAAGTGCGGAAGCAAGAAAAAGAACACAGAAATTTATAGTGGTTCGGTCGACTCGACCTACGTCCACTCCTTGGAGGCACCCTCCAAGTATTGCACAACAAAATGTGACTCTCCTTTATCCCCCACAGCTAGGCGGAGAAGCCCTCACAAGAACCTCCTTTTTGCCACCCCGGCAAGGCAGAGAACCTTCCTCCTTTTGCTTCCTCCTGAAGCTGGCAGAGAACCAAAACCAAAAGCAAACTCCTTACCTCTACCGACCCTTCCACGGACGAGAAACTCTAGATGAAGATGAAGCAGAGCGATCCTTGAAGCAACCCTTGTGAATCCCCTCACAAGCTCCCCCTCATAAGATCCTCTCTCTCTCCTCTCTCTCTTTCTCTCCTCAAGGTCTTCTCAGGTCAAGGCAGCAGCCAAAGGTCTTTCAAAAACGTTGAACAAGAGCTCTTTAAATAGAAGAGCTTCAAAGGAGCTCATTAATTGCAAGTTGCCGACTATATCGTCCAGGTCGATATGGACATCGGCCTGGCCGATCAGTACAAATCAATGAAGATCAGCTAGAACATAGCCCTGGATGCAAAGCTGGATGATTGAAAATTGGCTTGATCGTCCAGGCCGATCTCACGATCGTCCTGGCCGATCAGTTCAAATCAGAGGAAAATCATCCTGACAATAGCCCTGGATACAAGCTGGCCGATATTGATCGTCCTGAAGTAACTTAAGGTTTTTTGACTGGATCGTCCTTGCCGATCCTGCGATCGTCCAGGACGATATGATCATATCAATCATCCTTAATTACTCCCTTGATTTCCTGAATAATTATGGCATAATTTGTGAATATCGTCCAGGCCGATCCTTTGATCGTCCTGGATGATAATTTAAAAATACAGTATACCATAATTGACTATGGCGGCTACTTCTTTCTGTTTTGAGCTTGTCGTCCTGGCCGATACACGTATCGTCCAGGACGATCTATTAATGTCAGCTGCCTTAATTAAGAATCCTTAGACTTTCTGTTTTAAGCTGATCGTCCAGGCCGATCCAAAAATCATCCTGGCCGATCCAAAAATTGTCCTGGCCGATCCAAAAATCGTCCTGGCCGATATGAGTAAAAATAGAAATTCTAAGTCTCTCAAGTGTGTGTGTGAAGGGTTACATAGCATCAGTCTCTTTGACCATTATAAGTAGACTCAAGAGGTGAAAATCAAACGTACAGACTGACTCAACCCTAAACCTACGCAATCCTGAACTTGGTTTCTTCTTGATCGTCCGATCTTCGATTCCTGAAAAGTTAGAAGCAACAAGTAGTCTAAGAGAAACAGTGTTTGTCAATCATCAAAACATAATACATAAAAACTTGGTTTGCAACAATCTCCCCCTTTTTGATGATGGCAAAACACTACGAAAATAGTTAATAGCAAAAATTCAGGATTGATGAAAAAGGAACCTCATAAACTTCTCCCCCTTTTGACATATCAAAAAGAAGGGTATAAGAAAGTAAAGCAAAAGAGATCCCCCCTTTTTTCTTTTAATCAAAGCAAGTCAATGATATAGTATTCCATGTGATTGACTTAAACAATTTGTGAGTTAATGAGTTACCAATCGCATTAATCCATAGAATAGTAGAGTATCCGTTCATGGTTTACCCTTAGCTCAAAACTTTTTCTAAGGGTAGAATCGTCTTTGGAAACCAATGACCTATTTCAAAAAATTAATTGTATATGAGAAAAGGAACCCACCTCCCACTTGTCGTAAGAAAAATATCTTTATGAAATAATGAAGTAAGGTGGATTTGTCACAATCATACGATAATCGAGATCAAGTCTTTGAGAACCAAAACTTCTAAGTTTTAAGAGATTTAAAAAGAGAGAGTAGCTTGCTTTTGAGTGGGCTCATTTTATGCCTCTTGTCAATTTTGTGGCGCTTTGCGCATCTTTTTTTTTTTATAGATTTTTCTATTTTTGGCGTCTTTGCGCTTCTTTTGTTGGCATCATTGACTAATTTTTTTTTTTTTTTGCAAGCTAGATTCTCTTTTATAATCCCTTAAAAAAAAATCTTAGTTGTGAATATATCTTCGCAGATATTAGAGAATAGGAGCTCTCTCTCTAACATAAGGAAGAATTACCATAAGAAGGATTAATAATTAAATACAAGAGTAACGAGGGATCTTATTGATGTGATAAAAAGACTTTAATCATTATCAATACAAGATATATTTGCTTAAAAAAGCTTAAGAAAAGATCCTAATTTCATAAACAATCATCAATTTGAGATAGACTTTTGATTAGAAAAGAAAACCATGCCACTAAAATAGGTTAGAAAAAGAAACACAATCACAAAATATTCCTACTATCTAAGAGATTAAGTAGATGAAAACATATTGACTACAAATTTCCAAAGGCAATGACAAGGAATATAATATCATATTAGCGATGATTTTGAAAACTAAGAAAAGAGAGACAAAAGGGAAAACTAAAACTAAAAAAAAGATAAAGCAATAAAAAAAGAACCAAAAGCAAAAGAAAATAAACAGCAAGAAAACAAAGAAAAAAGTTTCATGCATTTATGTCAATCACACCCAACCTGGTCCTTAAAGAGCTAAAAGTATCAAAGGTCAGTGGTTTAGTAAAGATGTCCGCCAGTTGATTTTCAGTTGTCACATGGTGTAACTCAATGTCTCCCTTAGTCACATGATCTCTAATGAAGTGATGCCTAATGTCGATGTGTTTAGTCCTTGAATGTTGGATAGGATTCTTAGAGATGCATATGGCACTAGTATTGTCACAAAAGATTGAGATGGTACTTACGTGTAATCCTAAATCCAATACCTGTTGTTTCAACCAAAGAACTTGGGCCACACAACATCCAAGAGCAATGTATTCAGCTTCAACAGTGGAAAGTGCAGCAGAGTTTTGCTTTCTACTAGACCAAGAGACCAAAGATTGTCCAATGAATTGACAAGTTCCAGAAGTGCTCTTTCTATCCACCTTGCATCCTACAAAATCAGAGTCAGAAAAACCAATAATCTCAAAAGAAGTGCTATATCTAGGGTACCAAATCCCTAATCCTTGTGTCTCCAAAAGGTATCTAAAAATCCTCTTAACAGCAGTCATGTGGGATTCCTTAGGGTCAGCTTGAAACCTAGCACAAAGGCAAACACTAAACATGATGTCAGGTCGGCTTGCAGTCAAGTAAAGTAAAGATCCAATCATACCTCTATACTTCTTATGATCAATAGACTTACCACTTGGGTCCTTATCCAATGGAGCACTAGAGGTCATGGGGGTGTTAATTGGCTTGGCTTTGTCCATCTCATATTTCTTCAAAATATCATTTATGTATTTTGTTTGATTTAGAAAAGTTCCATCTTCTAATTATTTTATGTTAAACCCCAAAAAGTAAGACAACTCTCCCATCAAACTCATCTCAAACTCTCTACTCATTGTTTTAGAAAAATCATCACACAAATTTTTATTAGAAGATCCAAAGAGTATATCATCAACATAAATCTAAACAATGAGTAAATCAACTCCAACTTTTCTAAGAAAAAGGGTGGTGTCTACGCTCCCCTTGAAAAACTCTCTCTCTAGTATGAATGTGCTAAGCCTCTGATACCAAGCTCTAGGTGCCTGCTTTAAACCATACAAAGCCTTTTTTAATTTAAACACATGATTTTGAAATTGAGAACTCTCAAAACCTGGAGGTTGTTCTACAAACACATCTTCTTTTATTTCCCCATTTAAAAAGGCACTCTTGACATCCATTTGGAAAAGCTTAAATCCTTTATAACAGGCAAAGGCTAATAGCACTCTAATGGCTTCCAATCTAGCTACAGGGGCAAAAGTCTCCTCAAAGTCTATCCCTTCTATTTGATTGTACCCCTTAGCTACCAATCTTGCTTTATTCCTCACCACCACTCCTGAATCATTCACTTTGTTCTTAAAGACCCACTTTGTCCCAACTACACTTTATCCCTTAGGTCTTTCCACAAGTTCCCAAACATCATTCCTAACAAATTGATTCAACTCTTTTTGCATTGATAAAATCCAAAACTCATCAGAAAGGGCTTGGTTAATGGTGGTGGATTCAGTCATAGAGATAAAGGCAGAGTGGTTCACCTTCTTCCTAAGTCCATGTCTAGTCTTAACTCCACTAGAAAGGTCTCCTAAGATCAAATTCTTGGGGTGACTAGTAGAGTATCTCCAATCTCTAGGCAAAGTGTGTGAAGTTTCTCCTCTTTCAACTAAGTTCTCTACTCCTTGGGTGACTCCTTCTACTCCTCCATTACTTAGAAGCTCATTCTCCTTCCCCAAATTTTCTAACGCACTTGTAATCTCTCCAACATCATCATCTTCTACTCCATGTTTCTTAGGATCAAACTTATCAAAGACTACATGGGTTGTCTCTTCCACCATCAAAGTTCTCTTGTTAAACACCCTAAAAGACTTCCAAACACTAGAATATCCCAAGAATACTCCTTCATCAGATTTAGGATCAAATTTTCCCAAGTGAGACTTCCCATTGTTGTGAATGAAAACCTTACAACCAAAGACATGAAGGTGGGAAAGATTGGGTGTCCTACCCTTAAGGATCTCATAGGGTGTCTTTTCTAATTTGACTCTAACATTCACCCTATTCAATACATAATAAGCTGTGTTAACCGCTTCAGCCCAAAAAGTATTTTGGAAGTGAATACTCAGCAAGCATGGCTCTAGCGGCTTCCACCAAGGTCCGGTTCTTCCTTTCAGCTACCCCATTCTGCTGAGGGGTCCTAGGGGCTGAAAAATTGTGGCTAATCCCCTTGTCCTCACAAAAATCTCCAAATCTTTCATTTTCAAACTCTCCCCCATGATTACTATGGATGGTCAAAATCTCACAACCTAGCTTCTTCTGAATCCAAGTAGAAAAAGTTTTAAACTCCTCAAAAGACTCATTTTTATGTGAAAGAAATCTAGTCCAAGTGAACCTCGAGTAGTCATCAACAATCACAAAACCATAGACTTTTCCTCCCAAACTAGCTGTGCTAATGGGTCCAAAAAAATCCATGTGAAGGACTTCTAAAGGTCTAGAGGTGCTAATGTCCTTAATGGGGTGAAAAGAGGAGTGTATTTGCTTTCCTAGTTGACAGGCATCACAAAGGTGATCTTTTGTAAACTTAAGTTTGGGGACACCTCTAACTAGGTCCGTTTGGGTCACTTTCCTAAGGGTTTTCATACTTGCATGACAAAGCCTCCTGTGCCACAACCAAGAATCATCAATTACAGTTTTTAAGCAAAAAGAAGTAGCACATTCAATGTTATTTAAATCAAGCATGTAGACGTTGTTGACCCTCTTTCCCTGCAAAATAGTGTTGTTACTTAAACTTACAATGCATGAATCCGTGAAAAATTGCACGATGAAGCCTTTGTCACAGAATTGACTGATGCTGAGCAAGTTGTGCTTCAATCCATCTACAAGCAAAACATTTTCAATCATAAGGTTCTTGGAATTACCGATTATACCTGCTCCTACCACCTTCCTGGTGGTGTTGTCTCCAAGGGTAACCTTCCCTCCAGTCCTGGAATCTAGTACAATAAACTGGCTAGCATCACAAGTCATATGTCCAGAGCATCCACTGTCTAGGTACCACATACTCTCACGAGGTCTTTTGTGAGAGCCCTCCTGCAAAATTATCAAATGTTAGATTTAGGAACCCAAGCAGGTTTGGGTTCCTTCTTATGAAGAGAAGAATGTAATGCATGTGTGATATGTTGTGGATCATGCACCTTAGGTCTCCACACCCAATGTATACTATGTTGGATCGTGCAAGTGTGTGAGATGTGTCCTAGCATGCCACATGAAAAACATCTAACTCAAGGAAAGGGATTTCTTAAGTGATTTGAGTTATAATGCCTCTCCGTAGGTTTCACGAGAAGGTGGAGAATAACCTTCTTGAATAAGCATCCACATGCGATAATCAGTAGATTGTAAAAAAGTTGACATGCGAGTTTTCCAAAAATCAAAAGGTAGGTTATCGAATAGCGGAGGTCGGGTAATGGAATACCCTTCCGTAGTGTTGTGATTCCCAAAGTTAGCCATGGATCAAATTCAAAGAGTTTTCAAACTTTAATTTTCGAATCCCGCTCTGATACCACTTGAAAGTTCGTTAAAGATGTTAAGCCCTATGAACTTAGTCCCAAGCTAACCAAGAGGGGGGGGTGAATTGGTATTTTAAAAACTATTTTCACAAAGAAAGAAAAATGCATAAACCAAATCACACCACAGAAATAAATGCGGAATTTAAAAGTGCGGAAGCAAGAAAAAGAACACAGAAATTTATAGTGGTTCGGTCGACTCGACCTACGTCCACTCCTTGGAAGCACCCTCCAAGTATTGCACTACAAAACGTGACTCTCCTTTAGCCCCCACAGTTAGGCGGAGAAGCCCTCACAAGAACCTCCTTTTTGCCACCCTGGCAAGGCAGAGAACCTTCCTCCTTTTGCTTCCTCCTGAAGCTGGCAGAGAACCAAAACCAAAAGCAAACTCCTTACCTCTACCGACCCTTCCACGGATGAGAAACTCTAGACGAAGAAGAAGCAGAGCGATCCTTGAAGCAACCCTTGTGAATCCCCTCACAAGCTCTCCCTCACAAGATCCTCTCTCTCTCCTCTCTCTCTTTCTCTCCTCAAGGTCTTCTCAGGTCAAGGCAGCAGCCAAAGGTCTTTCAAAAACATTGAACAAGAGCTCTTTAAATAGAAGAGCTTCAAAGGAGCTCATTAATTGCAAGTTGCCGACTATATCGTCCAGGCCGATATGGACATCGGCCTGGCCGATCAGTACAAATCAATGAAGATCGGCCAGAACATAGCCCTAGATGCAAAGCTGGATGATTGAAAATTGGCTTGATCGTCCAGGCTGATCTCACGATCGTCCTAGCCGATCAGTTCAAATCAGAGGAAAATCGTCCTGACAATAGCCCTGGATACGGGCTGGCCGATATTGATCGTCCTGAAGTAACTTAAGGTTTTTTGACTGGATCGTCCTGGCCGATCCTGCGATCGTCCAGGACGATATGATCGTATCAATCATCCTTAATTACTCCCTTGATTTCTTGAATAATTATGGCATAATTTGTGAATATCATCCAGGCCGATAATAGTATCATCCTGGCCGATAAATTAAAAATACAGTATACCATACTTGACTATGGCGGCTACTTCTTTCTATTTTGAGCTTATCGTCCTGGCTGATACACGTATCGTCCAGGACGATCTGTTAATGTTGGCTGCCTTAATTAAGAATCCTTAATTAGACTTTCTATTTTAAGCTGATCGTCCAAACCGATCAAAAAACCGTCCTGGCCGATATGAGTAAAAATAGAAATTCTAAGTCTCTCAAGTGTGTGTGTGAAGGGTTACATAGCATCAGTCTCTTTGACCATTACAAGTAGACTCAAGAGGTGAAAATCAAACGTACAGACTGACTCAACCCTAAACCTACGCAATCCTGAACTTGGCTTCTTCTTGATCGTCCGATCTTCGATTCCTGAAAAGTTAGAAGCAATAAGTAGTCCAAGAGAAACAGTGTTTGTCAATCATCAAAACATAATACATAAAAACTAGGTTTGCAACACTAAACTGCCACATAATCTTTTTGCCTACTGATCTTCGTGCCTATTGAAGGAAGAGTCAAGGAGAGAGTGTGATAGAGTGTTTCAAGGAGGTTTCTTTCCATTGGAGCGCGAAGGTTTCACTTGGTACTCAAAGGTAAGAGTCTTTACTCTTGGTTTGTGATTACTTCACTCTTTTCTCTCTTCCTTTTAGAATTCTTGTGAGAAGATCTGTCAAGGAGATACGGTTCTCTGCCGACACTTTGAGAGTGTGAACAATCGAAGGGTTCTCTGCCCACACTTGGAGAGTATGAACAACCGAAGGGTTCTCTGCCCACACTTGTAAAGTGTAAACAGCTGAAGGGTTCTTTGCCCACACTTGGAGAGTGTGAAAGGACGAAGGATTCTTTGCCCACACTAGGAGAGTGTGAAAGGACAAAGGGTTCTCTACCCACATAAGGAGAGTGTGAAAGAACGAAGGTTCTCTGCCAGCACTGAGGATAGTATAAAAGGACGATGGTTCTCTACCGCACCGGGTTGTGGTGAAAAGAGTGTTTGTAAAGGCTTATCCGCCTTGCTGTGGGTGCAAAAGGAGAGTCATTATTGGTATTAGTGCAATACTCGGAGGGTGCCTCCGGGGAGTGGATGTAGGTCTGGTTTTTACCGAACCACTATAAACCTCGTGTCTTTATTTTTCCACTGTCTTTTTATTTTTGAGTTTTTACTTTTAAAACTATGGTTAAAAAATATTTTCTATAAAATTCATTAAAGATTATTTTTTGACTTAAAAATTAAAAAAGAATGATTAATTTTTAATTACCAATTCACCCCCCCTCTTGGTTATCTGCTGGGACATAAGCTTAGGTTTAACAACCTAATTCATAGTGAACGAGTTTCAACATCAAGCTCCACCTATATAGCTCCAGAAAACTCCTACTTCAATAACCACACCATAATTATCCATGCTGATTGAATCTTCACAATCCTGTTCTATTCCTACTATGCCTTCACCTCCTCACGTTACTTCTCACCATCCCATGCAAACTCAAGCTAAGAAAGGAAACTTAAGACCAAAATAGGTTTTTGATCCCTTAGCTACCAAAATTTCTCATTCCACATACTCTACCTACAAACAAGCAGTCCAACACTGGTAGTGGCAGGACTCTATGTCTTCTGAATACTTAGCACTACAAAAATAAGGGAGATGGTCCCTTGTACCTCCTCCGATTGACAAACCCATTTTGGGGTGCTGATTGACTTTCAAAATGAAGCTTCTTTCAAATGGACAGGTTGAATAATATAAGGCAAGACTGGTGGCCCAAGGATATACGCAGGAGTATAGCATCAATTACACGGAAAAATTCAGCCCGGTGGCAAAAATGCCTACCATCTTAATATTGCTCATCGTCGCCCTTTACAACAATTGGCCCATATTACAGCTCGATGTAACAAATGCTTTCCTTCATGGTGATTTACAAGATGAAGTCTATATGATGCAGCCAGCTGGCTTCACAGACTCCTAACAACCCAATCATGTCTGTCGCTTGCACAAGTCCTCCTACGGGCTGAAATAGTCCCCTCGGCATGGTTTAGCAAGATCATGACATTTCTCTTGAAGTTTGATTTTCAGTTCAGCAAAGCTGATCCTTCGTTCTTAATCTTCACTAGCAATAAGGTACAACTATACTTTTTAATATATGTTGACGACCTACTCCTACTTGGCAAAGATCCAGCAACTATCCAACATCTTCTATCTCAATTACAAATCCACTTTTCCCTTAAGCAACTTGGCAATATTTCCCTTTTCCTTGGCATTCAAGTGGATAAAACGGTAGCTGGTTATTTCCTACACTAACAACACTATAATAAGGATCTACTCATTGCTCCGGAGTTGACAACATTAAACTGTTGACCTCATTATTCGAGGTCAATTTCCCCGGAATCAACTCTAGTACCTAGGTCTTCCTAACCTAGTGTAGACATTTCCCCCATAGGATTTCTCTTATGTGAACGCCCGCTGACGTAGCGTCGACTCAAACCTTTCACTCAACTAAAATCAAAATCAATTCTATCTAGATTTTAATTCAACTCCAAACAAACTCAATCAAGCTCGATTTATAATTCGTTGATGTTGATTGACTCAATTTAATTTGATTTAATTCATTTTTGATCAAATTAATATGTCATTGAATTCTAATAAATTCACTAATCAAACATCAAATTCTTTCTAATAAAAATCTGTTTTAATTAATTAAAAAAAAAAATTAACCCTTAAATCCTTCTTTTAAAACATGATTCAATATCAGCTTTTAAATTTTTTTTAATCATGAATTGATCATGGCCTTTGATTTAAATTGAGAGGTGATTAGATTAGGTTGCTTTCAAATCAATTCCACACGATCTCTCTCACTCCCTCTTAACTCACACGAAGAGCTGAACTCCCCTCCACGTTCTATGTTCGCACGATCCCGCTCCCTCTCAATGCAGTTCGCAAAATACGAACCGAGCCCTCAACTTCTGAACCCTCTCTCCCTCATTCTAATTCGTGAAACCAGTCCACCCACTCACGCTCTCATTCAAGAACCGCCCCTTCTCCTCTCTATTCGTATACAAAGAAATAACTTCTCCCACTACTCTCTCATTCACACGCACAGTTCCAAACTCCTCCCCACGCCCTCACTTTTACAAGAAGACCTCCGATCTCCCCCTCTCGTGCAAGAAGTCCAGAATGAACGATCCCTCTCCCTAAGGCTCTGTCTCCTGCAGTTGGCAACTTTTCTCTTCCCCATACACAAAGAAAACCAAACCCCTCCCTGCAGTTCCGAACTCCAGCCTCACGTCTCCCTCTCATTTTAAGGAAACCACCCGAACTCCTGTTGCCCAGGGTGCACGCACAGAACCCCTCCCTGCAATCGAACTCTCTGCTCCTCTCAAGATCCAGGCATGAGAAACCCCCATCCTCTCTTCTCTCTCCTGCCCAAGTAGAACTAGCCGCCAGCCCCATTCTCAAGAAGGTCGAACTCCCCTTTCTTCTTCCTTGATCTCTTGCGTGAGAAGCTCCATACGGGATTCCCATCCTCCATCTCCCTTGCTCGCATGGACAGTAGACCAAGCCCTTCCCTGCACTAACAATGCCCGTTTACAGAATCAAAACCCCTAGGAAGCTTTAGCCTTGCTCCCATCTTTCTCTAGTTGATGAGGAACTTCATTGCTACGTACGAAGGATGTCAGCTGCTTCTGTTTCAAAAAATGAAGGTTATTTTCCGAATTAAAGATTTAATTTTGTTTGTAAATATCTGGAAGAAGATCCGCAAGTGCTTATTGTTCCTTTGTAGGAAATGATCTTTCTTTACACAGTTATATGCTCAACAACTAGAATGTGGTCGTATCATTAGATTAATAGAATTTGAATTCCTAAAATTTACTTATTAGTTGGAAAGGAAAACATCCAAGACTTACGCTTTCTTCGCCAAAGAATGTTTCCCTCTTTTAATAAACATAGACAAATAGATAATTGTAGAATTTTATTTGATTTCTTTCCTCTTTTGAAAGTTTACAAACTCCTTAGATAATTTTTTTTTTTTTGTTGTTCCGTAAAGAAGAGGATTTGTGGTTTATTATAAAAGAAATTCTGAGTTTAACTGTATCAAGTTATTTCATGAAATTAGAATGAATATATAAAACCTTATTTCGTCATTCTCATTCAGGCATTCGATATATTCTGATTAAATTGAAAGAATTTTACTTATATGTTTTGTAGTATGTGATGTAAAGGTTGAAACTTATGTTTTGAAAAGGGTAAGTGTATAATTAAAGAAAAATATATGTATGTGGAAAGTAAAATATACAATTTTGTAGAAACTGATAAATGTGTAGATTGATAGGTGAAGTGAAAGGTATGGATTGTGAAAGTAGAATGAATGTGTAGAAAAGTAATTTGTAGTGGAAAATGTGAAGTTTGAATTTTGGAAGTGTGTGTTTTGATAGGTTAAAGGTATATGTAAAAAGTAAAGTATAAGTGTGTGATTTTGAAAAGTAAACTTGTGTGCTAAAGGTGGAATTTGTGTAAGTTTGGAAAGGTAAAATGTATATTATTTTGAAAGGTAAAAGGTATGTGTTGAAAAGAGTTGTGAAAGTGAAAGGTGTTTTGTTTAAATGAAAAGTTTAGTGTATGATTTGTGAATGGTAAAGTGAAACTTGATTGCTGGAAAATGGAAAGTATCTTATTTTGAAAAGGTGATACATATGAGAAATAATAAATGGGGTTTCTAGATTCGAAAATGTGAAACTTGTGTGTTGTATGTGTAAATGCCGAATAGTAAAGTGTATGAAGTATTGAAGTAAATTGTTTTGCTTTGAAAGTGGAATTTCTGTGATTTAGAAAGGTGAAAGATTTATGTCTTCAAAGTGGAATTTGTGTGTTGAAAGGTGTTTTGAATATCAAAGTGTATGAAAGTGTTTTGAAAAGGAAGAGTATAGAGTATTATTTTGGGAATGTTGAAATGTGCAAATTGTAAGAAGTAAAATACTTGTTTTGTGTTATAATTTGTGTGAGTATTGAAAGAGTGAAAGTTTATGTTTGAAAAGATAAATATAAATATGGAAGTTTTGAAGAAAGCAAAATTTTCTTTCTCTCTCTACTTCTCTTTCCCCCTTCTACTTTTCGTTTTTTGTGCCTTGAGATACATGTTGGAAGATTACAAAATGTACTTCTAAAAGTAAAAGTTCCAAAAAGATATTCAACCGAACTGGTGTTCAAGCCCGAAGAAAGGTACATCTTTATTTTCAGTAAATTTCAATTGTTTTATTATTAATTATTAAATGTACTTTCTAATCCCTATTTTTCCCCGTCTTCTTTATTTTATTGGCATGAACTACGAGGAACGATACTGATCGAAAAGACAAAACTACAAGGAGCTAATGACGTCAGTCGCCTCTATCCAGCCGGGTAGAGGTGCTACGGGCGAAACCACCAGGTCATAGCCCCCGGTGACTGTGAGTATTCTAAACTTAGAAAACTTTTAGGGGCCCCTTGATGTGGTTTATGCGAACCCTTCCTTTTTAGGTCCCTGTAGTAAGTTCAATTTAATTAGGATTACTTTTATTTGCTCTTAGATCCCTAAACCCTTTTTATTATACATATCCAAAGTCCTAAGGGTTAGTAATAACAAATATTTTTATCCTATATAAAAGTAGAGACACTTAAGGACAATAATTAAGGACCGAGTCTTAGAATACTTAGACTTAGGATGCATGCACACTTTAGGATAGAAATATATAATATAGAAAATTTAGTGACATCTCACCTTAGGATTAGTGAATATCTTTAAACTAAAATTCAATTAATTAGAAAACTTTAGCAAATAATTGACCTAGGACATATTAAAACCACACAACCTGTTGCACACACTTAGAATTGTTTGTTAGGACAACCGACTCTAGTTTTAGGTTAGGCCGGTGTTTATTTCCTTACTGCATTGTGACAGGCTTTCTCGACTTTCATTGCATGTTGGATGTAAAATTGTTGGAATGTTTGTCTATTTACGTTTACTGTACTTTGTGATGTGATTTGATTTGACGATTAGATTACCCATAGGTTAGGAGCGATCAGGTTGTTAACAAGATTTTCTGTAGGTGGCCACACTCATGCAGGACAGTAAAAAGGGGGCTAATTAATTAATAATCATATAAATGCTACAGGTGCTTCAGTTTCTTAGCCCCCAAAATAAAAAAGAGAGTGGCCAAGTATGGCTGATGGATTTAATTCAAAAATACAAATATATAACTGCTTGAGATGATTTTTTCTATAAATTGCTTAGGATAACCCTGCAGGTGGTCTAGATTTTCTTTTTCTTTCTGTGAAATGTAATATAAATGTAAATGTATTTAAAAATTATCATAAATGTGAATGTGATTTTGAAAGTGGGATATTACATCCAATTTGGAATCCATAGAAAAGAGAATATACCTTAAAGGATTATTCTCTTTTATTTGGAAAGTCAAATTAGGATGATTCAATATCCAAATAGAAAAGAAAATACCCATCTTAGGGATGAGTTTCTTTTCATTTGGATATCCAGAACCCGGCGGACCCGAGAAGCTCGTAGAAGAAGAAAAGACAGAATGAGAAGATTGAAAAAAGAAGACGAAGAAATAAAGATTCAAGGAACAGTATATCCCAGTTCAAAAATCACTTGCGCCATTCTTAGGATTAGAATCCGGGTTTGTTGTTAGTGGTGCCCGGCCACTTTACTTTTTTAAAAATTCTGGATGTAATTATATGGACATTGGACATTATATTTGGATTATTAAATTTGATTGTTTATATTATTTGTGCAGTAGCTTTTTTTAGGACCCTTGCATGTCTTGTTTTGTTTTAGCCTGGATACGAATCAGAGTGCTTTTTTTCGTAAGGGTACGCTTAAAATTTTTCTACTTGTAATTTTAATAAAAATTATTAGGCTCACATAGTAACTCTAATGATCTAAGAAGTAAGCTCGGGACCGTCGAGAGTCAGCATAAGCATATTATTACTTTTTCTTCCTTGTTAGGCACCTCCCCGCCTGCAGGTTCTGACAGACCACTTGACCTATGAGGGTGCAGTTCCGTCAAGGGGAAGTTGTGCAATCTCTAGGGAAAAACCTATTTTCTAAGTCTAATTTTAAAACTGCTTCATATTCATTTTGTGCATTCGAGTCAATTAGCATGCATTGTATTAGATACAAATTAAAAAAGAGTCTAAAATATTAATTGCATTCCTAGACATTTTTCACCCTACATAAGTTGAGGGGCTAATTAGGAACTGTCTTAGATGTCGGCCCCCAATTCATTAAAACTTAAACAACGTCCCCATCTATCTTTCATAAGAGACTTAACACATGGTTTTAAAGCACCTAGGTGGTTAGCTGACTCCCTAATACAGGCCGGGGTAAGTTCAGATTTGCACTTTATTAGTTAGGTTCGGGTTACTATTTTATAGTACACAAATTAGATTTAGGTTCTGAGGCAGATTCTTTTTAGATCTTAAGTCCTCACCCTCCGGGAATATAAATTCCAAATTTCTAATAAAATGTCAACTTAAATATAAAATTTTCTCATAAAATGTAAAGCCCAACATATGATAGATTGAGGTTGTCTCTGGGCTTCTTAGAATCCGACACCTTATACTTTTCATCCTTTGACTCGCTAATAAATATTCAACATTGAGCTTTCACCTTGAAAAATTCCTACTTCTATTCCTTGTCTTTTATTTTGTAGTCAAAGGGTATGCAATCACTGCTTTAATCAAGAGTTTTCTTAGGAGCATTCCTCTTAAGATGTAATTAACTATAGGAGCTTGCTCCTATAGGGATTTGAGAACCACAGACTAAAATAAACCTTGTTTTATTCATATAAAACAAGGGAAGAAATTTTGGGAACGTAGATATTTTTTTAAAAAACTCATTTCTAATTTTGAATAGTCTTGTAGAATGTTATTATTATCTTTTCAGATAATATAATATTATACTTGTTATATTCAACTTTAGAAATAATGAATTTTATAAAACTCATTCTCGCTTTTGGATATCTTGAAGAATGTTATATTCTTCTTTTAAAATGATATAATATTCTTCTTGCCATATCTAAACAAAAGAATGAATAAACTTTTTTCAAAAAAAATGTATTTCTATCTTTAAACATATTCTATAGAATTTCATGTTCATCTTTTGAGATGATATGTTATTCTTTGAACTATGTTTGATTATAGAAATATCAATTTTCAAAATCCTATTCTGATATTGAATCCATTGTAGAATATTGTGTCGGCCTCTCGAGACTGTACTTTATTCTCAATGTAGTATTTGATTACAAAATAGGAGAAATCAAAATCTGCGTGGTGACACAATTTTTCTTCACAAAGGTTTTTCTATTAAAAGAAGTTATTTATGGATATCATAATGGGTGAACCCAAATATGATAATTTTTTTTATTACTACTAAAGATGAAACCATTAAAGATGTTATGAAGTCGACTGTCGACTAACTTAGTATCAATTCAAGAAATGTCAATTTATTTTGATGGAAAATCACATGATAGAGGGAATATTAACCATATCATGGATTAACCATAATAAAGAACCTTGAATCATCCTAAGTTTTTTTGACCAAACAAAAATATAAGATGATCAATCTTTAATAAGAACTGCTCATGAGTTTTCTCAAATGGAGTAATAAAGCCAAGAGTAAACTTAGCTAAAATTTGATTTAAAAATATTACCATAAGAGAAAACTTCAGACGGTAAACGGAGGCATTTATATAATTGATTAGGTCATTTATCTTTATTGCATGCCTTAAGATCCATTTTCTATCAGAGTTAAACCATATAGTAGAGGACAAATCGTCGTATCCATGTAGTACCCTTAAGAAATAGGATTTAAAAGCATCTTAAATTCTAACCTACAAGAAGGCTTAAAGATGAGGGAATTCAAAATATTTTCAGACTTCAATATATCAGCCAGTCATAATATGATTGAATATGAGATTAGAAAATATATTTGAATTTAATTCAGCAATTGCGAGGAACTTAGCAAAATTAGCTAAACTTTTATGTTTTAAAGTTTCAAAAGGAAATAAGATTAAATATATCTTCATCTAAAGTGTTAATCCACTCAAGTGGAGGGAGGGATGGAGCACACTTTTCATTTTAGAATTGATAACCATAGGTCTTATTCTTTAAGTGTTTAGAGGAGTCAACCACAATGAAGTTTTAATTACAATTTAAGGAAGATAGAGGTAAATTTCATTTTAAAAGAAATCAACTTTCTATTTTCTCTAAGAAAAATTATTTTTATAAGCTTGACTTATATTTGAACCTTCAAACTTTTCTCAAATCAAATCGAATTTAATCTTGAAAATCTAACATATATCAGTTTATGGACCCTGTCCTAGCAAACATATCAAGCTACAAAGGACATGTAACTATAATATGTTATTAAGACAAGCAGAAAATTTTGATTTGAAGGTTTGAGCTTTTGGACCTTGTCCTACCATGCATATTAAGCTATATATATATATATATATATATATATATATATATAACTATAATATGTTGGTTTAGATAAGGAGAAAACTTTGTTTTAAAAGCTCAAATTTTCTTGAGATTTGTCCAGCCACATATCGAGTTATAAAAATATTTAACTGCAACATATTAGCTAAGACACAGAAGTTTAAAATTTTTGAAGACTTAAAGTTATTTGGACCCAATCCAAATAATACATTAAGTTACTAAAAGAAGTAACTATACATATTACTAAAGATTGGGCAAAGGGATTTTGGACCCAGTGCTAAATAAAACATCAAGCTACAAGAAAAATGTAACTAAAACATTCGAATTAGCACATAGGGATTTCTTTATAAAAAAAAGGTCGTACAAAGGATTTTCCTGTTAGTTTTTTAACGGGGTCCAAAATAAGACCTCTAAAATTTTATTTTTAGATACTGGCAGAATTATTCAAGAATGAAATGAATAGAAGAACCGACGGAAGAAAGGTAGTTACAACCTATGCCAAGCACAAGTATACTACCGATTAAAGGGTATAAAACACTGCTAAAGATGGAGAGAGGATCGATCCCCAGTGGAGTCGCTAGAAAAACCTTGGTGAAGAAAAATTGTGTCACCACGCAGATTTTGATTTCTCCTATTTTGTAATCAAATACTACATTCAGAATAAAGTACAGTCTCGAGAGGCCGACACAATATTCTACAATGGATTCAATATCAGAATAGGTTTTTGAAAATTGATATTTCTATAATCAAATATAGTTCAAAGAATAACATATCATCTCAAAAGATAAATATGAAATTCTATATAATATGTTTAAAGATAGAAATATTTTTTTTTTTGAAAAAAGTTTATTCATTCTTTTATTTAGATATGGCAAGAAGAATATTATATCATCTTAAAAGAAGAATATAACATTCTTCAAGATATCCAAAAGCGAGAATGAGTTTTATAAAATTCATTATTTCTAAAGTTGAATATAACAAGTATAATATTATATTATCTGAAAAGATAATAATAACATTCTACAAGTCTATTCAAAATTAGAAATGAGGTTTTAAAAAAAAAATCTACGTTCCCAAAGATTCTTCCCTTGTTTTATATGAATAAAATAAGGTTTATTTTAATCTGGGGTTCTCAAATCCCTATAGGAGCAAGCTCCTATAGTTAATTACATCTTAGAAGGAATGCTCCTAAGAAAACTCTTGATTAAAGTAGTAATTTCATACCCTTTGACTACAAAATAAAAGACAAGGAACAGAAGTAGGAATTTTTCAATGTGAAAGCTCAATGTTGAACATTTATTAGTGAGTCAAAGGATGAAAAGTAGGAGGTGTCGGAATCTGAGAAGCCAAGAGACAACCTCAATCTATCATATGTTGGGCTTTACATTTTAGGAGAAAATTTTATATTTAAGTTGACATTTTATTAGAAATTAGGGATTTATATTCCCGGAGGGTGAGGACTTAAGATCTAAAAAGAATCTGCCTCAGAACCTAAATCTAATTTGGGTACTATAAAATAGTGACCCAAACCTAACTAATGAAGTGCAAATCTGGACTTACCCCGCTTGGATTGGGGAGCCAGCTAACCACCTAGGTGCTTTAAAACCATGTGTCAAGTCTCTTATGAAAGATAGATGGGGACGTTGTTTAAGTTTTAATGAATTGGGGGCCGACATCTAAGACAGTTCCTAATTAGCCCCTCAACTTATGTAGGGTGAAAAATTTCTAGGAATGCAATTAATATTTTAGACTCTTTTTTAATTTGTATCTAATTCAATGCATGCTAATTGACTCGAATGCATAAAATGAATATGAAGCAGTTTTAAAATTAGGCTTAGAAAATAGGTTTTTCCCTAGAGATTGCACAACTTTACCTTGACAGAACTGCACCCTCATAGGTCAAGTGGTCTGCCAGAACCCGCAGGCGGGGAGGTGCCTAACAAGGAAGAGAAAGTAATAATATGCTTATGCTGACTCTCGACGGTCCTGAACTTACTTCTTAGATCGTTAGAGTTACTATGTGAGCCTAATAATTTTTATTAAAATTACAAGTAGAAAAATTTTAAGCGCACCCATACGAAAATAAGCACACCGATTCGTATCCAGGCTAAAACAAAACAAGACATGCAAGGGTCCTATAAAAAAGCTACTGCACAAATAATATAAACAATCAAATTTAATAATCCAAATATAATGTCCAATATCCATATAATTACATCCAGAATTTTTAAAAAAGTAAAGTTGCCGGGCACCACTAACAACAAACCCGAATTCTAATCCTAAGAATGATGCAAGTGATTTTTGAACTGGGATATACTGTTCCTTGAATCTTTATTTCTTCGTCTTCTTTTTTGAATCTTCTCGTTCTGTCTTTTCTTCTTCTACGAGCTTCTCGGGTCCGCCGGGTTCTGGATATCCAAATGAAAAGAAACTCATCCCTAAGAGGGGTATTTTATTTTCTATTTGGATATTAAATCATCCTAATTTGGCTTTCCAAATAAAAGAGAAAAATCCTTTAAGGTATATTCTCTTTCCTTTAGATTCCAAATTGGATGTAATATCCCACTTTCAAAATCACTTTCATATTTATGATAATTTTCAAATACATTTACATTTACATTACATTTCACAGAAAGAAAAAGAAAAACTAGACCACCTGCAGGGTTATCCTAAGCAATTTATAGTTAAAATCATCTCAAGCAGTTATATATTTGCATTTTTGAATTAAATCCATCAGCCTTACTTGGCCACACTCTTTTTTATTTTGGGGGCTAAGCAACTGAAGCACTTGTAGCATTTATATGATTATTAATTAATTAGCCTCCTTTTTACTGCCTTGCATGAGTGTGGCCACTTGCAGAAAATCTTGTTAACAACTTGATCGCTCCTAACCTACGGGTAATCTAATCGTCAAATCAAATCACATCACAAAGTACAGTAAAAGTAAATAGACAAATATTCCAACAATTTTACATCCAACATGCAATGAAAGCCGAGAAAGCCCGTCACAATACAGTAAGGAAATAAATACCGGCCTAACCTAAAACTAGAGTCGGTTGTCCTAACAAACATTTCTAAGTGTGTGCAACAGGTTGTGTGGTTTTGATATGTTCTAGGTCAATTATTGGCTAAAGTTTTCTAATTAATTGAATTTTAGTTTAAAGATATTCACTAATCTTAAGGTGAGATGTCACTAAATTTTCTATATTATATATTTCTATCCTAAAATGTGCATGCATCCTAAGTCTAAGTTTTCTAAGACTGGGTCCTTAATTATTGTCCTTAAGTGTCTCTACTGTTATATAGGATAAAAATATTTATTATTACTAACCCTTAGGACTTTGGATATGTATAATAAAAAGGGTTTAGGGATGAAAGAGCAAATAAAAGTAATCCTAATTAAATTGAAGTTACTACAGGGACCTAAAAAGGAAGGGTTCGCATAAACCACATCAAGGGGCCCCTAAAAGTTTTCTAAGTTTAGAATACTCACAGTCAACGGGGGCTATGACCTGGTGGTTTCGCCCGTAGCACCTCTACCCGGCTGGATAGAGGCGACTGACGTCATTAGCTCCTTGTAGTTTTGTCCATTCGATCAGTATCGTTCCTCGTAGTTCATGCCAATAAAATAAAGAAGACAGGGAAAATAGGGATTAGAAAGTACATTTAATAATTAATAATAAAATAATTAAAATTTACTGAAAATAAAGATGTACCTTTCTTCGAGCTTGAACACCAGTTCGGTTGAATATCTTTTTGGAACTTTTACTTTTAGAAGTACATTTTGTAATCTTCCAACATGTATCTCAAGGCACAAGAAACGAAAAGTAGAAGGGGGAAAGAGAAGTAGAGAGAGAAAGAAAATTTTGCCTTCTTCAAAACTTCCATATTTATATTTATCTTTTCAAACATAAACATTCACTCTTTCATTACTCAAACAAATTATAACACAAAACAAATATTTTACTTCTTACAATTTGCACATTTCAACATTCCCAAAATAATACTCTATACTCTTCCTTTTCAAAACACTTTCATACACTTCGATATTCAAAACACCTTTCAACACACAAATTCCACTTTCAAGACATAAATCTTTCACCTTTCTAAATCACAAAAATTCCACTTTCAAAACAAAACAATTTACTTCATTACTTCATACACTTTACTATTCGGCATTTACACATACAACACACAAGTTTCACATTTTCGAATCTAGAAACCCCACTTATTATTTCTCATATGTATCACCTTTTCAAAATAAGATACTTTTCATTTTCCAGCAATCAAGTTTCACTTTACCATTCACAAATCATACACTAAACTTTTCATTTAAACAAAACACCTTTCACTTTCACAACTATTTTCAACACATACCTTTTACCTTTCAAAATAATATACATTTTACCCTACCAAAATTACACAAATTCCACCTTTAGCACACAAGTTTACTTTTCAAAATCACACACTTATACTTTACTTTTTACATATACCTTTAACCTATCAAAACACACACACTTCCAAAATTCAAACTTCACGTTTTCCACTACAAAATACTTTTCTACACATTCATTCTACTTTCACAATCCATACCTTTCACTTCACCTATCAATCTACACATTTATCGGTTTCTACAAAATTGTATATTTTACTTTCCACATACATATATTTTTCTTTAATTATACACTTACCCTTTTTAAAACATAAGTTTCAACCTTTACATCACATACTACAAAACATATAAGTAAAATTCTTTCAATTTAATCAGAATATATCGAATGCCTGAATGAGAATGACGAAATAAGGTTTTATATATTCATTCTAATTTCATGAAATAACTTGATACAATTAAACTCAGAATTTCTTTTATAATAAACCTTCAATGCCTCTTCTTTACGGAACAACAAAAAAAAATTATCTAAGGAGTTTTTAAACTTTCAAAAGAGGAAAGAAATCAAATAAAATTCTACAATTCTTTATTTGTCTATGTTTATTAAAAGAGGGAAACATTCTTTGGCGATGAAAGCGTAAGTCTTGGATGTTTTCCTTTCCAACTAACAAGTAAATTTTAGGAATTCGAATTCTATTGATCAAATGATACGACTACATTCTAGTTGTTGAGCATATAACTGTGTAAAGAAAGATCATTTCCTACAAAGGAACAATAAGCACTTGCGGATCTTCTTCCAGATATTTACAAACAAAAATAAATCTTTAATTAGGAAAATAACCTTCATTTCTTGAAACAGAAGCAGCTGACATCCTTCGTACGTAGCAATGAAGTTCCTCATCAACTAGAGAAAGATGGGAGCAAGGCTAAAGCTTCCTAAGGGTTTTGATTCTGTAAACGGACATTGTTAGTGCAGGGAAGGGCTTGGTCTGCTGTCCATGCGAGCAAGGGAGATGGAGGATGGGAATCCCGTATGGAGCTTCTCACGCAAGAGATCAAGGAAGAAGAAAGGGGAGTTCGACCTTCTTGCGAATGGGGGCTGGCGGCTTGTTCTACTCGGGTAGGAGAGAGAAGAGAGGATGGGGGTTTCTCACGCCTGGATCTTGAGAGGAGCAGAGAGTGCGATTGCAGGGAGGGGTTCTGTGCGTGCACCCTGGGCAACAGGAGTTCGGGTGGTTTCCTTAATATGAGAGGGAGACGTGAGGCTGGAGTTCGGAACTGCAGGGAGGGGTTTGGTTTTCTGTGTGTATGGGGATGAGAAAAGTTTCCAACTGCAGGAGACAGAGCCTTAGGGAGAGGGATCGTTCGTTCTGGACTTCTTGCATGAGAGGGGGAGATCGGAGGTCTTCTTGTAAAAATGAGGGCGTGGGGAGGAGTTTGGAACTGTGCGTGTGAATGAGAGAGTAGTGGGAGAAGTTGTTTCTCTGTATACGAATAGAGAGGAGAAGGGGTGGTTCTTGAATGAGAGCGTGAGGGGGCGGGCTGGTTCCACGAATTAGAATGAGGGAGAGAGGGCTCAGAAGTTGAGGGCTCGGTTTGTATTTTGCGAACTGCAGTGAGAGGGAGCGGGATCGTGCGAACATAGAACGTGGAGGGGAGTTCGGCTCTTCGTGTGAGTTAAGAGGGAGTGAGAGAGATCGTTTGGAATTGATTTGAAAGCAACCTAATCTAATCACCTCTCAATTTAAATCAAAGGCCATGATCAATTCATGATTAAAAAAAATCTAAAAGCTCATATTGAATCATGTTTTAAAAGAAGGATTTAAGGGTTAATTTTTTTTATTTAATTAAAACAGATTTTTATTAGAAAGAATTTGATGTTTGATTAGTGAATTTATTAGAATTCAATGACATATTAATTTGATCAAAAATGAATTAAATCAAATTAAATTGAGTCAATCAACATCGACGAATTATAAATCGAGCTTGATTGAGTTCGTTTGGAGTTGAATTAAAATCTAGATAGAATTGATTTTGATTTGAGTTGAGTGCAAGGTTTGAGTCGACGCTACGTCAGCGGGAGTTCACTTAAGAGAAATCCTATGGGGGCGATGTCTACACTAGGTTAGGAAGACCTAGGTACTAGAGTTGATTCCGGGGAAATTGACCTCGAATAATGAGGTCAACATAAACCTGCTCCCACTCCAAGCTTCCCCAAATCATCCCTGGCATCCCCATTCGATCAACCAAACCAATAACCTCAACACTATCGAAGGCTAGCAGGATCTCTCTAATACCTTACTATTACTCGGCCAGATATTGCATTCGCCACAAATTCCATATGCTAGAGAATGCACAATCCCACCAACAGCGACTATCACTCTCTCAAACGTCTACTGCGCTATGTTCAAGGCACACTGCACTACGGATTACCGATTACAAAGGCGGCCTTCAATTATCGACTTATGCTGATGCCGATTAGGCAGCCGACTCCACTGACCGCAAATCTGTTACTGACTTTTGCACTTTTCTCGAGATGACTCTGATTTCTTGGTTCATCAAGAAACAGGCTACGGTGGCTAAATCCTCTACTGAAGCGGAATATCGCTCTCTAGCATATGCAATTTTCGATGTGCTCTGGGTTCGCCGGTTAGTGGCTGAATTTCAGCTTCCACAACATTCACCTACCACCATTTTTTGTGATAATATATCAGCAATCGCCCTTGCCAACATTTTTTCATGCCCGAATCAAACACATCTAGATCGATTATCATTTCATCAATGATCACATACATCGCAAAGCAATCACCATAGCCCACATTACTACAGCTGAATAAACTGCCGACATACTTACCAAGTTGCTGCCGCCACTTCGATTTTAGGAGTTGCGTAACAAATTGACCATTTGGCTACCTACAGATCAATTTGAGGGGGGCTGTTAACATATCAAATAGAAAGCATACTTAGTACATGTGTCCACTCTTTCCGTTGTAACAACCTCACGTGGATAGTACACTTTCTTTCCCCTACTACTTCTAATGCCTTTCCTATATATATCATACACTGTATGCTACAGATGATGATGAAGCAATGAAAATGCCATTTCTATCTTCCTCTGTTTCTAGTCTTTATTCTTCTCTCTGTTTTCTTGCTTAATTCTACAGTTCCACGAAGTCTTCGAATGATAGATTTGTTTTTCCGTTTTATTGTCCTACTCGGGACTCGCTATACAAATGCTGGAGGGACAAAAAGCTGGATCAGTAAGGAATACATGTTATGGATTCTTTGTCCTGGAATATTTTCATTTCTTTGCAGCCTCCATGAGGAATCTCTGCTGCAGTCGCAAGAAATTTCATAAGCTTTTAATGCAATGTCTTTATTGGTATATAACTCTAAACCCCTTTAGCTATTTTTCCGTCTGATCATATATTGTTAAATGATTCTATAATTAATTACTTTGCCAAACATGTTTTGATCTTTTTCATTCGTAAATTATTTATGATTTGATATCCTTTATAAAGATAATTGACCAGTTCGAAGTATTTTTTTTAAGTACTATGAAATGTTTTAATGTAATCAAATCATGCATTCTTAGCGTCATTGGGCTCATTAAAAGATAATTTCTATTTTTATAAATATTTGTTATTTATTATATAGGTAGAAAATTATTTTAAATAAATAAATTTCAATTTTTCCTCACCTAATGATTTTACAATTTAACGGTATCCATTCCCCTTATTTTGGAAAAGAGGGCCAAGGCTAATATGCATTAAAAAAAATAGTATGCCTGGTTGCGCTAACTTATCCTTATCCTAAATAATATTGAATTTATAAAGAAGCACAACATTTGACCAACAGTAAAGGAATGATAATTTTCCCATTAGAAAATCCTTTAAATCATTAAAATCAATAGTGATTTAAGCTTTTCGATGGATTTCCATCAACTCCACGAAACCCCACTAGAAAGGCTTTATGGTGCCACTACTGTTTTATTTGGGATGACTTTTTTACTACTTCTTAAAGTATTAAAAATAATTTTTTTATACTAAAAAGTTGCTTTATGAAGCATTAAAAAAGCCATCCCAAATCTACCCATAAAAAGTGGTGACTGATTATCAATAGGAAATCTGCTGAAGGAGGGCAGAAGTCATCGAAACTCCATCAAGCCATTCATTAATACGAACCAGTTAGCTTCTCTGTAGGATTTTTTTGCTAAAAAAATTAAAGATTTTCATTTGTCACCTAAAATCTGGTAAATATTTTGCCAAAACCTTCTTTTATGCAATTTCTATTTGTAAATTGAGCACGGGGAGCACGTGCCCAAAAAAAAAAAAAAAAACCCAGTAAATGCTAAATATATTCATGCCCTAATTTTGTTTCGTTTGCACTTCATAGCTTTTGCGGCTTCTCCCTTACAGTTCGCTCCTCCCTTGCGAGTCGACCTCGAGTACAGACGTGATGCGACATGCTCGGCCATGCAAGCGCGGCTTCCTCTTCCGCGTTCGCAGTGGAGCCTCCTTTTTGCCTTGACCCAAATGGTCCGACAGCGACGAAGATTGCTCTCGCCTCTCAGTTAGTCGGCTTTCTTTCACTCGACCTAGAAGGCGATGAGTGAGACGACAACGACAAACGAATCGTGGTAATGTTTTTTTTTCTTGGTTGATTTCAGCTTAATCCTGTATTGATTTGATTTGAAAGAGATTTTATGATTTTTTTTTTTTTTTTTTGCAATGAGATTTTCACTATCTCGTATTTACTTAATATATTGAACTTGTTCTAGCATAAATCAAGTGTTTTGATGATTTTTTTCTATTTTATTGTGTTTATAAGGAAATAAAAATATCAAATTGGAGTGTGATTCAATCAATTTGGACATAATAATTACTGAATAGGCCAAGATTAGTTTTGTAAATTTGGATGCTTACTCTAATTAGGGTGAAGTTCTTATATTAAGGTTTTTTTTTTTTTTTTTTTAATTAGAGCATAATTGCGACCAAATAGTCAAAATGATATTAGAATACCTGACACCAAGTTGGACACAAAATTTCTTGCATGAGCATATAAGAATGGGCTTACATTTCCATTAACTCTACCATTGGAGTACCATTGGAGTAAAGGAGTGAAGAAAACATAATGCTGCAAAGAATGTTTACTAAGAACAGAGAAGGAAACTTACAGCACAATTCACTATTCCATTGAAATTCAAATACAATACTTATTACAGGCTATGTAGGTGTATATATAGATGTGTGGTGTGTGTGTGAGTACTGTTTGTTAGAGGAGTATTCTTTGCCGTTTTGCTGTTTTGATGATTACTGGCAGAGGAGAGAGATCTGTACTCAGCTTTAGTGGACGATCCTTTGCTACTGTAGGCTGCTTCTTGACACACCAGGAAATGAGATTGTGGACAAGAAAAGTGCAAGTACCATAAATGGATTTTTGGTCGGTGGAGTCAGCTTCCCAATTGACATTAGCATATCTATGTAGTTGATAATCACCTGCAGTGAAAGGATGTCCATAGTGAGAGGTTAATTGTACGTATCAGAGCAAGCGTTTTAAAGATTGATAATGTTTGTTCCTTGGTTGATGCATCCTTTGGCATATAACATTTGTTGTGAATGCTATATCTGGTCGAGTAATGCTGAGATACTGGAGTGAACCTGCTAAACGTCGGTAGTGTAGAGAGAGTTGTTATTTGCCTGTTTTACATTCTTGCAACTTGTATTGTTTTGATGATTTCAAATATTATTGTTTTGTATATCTCCTAACTTTTTTTTTTGGAAGATTTGTTTTTTGCTTTAGTGTGTACTAACATTTCAGGAAAATCAACTTCAAGTGATGAAGACTTCAAATTATTCATTTATAAATTACAAGTTTTTGAAATGAGAGGGAGTGATTGTAATTGAGTGAAAAATCACAACACACACTCTTGGGGAACACTTTTTGTAAACTGATCGTACGGGACGAACCTGGTTCGTACGGGACGATCATATCAATTAATCCCTCGAAAGAGCAATGGGTCGAACAGGCAAGCAGAAAATTTTCTAAGTCCTAATCGTCCAGGATGAATTTAATATTCGTCCTGGGACGAACGTCTCTGGATTCTCACCATGCGCTGTACATCTAGACGAAAATTATGGTTCGTACCGGGACGAAGCTCTCTGTATGAGATTGTACAGGACGAAATTAATTTTCATCCCTGGACGATCTCTGTATGCGATCGTACAGGATGAAATTTATTTTCGTCCCTGGACGAAACGCTCTGTATAAAATCATCCCAGGATGAAACTTGATCATCCCAGGATGAACTGAACTGACTTACGTCAGTTGGTTACGTCCTGTAGAATTTTGGGAACCAACCTATGTAATAATCATTTCGAACTAGATGAACATAGTTCGTACGGGACGATAAGCGTGTACGAACAAAGTTCGTACCAATATACATTAGGATCATTTCTGACACTTTAAGTAAAATCGTCCAGGACGATCCACGATTGTATGGGATGATCAACTGCGTACAGAATTAAAAACTTGTAATTTATGGGCAGTTTTTTTTGTCTTTTGTATATATACTTCAAATTATACTGCCACCCAATCTTTTTGCTCATTGATCTTCGTGCATATTGGAATAAGAGTAAAGGAGAGAGTGAGAGAGAGCAATCAAAGAAGGATTTCTACCACTGGAGCTTGAAGGCTTTGCATTGTGTTCAAAGGTAAGATTTCCTACTTGTGATTTGAGATTACTTCACTCTTTTTCTTTTTTCCTTCTAGATTTCTTGAGAAGAGATCTGTCATAGAGATTCGGTTCTCTGCCGATACTTGGAGAGTGTGAAATGACGAAGGGTTCTCTGCCCACACTAGGAGAGTGTGAAAGGACGAAGGATTCTCTGACCACACTAGGAGAGTGTGAAAAGATGAAGGGTTCTCTACCCACACTAGGGGAGTGTGAAAGGATGAAGGGTTCTCTGCCCACACTAGGAGAGTGTAAAAGGATGACGGTTCTCTGCCAACACAAGAAAAAGTGTAAAAAGACGACGGTTCTCTGCTGCACCGGGTAGCGGTGAAAAGAGTGTTTGTAAAGGCTTCTCCGCCTTGCTGTGGGTGCAAAGGAGAGACCTTATTGGTATTAGTGCAATATTCAGAGGGTGCCTCTGGGGAGTGGATGTAGGTCTTATTTAGACCGAACCACTATAAATCATGTGTCTTTTTATTTTACTGCTTTTTATTTTCATCTTTTAATTTTGTGTTTTAAAAAATTTGTGGTTGAAAATTTTTTTATAAAAAATTCATTAAAGTTTAATTTCGGTTAAATTTATCAAAAGAGGGAAAATTTTTTAACTATTCATCCCCCTCTTGGTAGCCTTGGGACATTAACTTAGGTTTAACAACCTATTCACTAGACTCAACAAGTGGTATCAAAGCTTTGTGTTAGGAAAGTTGCTATTTGCATGTTTTACATTCTTGCAACTTGTATAGCTTTGATGATTCCAAATATTATTGTTTTATGTGTTGTTATCTCCTAACAATTTTTGGAAGATTTGTTTTTGCTTTTGTGTGTACTAATATTTCAGGAAAATCGAACCCCAGTCTAGGAAGACTTTAAATCAGATTCAGCATGAGATACTTTGAGAATTTGAAGCTTGTACTTTTTATTTGAATTAAATTTGAGAGGGAGTGATTGTAATTGAGTGAATAAATTTACACACACTTAAAGGAGATCTTGAAAAATTTTTTGTACTGATCGTACCGGACGAACATTGTTCGTACAGGACGATCATATCAGTTATCTACTTGTAAGAGCAATGGCAAGAACTGAACTAGAAAATTTTTCTAAAGAAGGATCGTCTAGACAAAATCATTTTTCATCACAGGACGAGTTTCTCACTGTAAAAATTTCGTCCAGACGAAGTCCAGTTCGTCCAGGACGATGGAAACCGACTATGGCAGTTTCTGGCAATATTCTGCAGTTTTTGAAACTGAATTTTGGTATAACTGTTCGTACCGGACGAAATATTTCGTCCAGGGACGAAACAAAATTGGTTCGTACAGATGAACAAATGGTTTGTACGGGACAGTTTTTTACTCAGTTCGTCCATACTAACTCAATTTCGTACGGGATGATCCAGTGCGCAGAAAAACATGTTTTTAGCCATTTTTTGGACGATTTTTCATGTCCTTTCTATATAAGGAGTCCTAGAAACTATTACAAGTACATTTGGAGTTGTTTTCTCTTGAGAGGGATCATTGAGAGGGAGAAGAACCTTGGAGGGGATTTCAAGGGAGTGTGGAGGGGATATTCACACGGTTGCTCCGGCGAAGGCTCTCAAGTAAAGTTCAACAATATTGGTCCGATTCTCTGCCGACACTTGGAGAGTGTAAAATGATGAAAAAGTGTATCTTTGACAACCATTGTGTCTTCGTTCTTTGGGAGAAAACTAGAAGAGAAAACTTGAAAGGGAGAGAGGAAAGGGTGGAGTTTGAGAGGGAGAAGATCCTTGGAGGATATTTCAAGGGAGTGTGGATGGGATATTCACACGGTTGCTCCGACGAACTTGCACTTCAGTACCATCGGATTCAAGGGTCGTCTTGAGGAAAGTTTTGGCGAGAAGAAGATCTCTTTGATGTCAAAGAACCCGGCTACTCCGCCGCACCGGGGAAGGTGAAAGTGATTTTGTACAGGCTTCTCCGCCTTGCTGTGGGAGCAAAAGGAGAGTCACTTTGTGGAATTAGTATAATACTCGGAGGGTGCCTCCGGGGAGTGGACGTAGGTCAAAGTTTGACTGAACCACTATAAATCTGGTGTGTTCTTTCTTATTTTTCTTCCTCAATTAATTTCATTACAAGTTATTTACTCTGGTTGAAAAGTTTATTTTTAAACTTTAAATTTAACTTCCATTAATAATTAAAAAGGTTTTCTAAAAATCCAAGAGTAGAAGTATAAATTTTAAATCACCAATTCACCCCCCCCCCCCCCTCTTGGTTAGCCTTGGGACATTTAGTTAGGCTTAACATCCTAATTCATATTGAACGAGTTCCAACAAGTGGTATCAGAGCAAGGTTTCAAAATCATAAGTTTTGACTACTTTTTGAAAAGCGAGTATGGCTAATTTTAGAAACTGTAAAACATTAGAAGGATATTCAATTGTTAGACCACCTTTATTTGAAAATATTTCTTTTAATTTTTAGAAAATTCGAATGTCTACTTTCTTGCAATCAATAGATTATCGAATGTAGCATATGATTCAAAATGGTTATTCTGTACCGTCGCGTATTATAGATGGAATCAAAACTGATACCCCTTTTTCTGAATGGAGTAGAGTAGAACAAATTTATGCTAAATTAAATTCTAAATGTATGAATTATTTATTTTGTGCTTTAAATTCGGAAGATTATATGAGAATCTCTACATGTACTACCGGCAAGAAAATTTGGGACAGTTTATGCATTACATATGAAGGTACTAGTGAAGTCAAGCAATCTAAGTTGATTTTTTTTATGCATGACTATGAACTCTTTAGCATGAAACCTTATGAGACGATATTAGACATGTATACTAGGTTTATTCAAATTGTAACATCATTGCATGCTTTTGGTAAAGAATTTTCAAACTTTGAAATAGTCAATAAAATTCTATGTTGTTTACTTTACAAGTTTGATGCCAAAGTTGTTGCTATTTGCGAATCAAAAAATTTGAATGAATATTCTATTGATAATTTGACTGGCTCACTTATTGCCTACGAGTAATATTTGGTTCAAAGACTTTTGAATGTAGGTTAAACAATAATGCTAAAAGCGAAAGACATGGAGAAAAGTTGCTTAGTTGGTTAAGAAAGCGATGGCTTAACAAGTAAATTGAAAAGTCCACTAAAGCACAAGAATAAGCATCAACAAAAGTGAAATAAAGGTAAAATTGGTAAGAATGTTCAGATTTTTTCAAGTATTATTTGCTTTGGATGTAGGAAATCTGGACATCTGAAAAGTCAGTGCCCTAATTTGAGAACTCTTCCTGCTAAAGAAAAGGGCAAAGCTAAGCAAATTATAAAATGGGGAAATAATGAAAAGCAAAAAATCTCCTGGGCAGATCTAGCTTCTGAGTCATCAGACTAGGAGCAAAATGATGTTTAAACCCTTTGTTTATGTGTTTTTGTGTGCATGTTTTTTATTTGTTGTGTTTTTATTTTTGTTTGTTTTATGTGTTTTTCTATTTTTAATTTTTGTGTGTTTTGTATGATTTTGAGATATTTTCATATCAGATTCCATGTTTCTTGTTGTGAGATATTTTGAATGTGATATGAAGATTTCTATAGTTTATGTACTTATATTTTGTTTAGTATTTTTCTATTCTTTTATTGCTTTAGATTTTTTTTGGATGTTTAAGTGTTTTTGTTCTGTGTTTGAAATGTTCGTTAGCCTATATGAAAAACCCTTAAATTTTTTATCTTACAAGTGCTATACTTTGAACTGCAACATAAAATTGAATTCATTAGAAAATCTAATTTTTCTAAATTTAAGTTGTGTTTATAACTTGATATTATTAAGATTGTCAATTTTATGTCTCTTATTAAGACTACATTAATTTTAATATTATTATTACAATTGTGATGTTTTCTTATTTTATATTTCACTTATCAATTAATATTTATGTGCTTAGAAAGATTTGAAATTTTAAATTATTGATTTTGGAAAGAATACAATTACTCTTGAAAATTTTACAAATGTACAAAAATCAAAAGAAATGCGCAAAGATTTGCAATGTGAAAAGAGGCACAAAATAAGCCCAATAAGTTAAAAGATGCACAAAATTGTGCCACAAAATTAAAAAAGATGCGCAGAGCGCCACATGTGGTAGTTATTTCTTTCCTTAATTTTTTAATCTCTTAATTCAAATTGATCTTATGTACATTTATATTACATATTGAAATATGAAATATAAAATTTTTATATCATCATTTTTACAATAAATTTCTCTATCTTAAATGTCTAAATATACTCATGTGTTGATTAATTTTTTTTAGTTTCTATGTTATATCTCTTCTTAAATTCTATGAATTTTATGATTTGGCTAATGTTTTAATTTTATTTGCATGCCTTATGTCAATCACTTTAAAGTTTAAATTTTTAAATGATTTTCATATGTCTGCTTACATTTTTAGTCTTTTTCTTCTTCACTTTTTGATGTTGTCAAAAAGGAGGAGAAATTATTTATTGTGTTTTGTGTATTCGTATCATTGTGTGTTTGTTTTGTTTTATTTTGTATTTCTAAAAATTTTGAAAACAAAAATAATTTTAACGCCTCCTTATTTTCATATGTTAATTAATTCAGGGGGAGTTTAGGAGAATCTTAGAATTTGAAATTATACAAACAATAATTATTTTGCCATCATCAAAATGGGGAGATTGTTAGAAAAGTTGTTATTTGCATGTTTTACATTCTTGCAACTTGTATAGTTTTTGATGATTCCAAATATTATTATTTTATGTGTTGTTATCTCCTAACAATTTTTGGAAGATTTATTTTTACTCTTGTGTGTACTAATATTTCAGGAAAATCGAACCCCAGACTACGAAGACTTCAAATCAGATTCAGCATGAGATACTTTGAGAATTTGGAACTTGTACTTTTTATTTGAATTAAATTTGAGAGGGAGTGATTGTAATTGAGTGAATAAATTTACACGCACTTAAAGGAGATCTTGAAAAAGTTTTTGTACTGATCGTACAGGACGAACATTGTTCGTACAAGACGATCAGATCAGTTATCTCCTTGTAAGAGCAATGGAACGAACAGGAACTAAACTGGAAAATTTTTCTAAGGAAGGATCGTCTAGACGAAATCATTTTTCGTCCCAGGACGAGTTTCTCACTGTAAAAATTTCGTCCAGACGAAGTCCAGTTCGTCCAGGATGATGGGAACCGACTATGGCAATTTCTGGCAATGTTCTACAGTTTTCGAAATCGATTTTTGATATAACTGTTCGTACCAGATGAAATATTTCATCCAGGGACGAACCAATTTCATCCAGGACCAAATTGGTTCGTACAGATGAACAAATGGTTCGTATGGGACAGTTTTTTACTCAGTTCGTCCGTACTAACTCAATTTCGTACGGGACGATCCAGTGCGCAGAAAAATATATTTTTAGCCATTTTTTGGACGGTTTTTCATGTCCTTTATATATAAAGAGTCATAGAAACTATTACAAGTACCTTTGGAGTTGTTTTATCTTGAGAGGGATCATTGAGAGGGAGAAGATCCTTGGAGAGGATTTCAAGGGAGTGTGGAGGGGATATTCACACGGTTGCTCCGGCGAAGTCTCTGAAGTGAAGTTCAACAATATTGGTCCGGTTCTCTGCCGACACTTGGAGAGTGTAAAAGAACAACAAAGTGTATCTTTGACAACCATTGTGTCTTCGTTCTTTGGAAGAAAACTAGAAGAGAGAACTTGAAAGGGAGAGAGGAAAGGGTGGAGTTTGAGAGGGAGAAGATCCTTGGAGGGGATTTCAAGGGAGTGTGGAGGGTATATTCACACGGTTGCTCCGGCGAACTTGCACTTCAGTACCATCGGATTCAAGGGTCATTTTGAGGGAAGTTTTGGCGAGAAGAAGATCTCTTTGATGTCAAAGAACCCAGCTACTCCGCCGCACTGGGGAAGGTGAAAGTGATTTTGTACAGGCTTCTCCGCCTTGTTGTGGGAGAAAAAGGAGAGTCACTTTGTGGAATTAGTGCAATACTTGGAGGGTGCCTCCGGGGAGTGGACGTAGGTCAAAGTTTGACCGAACCACTATAAATCTGGTGTGTTTTTTCTTATTTTTCTTCCGCATTTAATTTTATTGCAAGTTGTTTACTCTGGTTGAAAAGTTTATTTTTAAACTTTAAATTTAACTTGCATTAATAATTAAAAAGGTTTTCTAAAAATCCAAGAGTAGAAGTATAACTTTTAAATTACCAATTCACCCCCCTCTCTTGGTTAGCCTTGGGACATTTAGTTAGGCTTAACATCCTAATTCATATTGAATGAGTTCCAACACTTTATTTCAAAATCATAAATTTAAACTACTTTTTGATTAACGTAGATGGCTACATTTGAAAACTGAAATACACCTGATGGTTACTCTATTACTAGACCTCCACTGTTTGATAATATAGTTTTTGATTTTTGAAAAACATGCATGTCTACTTTCTTACAGTCACTTGATTATCGTTTGTGGATTTTAGTCCAGGAAGGTTATACAAAACCAGCTAGATTAGTTGATGGAGTTAGGGTAGAAATACCTTTTACAGATTGGACTATAGAAGAATGTGACTTAGCTCAACTAAATGCTAAATGTTTAAATAACTTCTTTTGTGCTTTAAAATCTGAAGACTTCATGCGAGTTTCCACTTGTAAAAGTGGAAAGGACATATGGGATAGACTTTGTATAACTTATGAGGGGACTAATGAGGTTAAGCAATCAGGACTTAATATCTTGTTACATGATTATTAATTGTTTCGCATGAAACCAAATGAATCCATTTCTGATATGTACACAAGATTCACACAAATTGTCACCTCTTTGCATGCACTTGGTAGGGAACTAAGGAATGCTAAAATGGATAATAAGATTCTTTGTTGTTTACCTACTATTTATGATGCTAAAATTACTGCAATTACAGAGTCTAAAGATCTAAACATTTATTCTATCGACAATCTTCTTGGTTCACTCATTGCATACGAGCAAGGGGTTAGTCAAAGAAAGATTGATGTAGGTGAACCATGAAAGGAGAAGAATATAATACTAAAAGTGGAAGAGTCTGAGAGTGAACACTCATAACCTGAGGAAGAAGATGATATTGTATTAATGACTAGACAATTCAAAAGTTTTCTGAAGAGGAAGCAAAAGAGACGTCAGCAATGGAATAGAGGTAAGTTTAACAGAAATGGTATGGTTTCTAATGAAGTGATTTGTTATGAATGCAGGAAACCAGGTCATATAAAGACTGATTGCCCAAAACCAAAGCCACTTTTAACAAGGAGAAGGTAGAGAAAAAACTAACTGTAAAGAAGGGCAAGAAGAAGTTTCAAAGAGCTTTTTGGGTGGACTCAGCTTCAGATTCATCAGAGACTGAAAATGAAGAAGAAGTTACCAATCTTTGCTTGATGGCAGATAGTCTTGATCAATCAGATCAAGAAGAGGGTCGCTCTCACACAAGACCTCGTGGGAGCATATGGTACCTGGATAACGGATGTTCAAAGCATATGACTGGAGATACTGCTTAATTCATAATGCTGGAAGCCAGGAGTGGAGGCAAAGTAACACTTGGAGATAACACCACAAAGAAGGTGATTGGATCATGTATGATTGGAAACTTGAAAAACTTTTTTATTGACAATGTGTTGTTGGTTGAAGAATTAAAGCATAATTTTTTAAGTATAAGTCAGCTATGTGAAAAGGGTTATAGTGTAAAATTTTTTCCTACTAGCTGCATATTATGCATAAATGGTAAAGATGTGCTGAAGGGAAAGAGGGTAAATAATATTTATATGCTAGATTTAAATTGCATTCATACTCCTACTGCCTTTTGTTTTAAAACTGTTTCTGATGAGTCATGGCTTTGGCATAGGAGACTTTGTCATTCTAGCATGAAAAACCTTAGAAAGATTACCCAAAAGAATTTAGTGAGTGGTATACCAAAACTAGACTATAATAAGAACCACCTTTGTGATGCATGTCAATTAGGTAAGCAAGTGAAGTCCTCTTTTCAATCCAATAAGGATCTTAAAACTAGTAAACCTTTGGAAATCCTACACATAGATCTTTTTGGACTAGTTGGAACTATAAGTCTAGGAGGGAAGGCATACGGATTTGTTATAGTAGATGATTACACAAGATTCACTTGGGTTATATTTTTATTTCATAAGAGTGAATCATTTGAGGAATTTAGAAATTTTTTGACTTGGATTCAAAGGAAATTAGGGTGTGAAATTATTTCTATACAAAGTGATCATGGAAGAGAATTTGAGAATGAGAAATTTGAAAATTTTTGTAAAGAAAAATAATTGATCAAAATTTTTCTGCACCCAGAACCCCTCAGCAAAATGGGGTAGTCAAAAGGAAAAACATAACATTAATAGAAGCCTCCCGAACAATGTTGGCAGAATACTCACTTCCTAGATATTTTTGGGCTGAGGTGGTTAGTACTACATATTATGTTTTGAATAGGATGAATGTGAGATCCAATTTAAATAAAACACCCTATGAATTACTAAAATGGAGAACACTTAATTTGTTACATTTGCATATTTTTGGTTGCAAGGTGTTTATTCATAATAATGGAAAATCTGCCTTAGGAAAATTTGATCCAAAATCAGATGAAGGAATTTTTGTTGGATATTCAAGTGTTGGAAAATCTTATAGGGTATTCAACAAAAGAACTTTGATCATTGAAGAGACCACACATGTTGTATTTGATTAATCTAGAAATTTAAAAAGAGCCAAATGTTGTTGAAGATGAGAATGAGGAAAACTCCCAAAAGATTGATAGAATAAACTCGGAAGAAAATGTTGAAGAGAATTTGGAGATAGAAAATCCTTTGCCTAGAGATTTGAGATTTTCTAAAAACCACCCAAGGGAATTGATTATAGGTGAACCTAGTAAGGGTGTTAGAGCTAGGCATGGATTAAACAAGGAAGTCAATCATTCAGCCTTTATTTCAACTATAGAACCCATTAATATTGATCAAGCACTTTCTAATGAATTTTGGATTTTGGCCATGCAAGAAGAGTTGAATTAATTTGTAAGAAATAAAGTTTGGGAATTAACTTCAAGGTCAAAAGATCAAAGCATAGTTGGAACTAAGTGGGTATTCAAAAATAAAATGAATGACTCAGGAATAGTCATTAGAAATAAGGCTAGATTAGTTGCTATAGGGTATAATCAGATTGAAGGAATTGATTTTGAAGAGACTTTTGCCCCTGTAGCTAGACTTGAAGCAATTAGAGTTTTGCTAGCATTTGCCTGTTTTAAAGGATTCAAATTATATCAAAAGGATATGAAAAGTGCCTTTTTAAATGCGGTAATTTAAGAGAATATTTTTGTAGAACAACCTCCAGGTTTTAAAAATTCTAAATACCCAAATCATGTGTTCAAATTTAAAAATGCATTATATGGATTAAAGCAGACACCTAGGGTTTGGTATGAGAGGTTAAGCACATTCCTACTTGAAAGATTTTTAAAAAAAGGAAGTGTTGATACAACTCTTTTTTTAGAGAAATTTGAAAAGGATATACTCATTGTTAAAATTTATGTGGATGATATCATTTTTGGATCTTCAAATAAAAATCTTTGTGATGATTTTTCTAAAACAATGAGTAGTGAATTTGAGATAAGTCTAATGGGAGACTTAAATTATTTTCTAGGCTTTAGCATTAAGCAACTTGAGGAAGGTACATTTCTTAGTCAAACTAAATATGTTAAGGACATCCTAAAAAAATATGAAATGGACAATACTAAACCTGTTAGTACACCAATGAGTTCCTCAGTTCAGTTAGATAAGGACCTTAAGGAAAAATCTGTTGATAAAAAAAAAATTTAGAGGGATTATTGGATCTTTACTTTACTTGACTGCTAGTAGACCAGATATCATGTTTAGTGTTTTCTTGTGTGCTAGATTTCAATCTAATCCAAAAGAATCATATTTGACAGTAGTGAAAAGGATTTTAAGATACTAGGAATTCAGAACTTAGAAATTTGATATCCAAAGTTTAGCTCTTCATTTGAAATTATTGGTTATTCAGACTTTGATTTTTCAAGCTGTAGAGTGGATAGGAAAAGTACTTCTGGAACATGTCAATTCATTAGAAATTCATTAATTTTATGGTCTAGTAGAAAATAAAATTCAATGGCCCTATCTACTGCAGAAGCAGAATACATTACACTAGGAAGTTGTGTGGTACAAATACTTTGTTTAAAACAACAGTTGATTGATTTAAGATTAACTATATGCACTATACCAATTTATTGTGATAATACTAGTGTTATTTACATTTCAAAAAATCCTATTCAACATTCAAGAACCAAACACATTGACATAAGGCATCATTTCATAAGGGATCATGTATCCAAGGGAGAAATTAAACTTAACCATGTTTCAACAGAAAATCAACTTGCAGACATTTTTACAAAATCTTTACCCTTTGATACTTTCTGTACATTAAGAACTAGGCTAGGAGTTATTGATTTAAATGCTTAGATAAAAATATTTTTCTGCAAAATTGATATTTTGTTTTTTATTTTTGTGTTCATTATATTTTTGTTTTGTTTTGTTGTTTTTATTTATTTTTGGTGTGTATTTAAGTGTGACTTGTATATTTTTATTCATTTTTATTTTGTGTGTGAAAATGAATTTGTGGTCATCATCGTTCTGGATGAAATTCTTTCGTACGGGACGATGTGTGTAAAATGACAAACTGCGTGATTTCGAACCGTCTTAAGAGCAGTTTTTAATGTAGTTTGTCTGTACGATCGTCCAGGATGAAATATTTTTCAAACGACGGGATGATTGAATGTAGCAGTTGAATGGATAAGATAGTTTTAATTATGAACTTCATCCGTACGAACCTTTGGTTCATCCAAACGAACATATGTCGATTCATGACGGGGGACGATTTTCAACTACCATTAAAACAAGTTAAATTTCTGATCGTTCGTACGAACACGTGTTCATCTATACGATCGTCTTGGTCAAAAGCCTGTACGAAAGGATGCTTCAAAAATTGAGTGTTTACGAAAAGTCATCATTTTTAAACTCATTTGTCCGTCCATATGAAATATTTTCGTACGGGATGAATCGATTTCGTACGGGATGAACGAAAATTTTGTCTGGTACGAACAGTTGTTCTTCTTTAAATTAATGGCAGTTTTTACTGAACAGTCACTTTCACACATCTCTTTCAAACCTTTCCACTCTTCAAATCTCTCAATGGCAAGTTCTAGCAAGCGCCAAAAGACCTTGTCTAAGGCTCCTCCAAGAAATACATCCAAAAACCTCTCTTATAGAGCCAATGAAGAATCATTTGCTAGGTTTGTGTCTGCAAAAATCACCCCATCTAGAGTTCTCTTACAGGATCAATTAACTTTTAAGGCAATGCACTTATTTACCTCCACTCAATTTGGTTTGATCCTCACTTTAGTTCACTTCTACAACAGAGAAACCTTTCACTATTTCTTGGCAAACATGTCATTCAACTCCGACCATTATGTCATCAGTTCTTTTATTTTCAAAAAGAAAGTTGAAATCACCAAGGATGACTTTGGTATTTTTCTAAATTTAAGGACTAAAGGCTTGACAGCACACACTTTAACCAACTCAAATTTTGATTGGACTGAAGTTAATCGTGTGATTAGAGATAGGAGAATTAAGGATCATTTGCCTAAAGTTTCAACCTTAGTGCGTGATGCCCGTGTCATCCAGCATGTATTAAGAACTTCCACTATACCTAAAGCTGGTGATAGAGTCAACATCACTCTTCTTCTTTCTACTGTTGCCTACTTGATTATGACTAGACAACCTATAGATGAGGCCCAACTCCTAATTGACTACATTTATGGTCTCTCTGAAATTGGTCATATTGATCATAAAAGAACGAAGAACATAACCTTAAGACATTTGATTGCGTATATTTTGGAAAAGTAGTATAATTTAATTCATCCTGAACAAGATTTTGAAGAACCTCTCTACTACAACGATGCAACCTTTAGGGCTATCTTCAATAAGGACGAGCCCAGCCGAACTCAAGTAGTTCTGAGTGAAACAGAAGAAGAAGCTGGACCTTCACATGCTGCTGAACTAAATTATCAGGATTTGGTTCAAAGATTTGAAAATTTAGAGGCTCATTTTGATCAAAGGTTTGATCAAAATGAAACTCACTTGCAGCAGCAAGATTTTCAGCACAATCAGGATATGGGATTTATGTGTGAACAAATAAATGCTATTAATTCCAACATGTTCACAATCAGTAGTTAATTCAAGTTCTTTGGTGCAGCACCACCTCCTCCTCCAAATCAAGGTCCATCAGAATGATTTGTTTAGTTTTTGTTCAGTGTTTATTCTGTGTTTTATTGTAGTTCATGTGTTTGTGATTTTCTTTAGTTTGTTGTTTTGTTCTTTTCTTAGTTGTGTTACTATTGATATCTTAAACTTCAAATTATAATAGCCTTATCCGATATTAATATATGTTTTCAATGTTTTGTTGATTAATGTTTTAGAAATGTGTGTTTGACTTTATGACATTCCTTTTTTATTTTTATCTTAATAGTGCTTTATTTAATTTGTAAATTAAAATTAATTTCATTAGAAAATATAATTTTTCTAAATTTAAGAGATGTTTATAACTTGATATTATTAGAATTTTCAATTCCATGTGTCTTATTTAGACTACATTATCTTTAATATTATTATTTCAATTTAGATGTTTTCTTATTTTTTATTTCTCTTTTCAATTAATATTTATGCGCTTAGAAAAATTTGAAATTTTAGATTATTGATTTTGAAAAGAATTCAATTACTCTTGAAAATTGTACAAATGTACAAAAATCAAAAGGAATGTGAAAAAAATTTTCAATGATAAGAAGAGGCACAAAATATGCCCAAAGTAAAAGATGCACAAAAATTGAAAAAGATGCGCAAAGCGCCACATGTGGTAATTATTTCTTTTCAGACTCTTTTAATCTCTTAATTCAAATTGATCTAATGCTCATTTATAATTTATATTGAAATTTGAAATATAAAATTTTTTATTCATCCTTAGTGCAATGATTTTTTTTATATTCATGTCTAAATTGACACATGCCTTTGATAAATTCATTTTATTCTCTATGTTATAAACACTTCTTAAATTATATAAAATCTTATGTTTTTCTAATGTTTTGATTTTATTTATATACCTTATTTCAATCACTTTTAAGATTAAAATATCAAATGAATTTCATACTTCTGCTTACATTTCAAACATTCTTTTCTTCTTCACTTTTTGATGTTGTCAAAAAGGGGGAGAAATTGTTTGTTACGTATGTTTTTGTGTTGCGTATGTTTTCGTAGTGTTTAATTTTCGAATGTGTGTTTTTGTAGTATTTGATTGTTTTCTTTGTTTTATCTTTTGTGTTGTTTTGTGTTGTATAAAAATTTTTGAAAAACAAAATGTTTTTTTAGTAATTCAAATGCCTCCTTATTTTCATGAGTTCATCAATTCAAGGGGAGTTTAGGAGATTCTTAGAACTTGAAATCCTACAATTAATAATTATTTTTCCATCATCAAAAAGGGGGAGATTTTAGAGAGAGTTGATATTTGCATGTTTTACATTCTTGCAACTTGTATTACTTTGATGATTTCAAATATTATTGTTTTATATATCTCCTAACATTTTTTTTGGAAGATTTGTTTTTACTCTAGTATGTACTAATATTTTAGAAAAATCAACTCCAAGCGATGAAGACTTCAAATTATTCATTTGTAAATTACAAGTTTTTTAAATGAGAGAGAGTGATTGTAATTGAGTGAAAAATCACAACACACACTCTTGGGGATCACTTTTTGTAAACTGATCATACAGGACGAACCTGGTTCGTACGGGACGATCATGTCAATTAACCCCTCGAAAGAGCAATGGGTCAAACAGGCAATCAGAAAATTTTCTAAGTCCTAATCGTCTAGGAAAAATTTAATTCATCCCGGGATGAACGTCTCTGGATTCTCACCTTGCACTGTTCATCAAGACAAAAATTATGGTTCGTACCGGGACGAAGCTCTCTGTATGAGATCGTACAGAACGAAATTAATTTTCATCTCTGGATGAAACTCTCTGTATGCGATCGTACATGACAAAATTTATTTTCGTCCCTGGACAAAATGCTCTGTATAAAATCATCCCAGGATGAAACCTGTTCGTCCCAGGATGAACTGAAGCGACTTACGTCAGTTGGTTACGTCCTGTAAAATTTTGGGAACCAACCTATGAAATAATTGTTTCGTACCGGACGAACATAGTTCATACGGGACGATAAGCATGTACAAACATAGTTCGTAACAATATGATCCACGATTGTACGGGACGATCCACTGCGTACAGAATTAAAAACTTGCAATTTATGGGTAGTTTTTCTTGTCTTTTGTATATATACTTCAAATTATACTTCCACCCATTTTTTTTGCTCATTGATCTTCATGTCGATTGGAAGAAGAGTAAAGGAGAGAGTGAGAGAGAGCAGTCAAAAAAGGATTTCTACCACTAGAACTTGAAGACTTTGCATTGTGTTCAAAGGTAAGATTTCCTTCTTATGATTTGAGATTACTTCACTCTTTTTATTTCTTCCTTCTAGATTTCTTGAGAAGAGATCTGTCAAGGAGATCTGGATCTCTGCCGACACTTGGAGAGTGTGAAAAGACGAAAGGTTCTCTACCCACACTAGGAGAGTGTGAAAGGACGAAGGGTTCTCTGCCTACATTAGGAGAGTGTGAAAAGACAAAGGGTTCTCTGCCCACACTCGGAGAGTTTGAAAGGACGAAGGGCTCTCTGCCCACACTAGGAGAGTGTAAAAGACAACGGTTCTCTGCCAACACAAGTGAAAGTGTAAAAGGACGACGGCTCTCTGCCCAACCAGGTAGTGGTGAAAAGAGTGTTTGTAAAGGCTTCTCCGCCTTGCTGTGAGTGCAAAAGGAGAGATACTCTTGGTATTAGTGCAATACTCAGAGGGTGCCTCTGGGGAGTGGATGTAGGTCTGGTTTAGACCAAACCACTATAAATCGCGTGTCTTTTTATTTTACTGCTTTTTATTTTCTGCTTTTAATTTTGTGTTTTAAAACATTTGTGGTTGAAAAACTTTTTATAAAAAATTCATTAAAGTTTAATTTCTGTTAAATTTATCAAAAGAGGGAAAATATTTTAACTACCAATTCACCCACCCTCTTGGTAGCCTTGGAACATTAACTTAGGTTTAACAACCTATTCACTAGACTCAACAGGTAGAGGTACAAATTATTATAAGCTTTGTCGATGTCTAGTGTGATGGAGGATTTGAGCGAATTGGGAGTAGAAATTATCTTGCATATGGCAAAGCTAACTTTGTCTATGAGCTCCTGGGCGTAATGTTGCTGGTGGAGAAATAAGTAGTGACTGTTTGAACTACTTGAATTCCAAGAAATAGTGAGATTGCTCCTAGCTGTTTGATAGAGAATGTGGATTGCAGTTGGAACAATAGTTTTTGAATGGTGGGTTAATCATGTCCTGTGAGAAGTATGTCATCAACATAAATGAGTAGGCAAAGCTGTATGGTGGAGGTCAAATATAGTAGAAGGGATTGATTGGCTTTGTTGAAGGTGAAGCCAAATTGAAGCAGAAAGGAGGTGCGTTTATGAAACCATTGTCAGGGTACTTTCTTAAGGCCATAAAGAGATTTGTTGAGCTTGCTAACATGATTGGGGTATTGAATTTCAATGAATCCAGGTGGTTGTGCCATGTAGACCTCTTCTTGAAGATCGCCATGAAAGAAGGCATTAGAAATGTCCATTTGACATATGGACCAGCGATAGTGAAGAGCTAAGACCAAGAGTATGCGAATAGTGGGCATTTTGGCAATTGGGTTGAAAGTTTTATTATAGTTAATGCCAAATTCTTGGGTGAAGCCTTGAGTGACAAGGTGACCCTTGTAGCAGTCAATTTGACCATTAAGTTGAAGTTTTGTTTTAGGTGTCCAATGACAACCAATAATTGGTTTGTTAATGGGTGGGAGTGTGAGGGACCAAGTTCTTTGCTTTTAAAGTGCTAAGAACTCTTTGGACATGGTTGCCCGTTAATGTGGGATTTAGATGGCTTGTGTATATCAAGTTGGAGTGAGTTGAGAAAAGGTAGTTGCAGATAGATTAAAAATTTACTGTGGTTTGGTGATATCGGATAATAGACTGGTTTGCATAGGATGTCTTTGTGGTGAAGTTGGTAGTGGGAGAACTACATCTGGGGAGGAAGTGGTCGGGTGGCATGTATTATTTCGGGAGGGGTATGATAAGGTGCTAGTTAGATTCTGTAGGATAGAGGGGTGTTTGGATGATATTGGTGTGGAAGAGGTTGAAACTATGGAGGTGATGACGAAAAGAAGTGGGGAAAAAGTGGTGGAGGGGGTTGTAGTAGAAGCTGGGGAGGATGTGATTTGAAAGGGAAATACATGTTCATGAAAAATGATATGGTGAGAGATGTAAATGCGGTTTGTATGAGAGTGAAGACAATAATAACCTTTGTGGTTTTGCAGTCCATGACCTCTAGTCTGAGATTTTGATGATGACAAATAATATCGATTGAATTATTATTCATTGAATATTTTTTATTTATGCTCTTATCTATGAGTAATAACATTTCAGAGAGATTACATAACTACTCAAGACAACAAGAAGACTCAATACTGGGTAGAGTAGAATATGAAGTTTGGAACCATGCAATTTTCATTTATTTTGTATTTTTTCTCTTCTTGAGTCTGTGAACAAAGTTTATGCAAACTGAGCAATCAAGCACACACATAGTAGGAGAGCTTTATTTTAAATAAAAAAAAATTCTTTTTTAACTCTATATAGATCATACTATATGAGTTTAAATCGTACTGTATGAACTACTACAGCTTAACGGCTACCTGTGAATAGATCGTACTATACAAAGAGTATTATATTGTACGATGTGTTTATAATTAAAAACCCTAACCTCCAGATTAATTTAAGTAAGTTCTTAATTTGTAAAATTTGTATTATACAATCCAATTATATTGTACAATAATTAGAATACTTTCTTCAATTAACCCCCGTGATTATTTGGTAAATCAAGGATTTATTTTTGATTGGATATCATACTGTATGATATGGTTCATACTGGGTACTGTGAACATCTTACTGGACGATCCCTTAATTTTTGAACTAATCGTACTGGATGCTGTGAACATTGTACTAGATGACCTTAAGCTTTTAACGTATTGTACTGTACGATGTAGATCATACAAGAAGATGAACAGAGACAAATTTTGGTCATTCCAACATTTGTCCTGTATGAACTAAAAGAAAATAACATATCATACTGAACAATGTTGAATCATACTATATAATGTTGTTAAGAGAAATTACCACTTCATATTCCTTCGTACCAAGATGAAGGCTAATTTGAACTAATCATAATGTACGATCTAGGATTGTACTGTACAAACTAAAACATCTATATTGATAATTTAGGGTTTTTTGGAGCCTAATTTAAATATTTAAAGTTCTATCTTTTGAGATGTGAGTGTGAGAGAGGAACGTGACTTGAGTGTGATTTCTTGAGAGAAAGCTTTTTGAGAAGATTTTGGGTTTATGAGAGGAAGGAGAAGGTGGGCTTTATGAGGGAGAATGAGTGTGAGGGAGATCACATGGTTGCTCCTAGCTTGTTGCACGTTGCTCCTCCTTTGGCCTGAGATAATCTTGTAGGAAGATTTCTAAGGGGAGGTCCTTCAAGGTTCGTATCCTCTAAGATACTCTACCTTCTCCAGGAGGGAGAAAAATGAAAAGGTTTGCTGCCATCATCTGGAGGGTGACATAGCGTTTGGTACTCTGCCACGCTGGGAAGGTGAAAGTGAGGTTTGTAAATGCTTCTCCGCCTTGCGGTGGGGGAAAAAGGAGAATTACTTTTTAGTAGTGAAAATTCTAGAGTGGAGGACTCTGGGGAGAGAATGTAGGTCAAGTGACGAAACAACTATAAATTCTCTGGTGATTTTTCCCTTATTGAACTTTATTTATGTTTTGCACTTTACTTTCGCTATAATTTTTTAATGAAAATCATAGTGGAATTCTTTGTTGAGTAAGTTAAAATTTCACCACCTATTATTACAATCTTATTTTAAGCTTTCGCTTATGCATCTATTTAATTTTATTTTTTTTAGATTTAAAAACACATAAAAATTATAACTCCTTTTTAGGATTGTCTTTTTATTGCAACAAATTTCCAATTCCCCCCCCCTCTTAGCGCATCTCATACTTTTAATTGCTAGCAGAGTGGGGCTTCAAAAATAGTATTTTAGAAACCTTAAAAAATCATCTATGGCTCATTTTGATAATCGTAATACTACGAAGGGTTATTCTATAATCCGTCCACCTCTATTTGATAATATTTCTTTTGATTTCTAAAAAATTAGAATGACTACTTTTTTACAGTCTATAGACTATCATATGTGAATATTAGTTCAAGAAGGTTACATTGCACCATTTAAACTTGTGAATGGCTTGAAAACTCAAGTACATTTTAGTGAATGGAGCAATGTGGACAGAGATCTAGCACAATTAAATGTAAAGTGCTTAAATTATTTCTTTTGTGTATTAAAATCTAAGGACTACATGAGAGTATATACTTGTGCTACTGGTAAAGAGATTTGGGATAGACTGTGTATCACTACAAAAGAACTAGTGAGGTTAAATAGTCTAGACTTAACATTATATTGCATGAATATGAACTTTTTGTTTGAAACCTAGAAAAATATATCTGACATGTACACTAGGTTCACCCAAATTGTGAGATCCTTACATGCATTATGTATAGAAATTTTTAATTCTAAAAAAGTTAATAAGATTTTTATATGCTTATCGAGTTCCTAAGTTGTTAAAATTATTACAATTACTTAATCCAAAGATTTAAATATTTATTTTATTGACAATTTGCTTGGGTCACTCATTGCGTAAGAGCAAGGAGTGAGTCAAAGGCAAAATGATACAAGAGAAAAGAAGAAGGAGCGGATGGTGGCATTGAAAGCAAATAACTCAGAAAGTGAAAGCTCTGTAGTGGAGGAAGAAGATGACATAACCTTGATGTCCTGACAGTTCAAGAATTTTCTGAAAAGAAAATAAAGGAATCATCAGAATAACTAGAATAAAGTTAAAAGCTCAAGAACAACTAAAGTTTCATCTGACACAATTTATTTTGAGTGCAGAAAACCAGGTCACCTCCGAGCTAATTGCCCCAACTTAAAGAGTCAACCAACTAAGGAAAAAGTGAGGAGAAAGAGAAATATAAGAAAGGGAAGATGACGAAATAAAAGGTATTTTGGGCCCACTCTTCCTCAGAATTGTCAGAAGAAGAAGCAGAGGAGGAGGTAACAAATTTGTTTCTAATGGCTAACATTAATCTTCATTAATCAGATCAAGATGAGGTATGTCAACTTTTATATGAAGATTCATTGGATATCTTTGAAAAAATCCATAATTCGTATAGGAAGTTAAAGAAAATACATGCTACTCTTAATACTGAGTTTTGTACTTTACAAACTAAGCATGTTAACTTAGTTAAAGAAAATTCTAATTTAGATAGAGATCACATGTCCATGCTTGATGAGTTTGATGGATTAAATAAGAAGCATATTGAATTAATTGATGCACACGAATCCTTGAAAACATCGCATATTGAATTAGAAATGAAGTATAAGATATTAGAGGAACTTACATGGGAGATAGATATCAATGAACATTGTTTGAAATTTAAAAATGCAAATCTTAAACATGCAAACAAATTTTTACAAGTCAAGATAAAGGCTTTACATGAAAATAAGAAACCACATTCACTTGATGAGTTTTGCAATGCATCACAACAACATGAATCATTTAAACCTAAGAAGAGGCATCACCACCCACATAGGTTAGTGAACCATTTTCTTGGTGTTAGGTGCTTTTCTTGTGGCATGCTAGGTCACATAGCCCGCACTTGCATGATTCACCGTAAGTCACACATGGTGTGGAGACCTAAATTGCATTAATCACAGCATAACATGCATACATCTCATTCATGTAAGCATAAGGAGGAACCCAAACTCACTTGGGTTCCCAAATCTATCCCTTGAATGACTTTATAGGGGTGCATTCATAAAACACCTAGTGAGAGTATGTGGTACATGGACAATGGTTGCTCGAGACATATGAAAATTCTGGAGAACAGGATCGGAGGAAAAGTAAAATTAAAAGACAACACCACATGGAAAGTGGTGCATTCAGGTATGGTTGGAAATGCTAAGAATGTTTAATTAAAAATGTTTTATTAGTTGATGGTTTTAAGTATAATTTATTAAGTATTAGTCAATTGTGTGACAAAGGTTCTTACATAAAATTTCTTTTTGACAAATGACTGATTCGTTTAAATGACAAACTTGTATTAGGAAGAAAACAATTAAACAATATTTACATGTTAGATCTTGATTGCATTAAAAATTCAAATTCTCTTTATTTAAAAATGATAATTGATGACTCGTGTCTATGACCTAGGAGACTATACCATGCTAGTATGAAGATACTTAGAAATATCACCTAGAAAAACCTAGTTAGAGGCGTACCTAAGTTAGACTTCACTAAGGACCATCTATGCGTTGCCTGCCAACTAAGAAAACAAATAAAATCATCATTTCATTCAATTAATGATGTGAACACATCTAGGCCATTAAAAATCCTTCTTATAGACTTATTTATTATTGCTAGCACAGCTAGCCCAGGTGAGAAGAATTACAGATTTATAATTATAGACGACTTCACTAGATTCACTTGGGTAAGATTCCTAGTGCATAAGAATGAGTCGTTTGGGGAATTTAAGACTTTCTCCACTTGGATTCAACAAAAATTAGGATTCAAGATCTCAATAATCCATACCGATTATAACGGAGAGTTTCAAAATGAAAGATTTAAATCATTCTGGCAATAGATAGGAATAGAGTAAAATTTCTCAGCCCCTAGAACTCCTCAGCAAAATGGAATACCACAAAGAAAGAATAGAACCTTGGTAGAAGCTGCAAGGGAAATATTAGCTGAGTACAGTCTTCTTAGATATTTTTGGGCAGAAGCGATAAACATGATGTGTTATGTCTTAAATAGGGTTAATATTAGGACTAAGTTGAATAAAATGCCTTATAAACTCTTTAAGGGTCAGACACCGAATCTTTCACACTTATATGTCTATAGTTGCAAGTGTTTTATCTTAATTAATGACAAACTTCCCTTAAGAAAATTTGATCCCAAGTCTGATGAGGGTGTCTTCTTAGGTTATTCATATGTAGGTAAGGCCAATAGAATCTTCAATAAGAGAAACCTAGTAGTAGAAGAGCCATCTGAATCTAAAATTGAAGAAGATGAAGTAGAAGCAATTCATTGAGTATAAACTATGACAATAGGAGAAAGGGTAGAACCTCAGGAAGACTTGCCTAGAGAATAGAGATATTCTTCTAGAAATCCTAAATAATTAATTTTAGGAGACTTGTCAGAAGGTGTGAGAACTAGGCATAGACTTAGGGAGGAGGTTAGTCATTCCACATTCATCTATATGATAAAACCCATAAGTATATATCAAGCTTTAGGAGATGAATTCTAGATCCTAGCAATGTGAGATGAATTGAACCAATTCACCAGGAATGATGTTTGGGAACTAGTCAAGAGTCCTAAAGAGAAGAGTGTAGTTGGAACAAAATGAGTCTTTAAAAATAAGGTGAATGACTCAGAAACCATAGTAAGAAATAAGGCCAGACTAGTAGCTAAGGGGTATAACCAAATCGAAGGGATAGACTTTGAAGAAACCTTTGCCCCGGTAGCTAGAATAGAAGCCATAAGAGTGCTCGTAGCCTTTGCTTGCTTCAAAAGTTTTAAACTATATCAAATGGATGTAAAGTGTGCTTTTTTGAATGAGGTAATAAAAGAGGATGTTTATGTTGAGAAACCCCCAGAATTTGAAAGTTCACAATTTCCAAACTATGTATTCAAATTAAAATAGACACTGCATGAATTAAATCAAGCACCTAAAACCAGGTACAAAAAACTTAGCTCATTATTACTAGATACAGGTTTTATTAAGGGGAGTGTGGACATCTTTGTCTTTTTATAAAAGGTAAATGATGAAATTTTCATTTTTTAGATTTACGTAGATGACATTTTGTTTGGATCCTCAGATAAAACATTACGTGATGAATTCTAAAAAATAATGAGTTTGAAATGAGCATGGTGGGAGAGCTTAATTACTTTCTTGGTTTTAGTATAAAATAAATAGATAATGGAATATTTCTTAGCCAAATGAAATACATTAAGGATATAATGAAAAAATATGAAATGGATAGTGCTAAGCCCATGGACACTCCAATGAGCTCTACAATTCAACTAGACAAACACCCGATTGGAAAATTAGTAGACAAAAAAAATATATAGAAGAATAATAAGATCTCTCCTCTACTTAACTGCTAGTATACTGGACATAATGTTTAGTGTGTGCCTTTGTGACCATTTTCAAGCTAATCCTAAAGAGTTTCACTTAACTGTGGTCAAGAAAATCCTTATATATCTACTAGGCACCCCAAACTTGGGAATTTTAGTATTCTAAGCACAACACTTCTTTTTAAATCTTATGGTACTCATATCCTGATTTTGTAGGATATAGTGTAGAAAGAAAAAGCACCTCTGGCACTTGCCAATTCATAGAATAATCTTTAGTTTCTTAGTCTAATTGGAAGCAAATTTAGGTAGCCCTCTCCACGGCGGAGGCATAATATATTGCAGTAGGAAGTTGTGTTGCATAAGTACTATGGTTAAAATAATAACTTCTTGATCTTGGATTACCCATAGGAACCATCCCAATCATGTGCGATAACACAAGTGCAATCTGCATTTCTAAAAATATAATTCAATAGAACAAAACCCCTAGACATTAGACATCACTTCTTAAGAGATCATGTAGCTAAAGGAGACATAGAGTTACAACATATAACTATTGGAGATCAATTGGTAGAAATTTTCACAAAACCACTAGCCTACGACACCTTTAGTACTTTGAGGACAAGACTTGCAATCATAGACATTCATGCGTAATTAAAAAAAACAAAAAATATTAAAAAAATATAAAAATATTGGTCTAAGGTGTTTCTTGATCATCACATACTCACCACACTAAGCTCAAAATTGATAATTTTTTTCTTCATCATACTATATGATCCACTTTCATACTATACAATTAAATCACAACCCTCTATCAAACCAACGGCTTAGCTTCAATTTCTTCTCTACACATCATACCATATGATTCTAATTGTACTGTACAATACACGTGGCTGTTCATTCAAGTCATTTGGTATGATATAATTTCCCATTGTACTGTATGATATATCTTCTTCGTACTAAACGATCCATACTAGCAAAACATATTTGGATGAATTAAAGTCAGTCGATACGATATAATCGTAGTTTTTATTGTACAAACACCCATTCATACTGGATGACACTTTTTGTCAAAGGTCGTACCGACAACCCTCGGGACGATCATAATTCCTTCATATCATACTATATGATCCTGATCGCTGTTCAATTTGACCATATTTTGCCAATCGTTTATCTAGATGATATTATTACACATCGTACTACATGATATTGTATCGTACTGTACGATATCCCAAAAACTCTATAAATTTGAGGGCACCTATGATCATTTCACTCACTCCTTAGCCACCTCACTCACTTTTACCTATTCTCAGTCAATGGCAAGCTCCAGCAAGTGTGGTTGACTCATCCTTGGAAGCTTATCTTCCTCTCGCCATCACAATGATTATTTCTTGACCGCCAAAGATTAGGAAGCCTACCACAAATTCAAGGTGTACAAAATTACCCCATCTCAAATGTTAAATCAAACTGCCTTAAATTTTGAGGTGATGAGCTTATTCGCGTCTACTAGCTTGCAATTTTTTCTTACCCTAGCCATCCCTTACAATTCTAAACTCTTCTTTAAACTCGTGGCCAACCTCATTATGAATGTAAAAAGCTGTACCCTCACCTACTTTGTCTGCCGACAAAATGTCAAAATCACTAAGGCAGACCTCTCCCAGTTCATCAGACTTTCTAGTAAAGGCTCTAGAGCCCAATCATTCCTTACAAAAGATTTTGATTAGAGTGCAGTTAATTTAGTCCTTAAAAATGCAATACCTCCCACTTATTAAGACACTAACCCGAAATGCATGAATTATTACACATGTTCTTCAAACTTCAATCATACCCAAAGCTGGCAATAAAATCCGCAAGACCTCAATCTTATCCATTGTAACCTACCTCATTATGTCAAACACTAAATTTGATGATGCTGATTTGATTATTGATTATATCTGGCACATGACCTTACTTCGCCTCCCCGCCACCCGTAAAAAACTCAACCTAGCCCTTAGCGACTTCCTAGGTTATATTCTTCAAAACCAAAATCAATTAACCTGTCCTGGTGTAACTGAAAATCTACTCATTTTTATACTGATGCCTCCTTTCGTATTATGTTTCATTGATGACAAGAACAGGATGAGCCAGATTTTGACGAAGAATAAGGAGAGGGTGCTCCAACAGGAACTTCTGTTCCACCAAGATGGCATGCACCACCCTGAGGACCTGCACTGGCCTATCCTCACGTTGACCTAGTCGAATGATTTGATTAACTCCAAACCTACCTTGACGCGTACATTCAAGAATAACACCAACAACACGTGGAAGACATGTAATGGTTTCGGGAAAGATGCTCTATGATTGATCAGCAGTTCGAGTCCATCCACCGCTACTTTCAACCACTCCACCACCACCTAATCAGGATCCCACTTTTTGACTTGTCATTGTTGTATGTTTTGTTTGTTACTCCTCTTTTTGGTGATGTCAAAAGGGGGAGAAGTTTGTTGTGTGCTTTAGGTAATATGTCTTATTTATCATGTTAGTTTTTAATTCCAATGAAATGCATTTTTTTCTGTTCTTATTTCTATTCATGTTGTTTTATTTAATTAAAACAAAAAACTAAAAAAAAAACTTTGCTAATTTGCTTATCAACAACATTATTTGACATCATAAAAAAGGCAGAAATTATTGCAGTCATGACCCCTAGTCTGAGATTTTAAAGAAGATAAATAATGTCGACAGAATTATTATTAATAAATATTTTTTATTTCAGCTCTTATCTGTGAGTACTGATATTTCAGGGAGAAAACATAATTAATCAAGACAACAAGAAAACTTAAGACTAGGTAGAGTAGGATATGAAGTTTGGAACCATGTAATTTTGATTTATTTTGTATTTTTTTTCTTTTCTTGAGTCTAGCCACAAAGTGTATGCAAATTGAGCAACCAAGTACACACACAGAGGGAGAGCTTTATTTTAAATAGAAAACTCTTTTTTAACTCTCTATAGATAATGTTGTACGAGTTTAAATCCAGCTATACAAACTACTATGGTTCAATGACTACCTATGAACATATCATTCTGTACAAAGAGTGTCATACTGTACGATGTGTTTCCAATTAAAAACTTTAGCCACTAGATTAATTTAAGTAAATTCTTAATTCATAAATTTTAAACTTATCATAATATTGAAATTTCATAAGGGATGTTAAGCCCTATAGAACTGGCCCAAGGTTAAATAAAGAGAGTGGTGAATTGGATAACTTAAAAACCAAAGAGAAAACTCAAACCAAAATCACCACAGAAATTAAGTGCGGAAGAAAAATAAATGTGGAAGTGATAATAAGAAAAGAACACACCAGATTTATAGTGGTTCGGTCAAACCTTGACCTACGTCCACTCCTTGGAGCCACCCTCCAAGTTTTGCACTACAAAAGTGTCTCTCCTTTAGCTCCCACAGCTAGGCGGAGAATCCCTTACAAAATCACTTCCACCTTCCCCGTGCGGCGGAGTCACCGGGTCTTTTGACACCAAGGAGATCTTCTTCTTTGGTGAATATACCTCGAGACAAGCCTTAAATCCGATGGTACTTAGGTGAGAGTTCGCCGGAGCAACCGTGTGGAATCCCCTCCACACTCCCTTGAGTTCCTCCCCCTCACAGGATCTTCTCCCTCTCAAACTGCACCCTTTCCTCTCTCCCTTTCAAGTTCTCTCTTCAAGTTTCCCCCAAAGGAACGAAGCTACAATGGCTGCCAAAGACACTTACAAAGTGTTATGCCAAGCTTAAATAGAAGCTCTCAAAACGAGCTCATTAATGCAAGTTGTCGACATTATTGTCCAGGCCGATAGGCATATCGTCCTGGCCGATTAGTTCAAATTCAGCTCAACGGCCTGGGACGATTTGGGACGATCAGAAGAAAATTTGTTATATCGTCCTGGTCGATCTCACGATCATCCCGGACGATTAATTTAAAACCGACTTTAATCATCCTGATCATTGCCCTGATTTTATGCTGGCCGAAGTCAATCGTCCAGGACATCATCCTGGCCGATCATAAGATCGTCCCGGACGATGTGATCGTATCAATCAACCATTAATGCTTTCCAAAGATACCAGATCAATTTAGGCATAATTGAGTTAGATCGGCCTAGACTATATAAATATCATCTTTGCCGATTTCCTAAAATAGAGAATTCCTAAACTGATTATGGCAGTTGATTCTTTCTGAATTAAGACGATCGTCCTGGCCGATACATGTATCATCCAGGCATATCTCAATGATGGCTTCCTTAATGAGGATGCCCTAATTAGGGTTTCTGATTTTGGACATATCATCCAGGACGATATAAATATTGTCCCGGCCGATATTACCAAAAATATAAATCTTATAGGGAACAACAGGAAATCTTCTAAGTTACAAATCAGCAGATCCCACACCAAATACAAGAGACTCAAGAAAGGAAAAAAGATTACAAACTGACACAGACCTAGTCTACCCAATTTTGAGCTGGTTCTAAATTGCAGTCTGATTGTGTGGACCTGAAACGTTAGTACATAAGTCAATCGTAGAGAAATAAGGAATGTTTGCTATCATCAAAAACATAAACCATAGATCCGCAACAAATATACGATCCCATCATAATGTATGATAATTTGAATACTTGCTTAAATTAACCCCCATGATTAGTCAATAAATTAAAGATTAATTTCTGATTGGGTATCATACTGTATGACATGGTTCATACTGTACGATTAACTAAGGTTATTTTTGATCGTCCCAAACATCGTACTGAATGATCCCTTAATTTTTGAACTAATCATACTAGACGATGTGAACATCGTACTGGACGACCTTAAGCTTTTAACGTATCATACTTTATGATGATGAACAGAGATTAGTTTTGGTCATCCCAGTGTTCTTCCTGTATGAATACAGGAAAATAACATATTATACTGGAAGAAGTTGAATCGTACTATATGATGTTGTTCTAAGAAATTGCCTGTTTGTACTCCTTCGTACTAGAATGAAGGCTAATTTGAACTGATCATACTATACGATCTAGGATCATACTGTAAGAATAAAAAAGACTATATTGAAAATTTAGGATTTTTTGGAGCATAATTTAAATATAAAAACTTCTATCTTTTGAGATGTGTGTGAGAAAGAGGAATGTGACTAGAGGGTGATTTCTTGAGAGAAACCTTTTTGAGAAGATTTTAGGTTTGTGAGAGGAAGGAGAAGGTGGGCTTTGTGAGGGGGAAGGACTGTGAGGGAGATCACACGATTTCTCCAAGCTTCCTACCCGTAGCTCCTCTTTTGGCCTAATAAGAACTTGTGGGAAGCTTTCTAAGGGGGAGATCCTTCAAAAACCGTGTCCTTTAAGGTACTCTGCCTTCTCTAGGATGGATAAAAAATGAGAAGGTTTGCTGCCTTCACTGGGAGGGTGACATAGCATGTGGTGTTCTGCCATGCCGGGAAGGTGAAAGTGAGGTTTGTAAAGGCTTATTTGCCTTACTGGAGGGGGGGGGGGGGGGGGGGCAAAAGGAGAATTATTATTTAGTAGTGAAATTACTGGAGTGGAGGACTTCGGGGAGTGGATGTAGGTCAAGTGACCAAACCACTATAAATTTTCCCCTACTGTACTTTATTTATGTTTTGCACTTTACTTTCATTATAATTACTTTGTGAAAATCATAGTGGAATTCTTTGTTGAGTAAGTTAAAATTTCACCACCTATTGTTGCAATCTTGTTTTATGCATTCACTTCCACATCAATTTAATTTTCTTATTTAAAATTTAAAAACACATAAAAATTAGAACTCTTATTTAGGATTATCATTTTATTGCAACAAATTTCCAATTCACCCCTCTTGGCGCATCTCATACTTTCATGTGGGATATGGAATAACTGAGAAAGTCATATTATCAGAAGAAGTACTTGCTGATCTTGAAGGTCCTTGACCACGTTTCCATGAGAGTCAAAAGAGATGAAGACATTTTTATCAGAGGTTAATTTGGAAATGGAGAGTAAGTAATGAGAAAGAGAGGAAACCTGAAGAAATTAACGAAGGCATAGCTTATGAGCAGTATCTGGAAGCGAGAGAAAACCTTGTCCACTATTGTGAATGGGAAGTGAGCAGCTGTTAGATATGGAGATGGTGTCATTGCCATTGTAAGTGGATAGTTGCTAGAAGTCGGAGATGTCCAGTGTAAGGTGAGCGAAAGCACCAAAGTCTAGGGCCCAATCAATCATAGAGGATGGTTGTGGTTGGGTGAACAATGCTATTGGATTCCAGGAAGCTTATGGCATAAATTATTGATTGTATAGGTGCACGCAATTAAAGGCAGAGTGGCCAGTTTTTTCAAATATTTGGCAAACTAGATGGGGTGAGTTGGTAGTGGAAGTTCATAGTGAATTCTTTGGGAGAAATGGAGGATATGGTGAAGAGTCTCAACCACGTGAGGAGAGATTTTAGGGATTGAGAGAGTAGCGACTGTGAGATGCATTGGTGCTATTGGATAATAAAGTGGTGGTATTATGTGGTTGTGTGGAATCCATAAGCTGTTCATTTTGAAGATTAATCTCTTCGTTGTAGATGAGAGAATAGAGGACATCAAGGAATATTGGATTAAGTGATGTTTTTATGATTGTTTTGAAAGCATTATATGTGGAGGGAAGTCCATTATATAGATGTGTGGAGTGTGTGTGAGTACAGTTTGTTAGTGGAATATTCTTTGCCATTTTGTTGATATCATGATTTCTTGGATGAGGTGGAGCGCCAGACGATTAGAAATGTCTTGCCTGAAAGGTTGTTAGAGATGTTAAGCCTTATTGAACTGGCCCAAGCTAACCAAGAGGGGGGGGGGGGGGGGGGGGGGTGAATTGGTATTTTAAAAATTCTTTTCAAAAAGAAGTAAAAATCTCATAAACCAAAATCACACCACAAAAAAAATAAGCACGGAAATTTAAAGTGCGGAAGGAAGAAATAAGAACACAGAAATTTATAGTGGTTCGGTCAAATCGACCTACGTCCACTCCCAGGAGGCGCCCTCCGAGTATTGCACTATAATCGTGACTCTCCTTTAGCCCCCACAGCTAGGCGGAGAAGCCTTTACAAAGAACCTCCTTTTTTCCACCCTGACAAGGCAGAGAACCTATCTCCTTTTACTTCCTCCTGAAGCTGGCAGAGAACCACAATCAGATGCTGAATCCTTACCTCTATCGACCCTTCCACAGATAAGAAACACTAGACGAAGAAGAAGCAGAGCGATCCTTGAAGCAACCCTTGTGAATCCCCTCACAAGCTCCCCCTCACAAGATCCTCTCTCTCTCCCTCTCTATCTTTCTCTCCTCAAAGTATTCTCAGGTCAAGGCAGGAGCAAAAGATTATTCAAAATATTGAACAAGAGCTCTTAAATGGAAGAGCTTCAAAGGAGCTCATTAATTGCAAATTTCTGACAATATCGTCAAGGTCGATATGGACATCGTCCTGGCCGATCAGTACAAATCTCAGAAGATCGGACAGAGCATCGCCCTGAATGCAAACTGGACAATTTAAAATTGGCTTGATCATCCAGGCTGATCTTACGATCATCCCGGCCAATCAGTTCAAATCAGAGGAAGATAGTCCAAAGCATCGCCCTGAATTTGAGCTGGTCGATATTTATCGTCCAGAAGTAACTTAAGGTTTTTGAATAGATCGTCCTGGCCGATCCTGCGATCATTCAGAACGATATGATCGTATCAATCATCCTTAATTACTCCATTGATTTCCTGATCAATTAAGGCATAATTTGTGAATATCGTCCAGGCCGGTCAATGATCGTCATAGCTGATTATTAAAAAATACATAATACCTTAATTGTTTATGGCGGCAACTTCTTTCTATTTTGAGCTTATCATCCTGGCCGATACACATATCGTCCAGGACGATCTGTTGATGACGGCTGCCTTAATTAAGAATCCTTGTTTAGGGTCTCTCAAGTGTGTGTGTAGGGTTACTTAGCATCAATCTCTTTGAATATTACAAATAGACTCAAGAAGAGAAAAAACAAAGTATAGACTGACTCAACCCTAAACCTACGCAATCTTGAAATGGCTTCATTTATTCGTCCAATCTTTGATTCCTAAAAAGTTAGAAGTAACATGCAGTCCAAGAGAATCAATAGTGTTTGTCAATCATCAAAACATAAGTCATGAAAATAGATTTGTAACAATCTCCCCCTTTTTGATGATGACAAACACAAGTAGGAAAAACTTAGAAAAAAATAGCAATTCATTAAAATTTCTAAGTTACAAGCACACCAACTTTTCCTACCACAACCTACTCCCCCTTTTGTCATCACAAAAAGAGGGTCCTAGACACACAAAAAAGGAAATAACACAACATAAACTAAAATAAACTGCAGGACAAACTACATAAAATAGAAAATAGAAAACAAAGACTAAAAAAATGAGGGACCCTGATCATCAGATGGAGGTGGTGGAGGTGGCTGCTGAAAGTAGCTGGCAAGCATAGTAAACTGAGCATTGAACCAGGCGATGTCCTGGTGATGCTGCTGCTGCTGGTGAGTAATGTAGCTATCAAAACGGGCTAAATCCTCTGTGCGGTGCTGCTCGTAGCGGGCAATATACTCAGAAAGTTGCTGCTCCTGTGCAGCAACGTGAGCGTAAAAGCGGGTCTCCCATCGATCAAACCTCTCTATCAACTGATCAAATAGTGAGTTGCAGGTAGAGAGGAATAAGATCAGGAACAGGAGCGGGAGCGGGAGCCTCCTCCTCTTCAGCCCCCTGAGGTTCCTTATCCCTAGGGTGGAGATGAGTACTATAAAGGGTACTGAAGGAACTATTTGAGTAGAAGAGAGTTGGGAGGTTGGGTGGAATAGGATACTGAAGTTGGTATTTAGTTTCAAAGACATAGACTATGAGGTGTCCTAAAGCTAGATAGGGTTTTCTCTTATGACCTAGATCACAGATTGTGGTTAAGTGATCAATGTATCGAAAAATTAAGTCTGTAGTATTAAATTCTCTATGTGCCATGATGTAGAAAGTAGTTAGGGAAAGTAGAGGAGTGATATGGATTCGGTCCCCGACTTTTAGAATTATGGAGGTGCGAAGGACATGTTGGATTGTCCTAGCATCTTTAACTAAAGAGCTAGTCTCTCCAACATGAAAAGGTGCATTAGTCTAGCGAAGTAAGTGATTTGTCGTGGACCAGTCAAAGATAGGATATGAAGCAATTAAGTGCAGCTTATCCCTGGTGGTGGATAGCTGTAAAAGTTCAACACAATCCTAATATCTGATTTCGACGGGGTGTCGATTCACATAGGAGGTCAGGGCTGTGAAAGTAGGATTTATGCGAAGGTTTGTGAAGAATTCACGAAGAAGCTCAGTATTAAAGGGGAAAGCAAGAGACAGAATGAAACAAAGGGAAGTGTGAGCGAAAAGATCCATTACCGGATATGAAATGTTGGCAAGATTGATGATTCTGGAGACAATTATCCCACATTCTTTGTATCGATGGTAAGCAGCTTCATCTTCTGCCTCCCTGAAATGAGGGTCAATCCTATCCCTCGAAGAACTCCCAGAAGTTTATCGAACCCATTTCCCACCAGCCATAGAAAGGAGTTAGCAAGAAAACATAAGAGGAGAAGGGATGTGAAGTGAAAAACATGGCTGGAATGGCCAGAATTTAAAGAAAACAGCCATATCATCCAGGCCGATCGCAGAATCGTCCAGGACGATATGACACAATAATTGTGTACAGGTCGATTGGTCAAAAAGGTGGTCCGATCGTCCAGGCCGATCAGATATTGGCCAGGATGATTAGACACAGGCGATCGTCCCAAGGAGTGAAGCCGGACGACCGTTGAAAAAGCAGATCGTCCGGGCCAATTAGGTGTATCGTCCAGGATGATGCACAATAATTGATCGTACCGGTCGAAGTTTAAATGTTTTAAATTTGTGCCACATGTATCTTCCAGGACGAACAGTGGATCGGCCAGGACGATTGTCCAATAATGGATTGTCTGGGGCCAATTTTAAAGATTTAAATGTGCTGACACATGGATCGTCCAGGATGATCTTGTGTATCGGCCAGGACGAAATATTTTATCGGTCAGGACTATCATCAAGATTGCAACAGAGTTCGATCAGATTGTCCAGGACGATAAAGTATCGTCCAGGACAAAGAGTTATAGCAAGCACAGAAAAGTTCAGCAGATGGAAATTTGAAGAGAATTTGCCCTATCGTCCAGGATGATAAAAGTTTCGGCTAGGACGATGTGACTAGAATTTGAAAAATAATGAAGGATGGTGATGACCAAAGCCCTCAAAAATAAAGCAAATGAAAAACATAAAAAAAGAAAAACGAACAACGATAAAAAACTAAAAACAAACAATTTGAAAAGAAGCCAAATATAATTTTTTTTTTTATCAAAGCAATTCATATGAGAATTTCTTAAATAATTTAAACCTTAGAGTTTCAAGAGATCAATAGGTTAACAAATTTTAATCAGAAGAAGGTAGAATATCCGATTCTTTTAACCCTAGATCGGACATCCTTCATGGTATAAATTGTCTTTTGAAAAATAGATGCCTAACTCAGAATCACTAAATGGGATAAAAATAAGATCCATTCAAAACTTGTTTACAAAGAAAATATCTCATAAATAATATATCAAAGTAATTTTTCTCAATCAAAACTTGTTTACAAAGTAATTTTTCTCAACCTTTAAAAATCTCACATAATCCATAAGTTCATGTAAGTTTTAAAAGTTTTGAAAAGAGAGGATAGCTTGCCTTTTAGTGGGCTCATTTTATGCCTCTTGAATCTTTGATTGATTTTTGATACACATTTGTGTATATACTTTTTATTTCAATTTTGGCGTCTTTACCACTCCCCCCCTTTTTTTTATCTTTTGCAAGCTCAATTCTCTTTTGTAAACTCTTAAAAGAAGTTCTTAGTTGTGAGCATATCTTCTATATATTAGAGAATAGGAGCACTCTCTCTAACATAGGGAAGAAATACCCACACAACAAAACTAAAAAATCATATGATCAGTGCAAAGGCAAGATCTCAAATAACTTGAGAGATATATAAGAACTTTGGATATTATGCACAAGATAGATTTTTTGTAGCAAGATAAAAAGAATCTTAGTTTCAAAAAACCATTGGCTAAAATGAGTTAGACTTTTATTTAGAGAAGAACATTATACCACTAAACAAGGTCAGAAGGAGGGAAACCATCAACGGTATTCCTCCCTTTAACCGATTTAGAAATGCTAAACATAATCTCTAAAACTCCAAAATTTAAAATCTTAAAAAAATAATCATATAGAAAACCAAACATAAAAAAAAAAAAAAACAAAATGAAAACAAAGCAATTTAGAACAACACAAAGCAAGCACACAACAAAAATAACAAAAAACTAATTAAAGAAAAATAATTTCAAGAAATTATAAAGCAGCGAGTTTAAGCAATTTTGAGTTGTGAGCCTCCATGTATCCAATTATCCTATGCTCCCACGAGGTCTTTAGTGAGAGCACACCTGCAAAACTCAACAATAGTCAGATTTAGGAACCCAAACTGGTTTGGGCCCCTTCTTAGAAAAAGTAGAATGCAATGCAGGTATGGCTTGCTGTGAATCATGCACCTTAGGTCTCCACACCCAATGTGTACTATGGTGAACAGTGCAAGTGTGTGAGATGTGTCCTAGCATGCCACAAGAAAAACATCTAACTCCAGAAAAAGGATTTCTTAAATGATTTGAGTTATAATGCATCTTCCTAGGTTTTGGCTTTGGATTCAAAGTGGGGGTCTTCCAATTTCCCTTAAGTGTATCTAATTCATTTTTAATCCTCAAGTTGGTGTTTTTTAGAACATCATTCTCAATTCTAAAGTTTCTTTCATTCTCTTTAGATTTCTTTAAATCAGATTCAAGTGATGTGTGTGAAACTTTTAATGCATCATGCTCATTAATTAATTCCGAATGCTTTTTGTTCAAATAATCAATTTCATCAAGAAGAGCCATGTGATTAGAATCAACTGTTGAATGATCTTTAAAAATAACTTCATACTCTTTTTACAAATTTACAAGTTCCAATTTTAAATTAGCATGAGTCTTCTTAAGCTTTTTGTATGATGCATAGATTTTCTCAAAAATCTCAAATAATTCATTATAGGTTGGTTTACACACCTCTTCCTCGTCACTTTGCTAAGATGATCTTCCCCTATTAAGCACATGTTTGTAGTCTCTTCCTCTAGTTCAGTCTTAGAGGAATTAGTACCAGATTCTGCCCAGAACGCCTTTTGGACTCTCTTCTTATCCTTCCTAAACTTAGGTTTCTCCTTTTGGACCCTCTTAGGTTTCTCCTTTTTTAATCGTCAAGTTTGTGTTTTTTAGAACATCATTCTCAATTCTTAAGTTTCTTTCTTTCTGTTTAGATTTCTTTAAATCAGATTCAAGTGATGTGTGTGAAACTTTTAATGCATCACGCTCATTAATTAATTCCGAATGCTTTTTGTTTAAATCATTAAATTCATCAAGAAGAGCCATGTGATTAGAATCAATTGTTGAATGAACTTTAAGAATAACTTCATACTCATTTTGCAAATTTATAAGTTCCAATTTTAAATTAGCATGAGTCTTCTTAAGCTTTTTGTATGATGCATGGATTTTCTCACAAATCTCAAACAATTCATCATAGGTTGGTTTACACACCTCTTTCTTATCACTTTCCTCAAGAAGATCTTCCCCTATTAAGCACAGTTTTGTAGTCTCTTCCTCTGGTTCAGTCTCAGAGGAATTAGTACCAGATTCTGCCCAGAACGCCTTTTGGACTCTCTTCTTGTCCTTTTCCTTTTCTTTGCTCGAGTGATCTTGAAGTGTAGGACAATCGTGTTTCACATGTCCAGGCTTCCTGCATTCATAACAAACAATATTAGAAGATCCTTTAGAATATTTATGATCCCTACCTTCTCTCCAATGATTCTTTTGCTTCTTCCTTAGAAAGCTTTTGAATTGCCTTGTGATGAAGGCAACTTCATCGCTTTCAGACCTGGAAGATTCATAATCTGATTTGTGCGCCTTCAGTGCAACTGTTTTCTCCTTCTTTTTCTCACCTGCATCAAAATTTCTTTTATTAACCCCTTACTCGTAAGTAATGAGTGAGCCAAGTAAGTTATCAATAGAATAAGTGTTTAAGTCCTTAGATTCAGTGATTGCATTGATTTTAGCATCATATGATGAAGGCAAGCATCTCAAAATCTTATTTACTTTTTCAAAGTTTGAAAGTTCTCTTCCTACTGCATGCAGTGAATTAACTATCTGAGTAAACCTATTATACATGTCAGAAATTGATTAATGAGGTTTCATACTAAAACGTTCGTAGTCATGCAAGAGAATGTCAAACGGGATTGTTTAACCTCATTAGTGCCTTCGTAGGTGATACACAATTTATCTCAAATTTCTTTACTAGTTTTGCAAGTGGAGACACGCATGTAATCCTCAAATTTTAAAGCACAGAAAAAATAGTTTAAACATTTTGCATTCAATTGAGCTAAATCTTGTTCATCGAAAGTCCATTCAGTAAAAGCAACTTCTATTTTAACACCATTAATTTCACGAGAAGGTGGAGAATAACCTTCTTTGATAAGCATCCACATGTGATAATCAGTAGATTGTAAAAATGTTGACATGCGGGTTTTCTAGAAATCAAAAGGTAGGTTATCAAACATGGGAGGTCGGGTAATAGAATACCCTTCCGTAGGGTTACGATTCCCAAGGTTAGCAATGGATCATAATCAAAAAGTTTTCAAACTTAAAATTTTTTGTATCCCGTTTTGATACCACTTGAAAGTTCGTTAGGGATGTTAAGCCCTATAGAACTAGCCCAAGCTAACCAAGAGGGGGCCCAAGCTAACCAAGAGGGGGGTGAATTGGTATTTTAAAAATTCTTTTCACAAAGAAGTAAAAATTTCATAAATCAAAATCACACCACAAGAAAAATAAGCGCGGAAATTTAAAGTGCGGAAGCAAGAAATAAGAGCACAGAATTTTAAAGTGGTTCGGTCAACTCGACCTACGTCCACTTCTCGGAGGCGCCCTCCGAGTATTGCACTACAATTATGACTCTCCTTTAGCCCCCACAGCTAGGCGGAGAAGCCTTTATAAAGAACCTCCTTTTTGCCACCCCGGCAAGGCAGAGAACCTATCTCCTTTTGCTTCCTCCTAAAGCTGGCAGAGAACCACAATCAGATGCTGAATCCTTACCTCTACCGACCCTTCCATGGATGAGAAACTCTAGACGAAGAAGAAGCAGAGCGATCCTTGAAGCAACCCTTATGAATACCCTCATAAGCTCCCCCTCATAAGATCCTCTCTCTCTCTCTCTCCCTCTCACTCTTTCTCTCCTCAAGGTCTTCTCAAGTCAAGGCAGTTGTAAAAGATTATTCAAAACATTGAATAAGAGCTCTTAAATAGAATAGCTTAAAAGGAGCTCAATAATTACAAGTTGCCGACAATATCATCCAGGCCAATATTGACATCGTCCTGGCCGATCAGTACAAATCTCAGAAGATCGGCCAGAGCATCGCCCTGAATGCAAACTGGACGATTTAAAATTGGCTTGATCGTCCAGACCGATCTCACGATCGTCCCGGCCAATAATTTTAAATCAGAGGAAGATCATCCAAAGCATCGCCCTGAATTTGAGCTGGCCGATATTTATCGTCTAGAAGTAACTTAAGGTTTTTTAATAGATCGTCCTAGCCGATCCTGCGAACCTCCAGGTCGATATGATCGTATCAATCATCCTTAATTACTCCCTTGATTTCCTGATCAATTAAGGCATAATTTGTAAATATCGTCCAGGCCGATCAATGATTGTCCTGGCCGATTATTAAAAAATACATAATACCTTAATTGTCTATGGCGGAAACTTCTTTCTGTTTTGAGCTTATCGTCCTGGCCGATACACGTATCATCCAGGATGATCTGTTGATGACGGTTTCCTTAATTAATAATCCTTGTTTAGATTTTCTATTTTAAGCCCAATCGTCCAGGACGATGTAAATATCATCCTGGACGATATGAGTAAAAATAGAAATTCTAAGTCTCTCAAGTGTGTGTGTGTGTAGGGTTACTTAGCATCAGTCTCTTTGAACATTACAAATAGACTTTTTTTTTTTTTGAAAGAAATGCATCAAATAGCATTAAAACCAAAAAGGAAACTAAGTACAAGTAATAAGGGGATCACATTCTTCCTTGATTAAGCCTAACAACAAGGAAGGAATGCGATCAAAAGAAGAACTATCAAAGAAAAAGATATTCTCCAATGCCATAGTAGCACAACAATTTGCTACTTTATTACAATCTCTAAAAGCATGGAGAAAGACAACCTTATTAAAATCATGTAAAAAACATAAATTCTTATGTGGCCACTTACCCACATTCTTCTTATTATCCTTCAAAGAATTCTGAATGAATTTGATGATATTCATATTATCAGTTTCTATGATAAGCCCTTTACACTCCAACATCCAGCTCTTTAAAAACTCTTTAACCGTGAGGACTGCTTGTAATTCAAGATGGCCAATATCCCAATGCATTCCATTCTTTCCAAAAGCACTAATAAATCTTCCTTTGTAATCCCGAAAGTTTCCTCCGATGCCAGCCAAATTAGAGCTTTTCAAGGATGCATCTACATTTACCTTGATCCATTCTTTCGGTGGAGGGTACCAAGTTCTTTGAGACTCCCTAAAGAGATTAGTACCCCAGCAAGATAGAAGTGGACTAGATTTGGAGACAGCATAAAACAAAGCATTAACAGCAATAACAGAACACGACACATCATTCTTACCATGTTTAATATCATTTCGACTTCTCCAAGAATAATAGATCATAGAGCAATACAGCCGAACAATCCCAGGACTCTTTACAGACATCTTCCTTAAGTTCTCCAAGCAGCAATCCAGTGAATGAAAGTTAGGAATAAAAATTCCCCATTGCCTCAACTTCAGAATTATTTCAATCAGATATTTGCATTTTACCATAATATGTTCATACGTTTCATCAACTTGGCAACCTCTAGGACAGAGACCATTATCTGAAATTTTATGATTCATGAGAAACATATTGGTTTGTATGGCTGATTTACCAAGTCTCCACCAAAACATTTCAATATTTTTGCTCATCTTCAATCTCTTCACCCAGCTGAAATTTTCCACATCCTCCATATTGCATTTGTTGAGCCACATTTGTTCAAAAACCATAGCAGACACTATCTTCCCCGAACAATCTTCAACATCTCCATCCGATCCTCCTCATTATACTCAATTGGAATTTGAGTGATTAAAGAGATTAAGTATGAATGAAATGCTCTTTGTAACATTTCATAATTCCACATACCATTATCAAGAATTAGTTGCTGCACACTCATACCTTCTAGGAAATTGCTGTCCACAAAAGTAGGCCGACGATTAATGCATCTATCAAGCACCCAAGTATCATTTAAGATGCTGATTTTATTTCCTTTCCCCACCTTCCATCGAACCACCATCTTCAAATTCTTTCCACCATCCAGTAAGATTATGCAAGCATTTGAGCTGATATTCCTGTGAGCTCCATTCATTACATTATCCCCATATTTACTTTCCATGACACGGTGAAGCAAAGAACCAGGCTTTTGAATAAAATTCCATGTCACTTTGGATCTTAAAGATCCAATTCTCTGTAAAGGCGAATGTAAGCCCAAACCTCCCATACTACTAGGCTTGCAAATATCATTCCAAGCAATGTAATGCATCCCCTTAGTGCCATCTTTATTATTCCAAATAAAACTTCTACAAAGCTTCTCCAATTCATGTAAAAGCCTCTTAGGAACCAAAGAATGAGTAATAAGAAAATTTTCCATATAGAGCAAAGAACTTTCTATAATGATTTCTTGCTCCAAGCATTAAGTCTATCCATGGCATTACTAAGAACTTCTTGATTATCAGCCATCTTCATTCTTTCAAGTGAGATTTTTACTCCTAAGTATCTCATTTCCTTCACTATCTTAAACCCAAGAAGTCTTCCAATCTTCCTCCTCATCTGATAGTTGACTACCTTACCAAACAACAATTGAGATTTGCCAATATTAATCCTCTGCCCAGTCCACTTACAAAACTTTTCCACAATTGTCTTCATACTTTTAGCAAGCTTAACCGATGCATGAGAGAAGATAAGAGCGTCATCTGCATATAATAAATGCGTAATCTTTGGCCCACCACTTGAAACTTGAATGCCAAGGCTGTTTCCTCTTTGCTCCAATGAGTTAGTAATCAATTGGAAACACATGATGAACAAGTAAGGTGAAAGTGGACATCCCTGACGGAATCCACTTTGAGCATTGATCCATTCAGAATTCTTCCCGTTAATAATGATGGAGAATATCACATCTACAACACATTCCAAGAGTAAATTAGAGAAAGCAATAGGAAAACCATACCATCTCAGAATATGACAAAGAGTAGTCCACCCCATGCTATCATAAGCTTGTTCCATATCAAGCTTAACGGCCATCATTCCCTTCTTATTTTTTGAAATTTTAAACTTGTGGAAAATCTCCTGAGGAAGCAAACAATGTTTAGCAATAGATCTGCCATGTATGAAGGTAGCTTGTTCTTCAGAAATAATTCTAGCCATTCCCTTCTTCAATCTATTAACAATCATAGTAGCCACAATTTTATAATTGGTTTGATAAAGGCTAATGGGCCTATAATTCAATGGAGACAACGGGTTCTTTATTTTAGGAATTAAGATAATCAACGTGTCCTTCCATTCCTTATTCATATGGCTGGAATTAAAAAAATTCCTTACTACATTCCAAAGAGTTTCCCATATAATATTCAAATAGCTTTTGTAGAAGGAAGAGGTAACACCATCCGCACCAGGCGACTTGTTGTTCCCTTGCTGGAACATCGCAATCTGTAATTCATTTTCAGTAAACTCAGCATTTAATAACTCAAAGTCTTTGGTATTTAACTTCTGATTCTCCATAATAGATGGCCAACCCGTGACTTCACATTCCCTATATTCCCATTTCTTCTCAAAGAATTTGGTGAAGACTTTCTCAATTTGATCCTCATCCACTTGCAACTTATTCGCTTCATCTTTGACTTGGAAAATACGATTCCCATTCCTTCTGGCTGTTTCAAAATTATGAAAAAGTTTAGAATTTGTATTGCCTTCCTCATCCACTTGCAACTTATTCGCTTCATCTTTGACTTGGAAAATACTATTCCCATTCCTTCTGGCTGTTTCAAAATTATGAAAAAGTTTAGAATTTGTATTGCCTTCCTCATGCCACCTAACCTTAGCCCTTTGATTCCACCAAGTTGAAAGTCTTCTCATAGTGATATTGAGTTGATGAATCTTATTTCTAAGTTCAAACAGGTCATCAGCAGACCAATTACTACTCAATGCTTCTTTGTTTTGCAACTCAAGGATTTCTTTCTTCAGTTTATCCTTAAAGGCATTCAAATCCTTGCATTTATTTCTACTCTAGAAAAATAAGGATTTTAAAGTACGATTAAGCTTCTTCTGTAAGACTTCATACTCATTACCTTCGTCATGCTTCTTCCAGGAATGATAAACTATGCTTTTAGCCGACGGATAAGATCTCCATGTATCTTCAAATTTGATTGTTCTCGGCTTAAGTCGTATTCAGTCATCCATCTTGATCACAATTGGACAGTGATCAGACACCATCCTCGCCAAATGTCTGTTCACTACCAAAGGAAGCTTCTACATAACCAAAGAGTTCAAAATACATCTGTCTAACATTTCTCATATCTGAGAATTACCTTCTTTGTTGTTACACCATGTGTATGTTGGCCCAAGATATCCAATGTCATGGAAATCTGAATTTACCATGAAGCTCTTCATTTCTCTTGGTCCCTTGGAAAATAGGAACCTCTTACCACCTCTCTTCTCATCTTTGTTTAGAATACAATTAAAGTCTCCCCAATGATGGAAGGACTAGAATTCTCCATGCTTCTCTCCAATTGATTCCAAATATCACTTCTCTCCTTGTTACAACGGCTTCCATAAACCGTAGCAATCTTCCACATTCCTCAGCTAGGAATCTAAAGATTACCAATGATCACCTGAGAAGAGGCTTCACAAACCTCAAATGACACCAACTTTATGTTCCACAAAACCAGAATGCCACCAGAAGTACCCAACAGCAGGTTGGTGAAAATAATCCCACTCATTGCTCAAAAGGCAATCCACCTCCATTCTACCAATGCTAGACAGCTTTGTCTCCATAAGCCCAATAAAGAAAATATTTTCATCTCTAACCATTTCCTTAAGATACAGGGAAGCCTCTTTCTTCCTCGCTCCCCTACAATTCTGGAAAAGAATTGTAGACATAATTAACAAGGTATGGAAGATCTTCCCCCACTATTGGGGTTCAACCTTCCATTCCTCTTCTTCTTCTCACTATTAACAGGTCCCAATGACTTCAATTCTTTGGCTAATTTAACCTTGACATCTTCACTACCATAATTCATATCAAAATTTACCTTTGGTTCCAATAGTTCCGAGCCTTTGTCAACCACCTTATCATTACTAACAGCTTTACCCAGAAGTTCTTCCTCATTCTCCTCAACCAAAATAGCAAACCAGTTTGTTGATTGTTTGAACATACCAGTTACAACATCTTTTCCAGAGACTTCATCTGCCTTATTACCGTTACACGCATCCTGAACTTTCTCCTGGACTTCTTCAAGCTGAACATCCTTCTGACCAACAAAAGTTCTCTGTTCTATTTTCCTTCCAATATCCTGCTCATATTTATTTACTGCATTGCTTCTTCTACCTCTTATATTCTTGAATTGGACATGAATCCATGGACCATATTCAGTACTCACCACAGAATGCTCATTGTGATGTCTCACCAAATTGTCCTACCCATTATTTGATCCCATACTCTTCAACGATTGATCATTAATCACCAACGTGACATTTTCTGGACAAGTCTTCTTGTCATGGCCTACCCTTCCACATTGGTAGCACATAAGATAAATTTTTTCATATTCCACCCTTTGGAAAAATCTCCCAGCCAAACCTTCAACCCACGTAACATTCAAAAGTTTCTTCTCTAAATCAATTCTCACACAAACACGTGCAAATTCTCGTTAACTCCATCGAAATGTATTTCCATCTACATACATAGGAGATCCAAAGAAAGAAGCAATTCTAGCTATGCTATCTTCATCCCAACAGTATAAAGGTAGGCAAGGTAAACGGATCCACACCAGTGCAGAAATACCTTTGAACGAATTTGGATCAAAAGCAGGAGTCCACCTCTCCATACCAACAATTAATCCATTCACATACCATGGGCCCTCGTTTAAAACTTCATCAACCACCTCACACGAATTGAACGAACAGAGTATCCAATTCAATCCAATTGAGGTCAAATGAAATTTACCATATTGGCTCCATTGTCTTCTTAGCTCCGAACTGCAAACTGAGAATGGAACTCCATTACCTAGAACTTTGAGTACAATCGAGTTCTTCAATACTCTAACATTCTCAGCTTCCCTTTCCGCGTTCAATTTTACATCCACACCGTCCTCATAGAATTGCATCAAGTCTCTATCAAATGTAATCTTGATTGGCTTCGGTTTCGACCAAGCCTCAACAACTTCACCCATATTCTTCATGATATCTTCTTTTCGGGTTTCCAAAGAAACAACTCCATCACCCATATTATGCACCTTCTGTGCATCAAGAACCTCGAAAAAATTTCTCACCAGTAAGACCAATTTTTGAGAAGCTGAAGACTCAACATTCATCAACCCAGGTAGATCTTCAATAGTTGAATCCACTCGTGCATCCAATTCAACCGTTTTCACCTTCTTTCCTTTACCTTCAATAGTTTCTTGACGGCTCAACGGCTTACCTCCTTCCTGAATCACTATTCCATTAGATTTTCTATCGCTGGACCAAAGAGAACCATATGACCGTGGAACAATCATGGATACCGGCTGAAGATGCCGATGATCCACCGGCACTGTCACCATCAATCGTGGAAAAACCTGCGAAATCCAATTTCAAAACCAGGAAGAACTTTCTCTCTCTAGAATTCAAACCGGACATTCTCTCTCTCAGATTTTTAAAATCTTGCATTACAAAAAGACTCAAGAAGAGAAAAAACAAAGTACAGACTAACTCAACCCTAAACCTACGCAATCTTGAACTGGCTTCGTTTGTTCGTCCGATCTTCGAATCCTGAAAAGTTAGAAGTAACAGGCAGTCCAAGAGAATCAATAGTGTTTGTCAATCATCAAAACGTAAGTCATGAAAATAGAATTACAACACTGCCATATGCGTGTAGTTGGTATGGTTTGCTAACAATGATATGGACCACTAACACTCTTTATAACTATTATGCAAGGTATTGACATAGATGTCCATTGATAAAGCATTATTTCATTGTTATAAATATGGATATTTTAAATCTTAATTTAATTATTAGAGTTATTATGGCCTTAATTATTTGTCTGTGAGCATATAACTTTTTAGATGCAGAAAACTCTCATAATATTTTTCATGGGCATTAAAGTTTGCTTTGATATATTTGAATAAAGAGATGAAAATTCTCTTTTTTTTTTTTTTTTTAAGGATTCAAAATTTTATTAAAGAAGGGAAAACAATCTAATAAAAAAACTAAAAAAATAAAGAAGGTTACCATTCCTAAAAAAGGAAGGTGGAAATTCTCTTCAAACCTTTTTTCTTAGTGAATATCAAATTCAAATATCTAATTATAATTATATATTATAATATAGTTGCCAATATGTCTATATACTTTGTTACTAAGTGGATGAAGCAACAACTGCCTAAAAGTGTCACCATAGATGATTCCCATTTGAAGAAAAAAATGATGGGTCAAGTCATTCTATGGGCATGCCCATTCGATCAAATCCTACATATTTCTTTTGTGGTAAGATGAAGATGATTATCTTAGTTCATTTTCGATAAACTTTAACAAAATATCTTTATAAACTTAATTAACTAGTACTAAATTTAAAATAGGCTTGCAAGTCAATTCATTTAAAATGTCTCACACTTAAAATTAATTAAGAGAGTTTTATACATTAGGGAGTAGTCCACAGCTTGAACTTTCACTACATTTTAAAATTTTAATTTGACTGAGCATCACAAATTTGGGGAATCCCTTTTTGAAATAGAGTGATAGCTCATAAAAAAAGTTTTGATCCACTCATTAGAGAATGAACTTCATCAAATTTCAATCTGTGTGCTCCAAAAAAATGTGTCATGGCTTTCCCTTTTTCGCAAAAGTTTTAATGAATTAAGTTCCAAGGTAGATTTTTAGAAGGTGAATTGGGTTTGAAAAAAGTCACTACCCAAAGATTTTGCCCTCATTTTGTTAGAACTTTATGATCTGGGCTCTTATTTCCAATAGGTACAAGACCTTATAGTTAATTACTCCTCTCGATGACATGAGAGAACTTTCAATTAAGGCTTTTCATCAAACAAATATATAGTAGCTGGCATATAGTAGCAGCGTGGGTTTTGTTTTTGATAATTTAATATATAGAATAAAAAAATCACCATCTTGCACTTAAAGTGGATGGTGGTGGAATGATGATGAGCACAATCAAGATTACATGGTTCTATCATTCAGAGCCATCATGGTCCCTAGTATACTTAGTCATATGAGGTAGTCAGCCTAACCTCATAGAAGGATCCTTGTTGGCAGCCATGGGTTGCTTTGTCCAAGGGTCATTATAGACTTAACTTTTATTAATGAATTTTCCTTATTATAGACCTTGAAAGCCTAATATTAACATACTAAAACAAATATCTAGATCGATGCCATGATGGTATAAATATTTGATAATTTGAGTCGTGTTGATTCCTATCTGCTCCCATAGAAGGATTAGGTTAGAACTTAAACTTATTTATTAACCCAAATAATATCCTAAGACATCATGTGCGTACCTATAACATGCTCGTTCGGGGCCTACGTCTTTGAATGTATTTGGTATAATACATTCATGTTGTAAACACTTGCATACATTGTAAAATGCATAATTAATATATGCATGTTGTAATACAAGTTTGAGGGCATTTTAGGATATTTGTTACCGATGAATTGTACGAGAAATAATCATATGCATTCATGCCCACTGGGTCATCTTATGTCCGCTTTTATGAATGTTGTGGATTTGGTGGTATGACATTACACTTCATTCAATGCACATTAACAACATAGTTTAGTTCATTTTGTTTTATGGAAGATGTTGTTCTCTTTAGTACTAAATTATAGGTGTGTAATTCCTTTTGTAAGTGGGATACAAGTAACATTAGGAGTCTTTCAATTGTTTCTTATAAGTGAGCTTATTTATCTTATTAAAAAAATTCCTTACTACATTCCAAAGAGTTTCCCATATAATATTCAAATAGCTTTTGTAGAAGGAAGAGGTAACACCATCCGCACCAGGCGACTTGTTGTTCCCTTGCTGGAACATCGCAATCTGTAATTCATTTTCAGTAAACTCAGCATTTAATAACTCAAAGTCTTTGGTATTTAACTTCTGATTCTCCATAATAGATGGCCAACCCGTGACTTCACATTCCCTATATTCCCATTTCTTCTCAAAGAATTTGGTGAAGACTTTCTCAATTTGATCCTCATCCACTTGCAACTTATTCGCTTCATCTTTGACTTGGAAAATACGATTCCCATTCCTTCTGGCTGTTTCAAAATTATGAAAAAGTTTAGAATTTGTATTGCCTTCCTCATCCACTTGCAACTTATTCGCTTCATCTTTGACTTGGAAAATACTATTCCCATTCCTTCTAGCTGTTTCAAAATTATGAAAAAGTTTAGAATTTGTATTGCCTTCCTCATGCCACCTAACCTTAGCCCTTTGATTCCACCAAGTTGAAAGTCTTCTCATAGTGATATTGAGTTGATGAATCTTATTTCTAAGTTCAAACAGGTCATCAGCAGACCAATTACTACTCAATGCTTCTTTGTTTTGCAACTCAAGGATTTCTTTCTTCAGTTTATCCTTAAAGGCATTCAAATCCTTGCATTTATTTCTACTCTAGAAAAATAAGGATTTTAAAGTACGATTAAGCTTCTTCTGTAAGACTTCATACTCATTACCTTCGTCATGCTTCTTCCAGGAATGATAAACTATGCTTTTAGCCGACGGATAAGATCTCCATGTATCTTCAAATTTGATTGTTCTCGGCTTAAGTCGTATTCAGTCATCCATCTTGATCACAATTGGACAGTGATCAGACACCATCCTCGCCAAATGTCTGTTCACTACCAAAGGAAGCTTCTACATAACCAAAGAGTTCAAAATACATCTGTCTAACATTTCTCATATCTGAGAATTACCTTCTTTGTTGTTACACCATGTGTATGTTGGCCCAAGATATCCAATGTCATGGAAATCTGAATTTACCATGAAGCTCTTCATTTCTCTTGGTCCCTTGGAAAATAGGAACCTCTTACCACCTCTCTTCTCATCTTTGTTTAGAATACAATTAAAGTCTCCCCCAATGATGGAAGGACTAGAATTCTCCATGCTTCTCTCCAATTGATTCCAAATATCACTTCTCTCCTTGTTACAACGGCTTCCATAAACCGTAGCAATCTTCCACATTCCTCAGCTAGGAATCTAAAGATTACCAATGATCACCTGAGAAGAGGCTTCACAAACCTCAAATGACACCAACTTTATGTTCCACAAAACCAGAATGCCACCAGAAGTACCCAACAGCAGGTTGGTGAAAATAATCCCACTCATTGCTCAAAAGGCAATCCACCTCCATTCTACCAATGCTAGACAGCTTTGTCTCCATAAGCCCAATAAAGAAAATATTTTCATCTCTAACCATTTCCTTAAGATACAGGGAAGCCTCTTTCTTCCTCGCTCCCCTACAATTCTGGAAAAGAATTGTAGACATAATTAACAAGGTATGGAAGATCTTCCCCCACTATTGGGGTTCAACCTTCCATTCCTCTTCTTCTTCTCACTATTAACAGGTCCCAATGACTTCAATTCTTTGGCTAATTTAACCTTGACATCTTCACTACCATAATTCATATCAAAATTTACCTTTGGTTCCAATAGTTCCGAGCCTTTGTCAACCACCTTATCATTACTAACAGCTTTACCCAGAAGTTCTTCCTCATTCTCCTCAACCAAAATAGCAAACCAGTTTGTTGATTGTTTGAACATACCAGTTACAACATCTTTTCCAGAGACTTCATCTGCCTTATTACCGTTACACGCATCCTGAACTTTCTCCTGGACTTCTTCAAGCTGAACATCCTTCTGACCAACAAAAGTTCTCTGTTTTATTTTCCTTCCAATATCCTGCTCATATTTATTTACTGCATTGCTTCTTCTACCTCTTATATTCTTGAATTGGACATGAATCCATGGACCATATTCAGTACTCACCACAGAATGCTCATTGTGATGTCTCACCAAATTGTCCTACCCATTATTTGATCCCATACTCTTCAACGATTGATCATTAATCACCAACGTGACATTTTCTGGACAAGTCTTCTTGTCATGGCCTACCCTTCCACATTGGTAGCACATAAGATAAATTTTTTCATATTCCACCCTTTGGAAAAATCTCCCAGCCAAACCTTCAACCCACGTAACATTCAAAAGTTTCTTCTCTAAATCAATTCTCACACAAACACGTGCAAATTCTCGTTAACTCCATCGAAATGTATTTCCATCTACATACATAGGAGATCCAAAGAAAGAAGCAATTCTAGCTATGCTATCTTCATCCCAACAGTATAAAGGTAGGCAAGGTAAACGGATCCACACCAGTGCAGAAATACCTTTGAACGAATTTGGATCAAAAGCAGGAGTCCACCTCTCCATACCAACAATTAATCCATTCACATACCATGGGCCCTCGTTTAAAACTTCATCAACCACCTCACACGAATTGAACGAACAGAGTATCCAATTCAATCCAATTGAGGTCAAATGAAATTTACCATATTGGCTCCATTGTCTTCTTAGCTCCGAACTGCAAACTGAGAATGGAACTCCATTACCTAGAACTTTGAGTACAATCGAGTTCTTCAATACTCTAACATTCTCAGCTTCCCTTTCCGCGTTCAATTTTACATCCACACCGTCCTCATAGAATTGCATCAAGTCTCTATCAAATGTAATCTTGATTGGCTTCGGTTTCGACCAAGCCTCAACAACTTCACCCATATTCTTCATGATATCTTCTTTTCGGGTTTCCAAAGAAACAACTCCATCACCCATATTATGCACCTTCTGTGCATCAAGAACCTCGAAAAAATTTCTCACCCGTAAGACCAATTTTTGAGAAGCTGAAGACTCAACATTCATCAACCCAGGTAGATCTTCAATAGTCGAATCCACTCGTGCATCCAATTCAACCATTTTCACCTTCTTTCCTTTACCTTCAATAGTTTCTTGACGGCTCAACGGCTTACCTCCTTCCTGAATCACTATTCCATTAGATTTTCTATCGCTGGACCAAAGAAAACCAGATGACCGTGGAACAATCATGGATACCGGCTGAAGATGCCGATGATCCACCGGCACTGTCACCATCAATCGTGGAAAAACCTGCGAAATCCAATTTCAAAACCAGGAAGAACTTTCTCTCTCTAGAATTCAAACCGGACATTCTCTCTCTCAGATTTTTAAAATCTTGCATTACAAAAAGACTCAAGAAGAGAAAAAACAAAGTACAAACTAACTCAACCCTAAACCTACGCAATCTTGAACTGGCTTCGTTTGTTCGTCCGATCTTCGAATCCTGAAAAGTTAGAAGTAACAGGCAGTCCAAGAGAATCAATAGTGTTTGTCAATCATCAAAACGTAAGTCATGAAAATAGAATTGCAACACTGCCATATGCGTGTAGTTGGTATGGTTTGCTAACAATGATATGGACCACTAACACTCTTTATAACTATTATGCAAGGTATTGACATAGATGTCCATTGATAAAGCATTATTTCATTGTTATAAATATGGATATTTTAAATCTTAATTTAATTATTGGAGTTATTATGGCCTTAATTATTTGTCTGTGAGCATATAACTTTTTAGATGCAGAAAACTCTCATAATATTTTTCATGGGCATTAAAGTTTGCTTTGATATATTTGAATAAAGAGATGAAAATTCTCTTTTTTTTTTTTTTTTAAGGATTCAAAATTTTATTAAAGAAGGGAAAACAATCTAATAAAAAAACTAAAAAAATAAAGAAGGTTACCATTCCTAAAAAAGGAAGGTGGAAATTCTCTTCAAACCTTTTTTCTTAGTGAATATCAAATTCAAATATCTAATTATAATTATATATTATAATATAGTTGCCAATATGTCTATATACTTTGTTACTAAGTGGATGAAGCAACAACTGCCTAAAAGTGTCACCATAGATGATTCCCATTTGAAGAAAAAAATGATGGGTCAAGTCATTCTATGGGCATGCCCATTCGATCAAATCCTACATATTTCTTTTGTGTTAAGATGAAGATGATTATCTTAGTTCATTTTCGATAAACTTTAACAAAATATCTTTATAAACTTAATTAACTAGTACTAAATTTAAAATAGGCTTGCAAGTCAATTCATTTAAAATGTCTCACACTTAAAATAAATTAAGAGAGTTTTATACATTAGGGAGTAGTCCACAGCTTGAACTTTCACTACATTTTAAAATTTTAATTTGACTGAGCATCACAAATTTGGGGAATCCTTTTTTGAAATAGAGTGATAGCTCATAAAAAAAGTTTTGATCCACTCATTAGAGAATGAACTTCATCAAATTTCAATCTGTGTGCTCCAAAAAAATGTGTCATGGCTTTCCCTTTTTCGCAAAAGTTTTAATGAATTAAGTTCCAAGGTAGATTTTTAGAAGGTGAATTGGGTTTGAAAAAAGTCACTACCCAAAGATTTTGCCCTCATTTTGTTAGAACTTTATGATCTGGGCTCTTATTTCCAATAGGTACAAGACCTTATAGTTAATTACTCCTCTCGATGACATGAGAGAACTTTCAATTAAGGCTTTTCATCAAACAAATATATAGTAGCTGGCATATAGTAGCAGCGTGGGTTTTGTTTTTGATAATTTAATATATAGAATAAAAAAATCACCATCTTGCACTTAAAGTGGATGGTGGTGGAATGATGATGAGCACAATCAAGATTACATGGTTCTATCATTCAGAGCCATCATGGTCCCTAGTATACTTAGTCATATGAGGTAGTCAGCCTAACCTCATAGAAGGATCCTTGTTGGCAGCCATGGGTTGCTTTGTCCAAGGGTCATTATAGACTTAACTTTTATTAATGAATTTTCCTTATTATAGACCTTGAAAGCCTAATATTAACATACTAAAACAAATATCTAGATCGATGCCATGATGGTATAAATATTTGATAATTTGAGTCGTGTTGATTCCTATCTGCTCCCATAGAAGGATTAGGTTAGAACTTAAACTTATTTATTAACCCAAATAATATCCTAAGACATCATGTGCGTACCTATAACATGCTCGTTCGGGGCCTACGTCTTTGAATGTATTTGGTATAATACATTCATGTTGTAAACACTTGCATACATTGTAAAATGCATAATTAATATATGCATGTTGTAATACAAGTTTGAGGGCATTTTAGGATATTTGTTACCGATGAATTGTACGAGAAATAATCATATGCATTCATGCCCACTGGGTCATCTTATGTCCGCTTTTATGAATGTTGTGGATTTGGTGGTATGACATTACACTTCATTCAATGCACATTAACAACATAGTTTAGTTCATTTTGTTTTATGGAAGATGTTGTTCTCTTTAGTACTAAATTATAGGTGTGTAATTCCTTTTGTAAGTGGGATACAAGTAACATTAGGAGTCTTTCAATTGTTTCTTATAAGTGAGCTTATTTATCTTGTGTAACAACATAACATTGCAAAGCTATTAATTCAGTTTACTATTAGCTCACAGTTTTACTACTAATGTGGGATCCAAAAACTTTGTGCTCTATCCTCTTTACGGGCCTTTTCTTTATTTGAATCGTCAAAGAGAGTTTTAATGCTTAAGCTATGAGGATAATTGTCAGAAGGCATATTAGGTGTTGAATTAAACATTACCTAGTTATTTCACCCTGATTTTGTGAGGACATTATGATGTGAGTTTAGTTTTCCTATAAGTGCAAGCTCCTATTGTTAATTACCCCCCTCAATGGAAAGAGATAACTTTTGATTAAGGCTAGTCGTTAAAGAGGTAGCTTATATCAAAAAAAAAAAAAAAATTTTGGTTAAAACCCATAGAAGGGGCCTACACATTAATATAAAAAAAAGGTTACACATCCTTAGGGGGATTGCTAGCTCACTACACCTCAAAAGAGCTACAAAAGAAAAAGAAAAGAAAACCTACGATCCAGTGATTCCCACTAAGCACGAGTACAAAAGGACCTAATAATATTCTAATAACCAAAAAATAAAAGGAATAGTAATCAACATTTAGCTTAGTCTTTCCCATCGAAGCCAAGAAGCAAAAACATCTAGAGTTTCTAATGTTTATTGTAATGTTGTTAACCATCATTCATAGCTTTTATTTCTTGCTTTTAGCTTTATTATATTTACTTCTTATGCATTTTCCCCTTCTTCTTATGATATACTCTATGTTTTGTTAATAATACTACAGGTGATTTTAAATAATAATTTGGGGACTAGCACGTAATGTCGACCCATTGCCCCTTATCTTTAAGGATATTTATGAGTGTTCTTGCTTTAGTCATTGGTTAGAATCAGTAATTGAACTCTTCTCATAGCTTAACTTTAGGTTTGAGATTTTATTTTCTTTTCTCTAGTGCTTTGTGCATCAGACTTGATGAAAAGTTTGCATGTTTCAATTATGTTGGTCATACCAAATATAGGTGATATCTCAAACAATAAAATGCTTAGGAGAATGCAATCTAAGTTACTTTAGTTCATTAGATTAGGTGAGCTAAGATTTAACAACTCTTATTACCTATTTAGGCTTTAGACTTACGCATTGGAAAATATGCTCCCCAATGCTAAATCTATAGAAGTTGATAAATTTGGAGCATCCTATTTGGTTGAAGATTTTGGAGTATGCACATTCCATAGTTACTAGTGACTCATCCTTCTAATGACAACTTGGACCCTCTGATCAATGAGGAGAATTTAGTGGACTATATCTATTTGAGCTTGTCGAATCAAATAAGCATTCATGCTTCTTATAGTCCCTACTAACGGATTGATGAAATGGGGGTTTCTTTACTATGACCTGTCTTTTAGGGTATTGAGTAGAAGGAGCTACCAGCGACTCCACCATGTCTGGGCTTGTTCAGTCTGACATTTAACACCCATTCAAACCTTAATCTTCAGGATGTAGAATAATTTAAACTGCTCTACCTCAATTTGCTAGAGTTTGTAGTCAAAAAAATATTCTTTCCTAACCGTTGAAGTCTCGATATGTTTAGGAAGGTGTTGTCCCAAACTCTCAAAATATCACCTATATATGCATTGATAGTGGAAATTATTGTATCCTCCAACCAGAAGAAATATTTATAATTTATTATTTTAAATAATTATTCATGGATCTCGATAGTCAATGTAATGTCATGCAAAATAAATATTTAAAATATCCTCTATTTTAAAGGGGAGGATAATATGAGTTTAGTACTATTAGATTTTAAATATTTATTTGGGGATCTCAGCACAAGCACAATGTTGACCAAGATAAATATTTAGAATGCCGTTATCTTGTAGGGAGATTTTATATAGATTTTATACTTATGGATTTAAAAATTTCTTTGGGGTTTTGGCACGTGATACGATACAATCCAAATAAATATTTAAAAATGCTCCCTATCTTATGAGGGTTTTGTGGAATTTTTTAAATTTTTTCTTATACAAAAAGTGAATTTCAAAATATATAAGTATGTATGTTAATAAATGTATATAAAGTATGTAGTACTTTAAATATATATGTTTATCTTTATATATGGCTATTTTTTAATTATTGTCTATTGATTGGTGGCATGGGCCTCTAACCATTCAGATCAACTGGTATGCTCCTTCTTAATAAACCTTCTATATGAAGAAATGAACCTCCCAATTGGATAAAAAATTGCCACTTATTTTTAAATGTGGGATTAATGACCTTCTCATCACTGAGACCAATTCCCCTTCTTGAAATGCTCGATAACACACCATCCATTCAAATGATTTTTCTATTCTTATTTGATATATTTCTATGTTTTATTGAGCATGCAGTCTAATCTAATCAAGCATATTGATATCTTCCATACTCAATCGAGTATTTTGCTCTTATGTGAGATCAGGTTGAATAACTACCCATAATTTTGGTTGCTAGGTATCTAGCAATGAAGTTGTTCAACCCCAAACACCTGTGTGACGGATTTGCTTTACTTGGCATCTTGTAGGTTATACGGTATGCCTATAGTTTTTTTGTTATCTTAGTGTGACGCTCTCTTTTATTTTTGGTGAAAATCTTCTTCAATAGTTTTAACAATGTTTTGTTAAATGCTTTCGCCAGGGCATTTGCCCTTAGGTTATATATGTATAAATTTTGCCACATGATTTTATATTGATTGTTGTTGTGCTTTTATTTGAGATTATATGGTGCGGTACATCAAATCTATAGATAACAATATGGGTAAAGAAGTTAATAACAAGCTTGAAAGGAGTTGCTTCTACCCACTTAAAAAGTATTCCATTACTGCCAAAATGAAGTAGTGCCTAACTAATAATGGCAGATCTATCAGTCTAACATATTAGTGCCTCAATATTCTAATGGCTAGGATGCCACTTTATGGTGTAATGGATTCCATATCTAATGTATAACATCACCATGGATCTGACACTTATGGCACCTTTTAGTCTAATCTAAGTAATCATTCACCAATGACAGCCAATAATAACCTATCATTTTGATTTTAGCAGCCATTTTGAGACCTTACTAGTGTGCTCCATAAAGTTCTTCAAGAAATTCTACTACCACCCTATCAGCCTCTTTGGTTCCTAGGCACCTCTACCACATCTAGCTAAAAGCTCTTTAACACTGCATGCTATTAACAAACACATCTTATAATGCTTTTTTTTTCAACTTGTATAGCTTGTGACTTATCTGTTAGGAGTTTATTTTCTTAAAAGTAATTATTGAAAGGTTGCCTTCAATCATCTTCTTCTTTGATGTCCAATAAATACCACCATGATTTTGAATATTTGATATATATGCATCTTCTTTTAGTTACTTCATATTCATATATCTTATTTTTAGGAGTAATTTATTGGGGAAACTGAGGATCAACTTGAGTTGTATCCTGCTGGCTTGAATTTAATATTCCCTCTTCCTATGAAAATTATAACATTACTAGCTCTAGGATTTGACGAGTGTATTCTTTAATCAATATAAGATCCTTATCACCCATATTTGTTATTTTATTAGCTAATTTAGTTAGGCAATTTTATTTTCCATTTTGATTCAAAAGCTCAAGGGCTCGCCATTGATAATAAACCAACTCAAGCTTACAAATCTTATAGATGACTTGAACTTAATTTTGGATAAGCTAAGAATCACTATAGATTTAGAGGCTTTGGATCCTAACTAAAATGGCAATCTCCAAACCTTCTATCAAATATTCATATTTATCCTTATTATTGGTCTGAGGTTTAGTCAAACTGAATGAAAATATCATTATGCCCCCTTAGGTGCTACAAAATGAGTCTGACTCCAGCTCGGGCTTATGCTAGATTTTGTGGTTGGGCATGTTTAATTATTAATGCTCTATTAAAATACATCTCCAAGACTTATAATTTCTCTTTTTTCTTAATCTACATGATTTGTTTATCAGATAAATCATCATTGAATAGAGAGTTTGTAGGAATAGGATATATGGTGAGAAAATCTACCAAGGTTTTCCCATTCACCACCTTCTATGGCATATACATGATATCAAACTACAACAGTATCACTACCCACCTAGCTAAATGACCTGTCAACATTGGTCTTGTCATCATGAACTTCAGCAGATAAATCTTTTATTTAAACGTAATCTAATGATAGAGCATATAGTGGTGGATCTTATGGATAACAAAAATTAATGACAAGTAATGCTTATCAATTGAGGAATAGTATATCTTTGATCCAATTAACCTTTAACATATTTAAGTTCATTCTCTTTGCCTTTTACATTATGTTGGGAAAATAATGATCAAAGGGACTCTTCTGGTACTGTCATATACAGTATGAGAGGCTACCCCAAAATTTGATTTGCAGGAATGGGCTGGTTTAACTAGAATCTTTAGAGACTATCAAAGGTTTCCTGACACTCTTTGTCCCATATTAACCATGCATCTTTCTTCATCTATTTTGAAAATGGTTGGAACCTACCTAACATATTCAATATGAATTATTGAATGAAAGCCATATATCCTTGCAATGATTGAAGCTATCAAATGTTTCTTAGCGGTGGCATCTCCAAAATTAACTTGATTTTATTGTGGTCAATTTTGATGCCTCAGCGATGCATGACATATCTCAGAAATTTCCTGGATGATACTTTGACAGAACATTAGAGGGAATTCATCTTATGATCAAACTTTTTAATCCTCTTAAATACGATCCTCAGGTGACTTAGGTGGTCTTTCAAGTCCATGCCCTTGATGATGAGGTCATATATGTAACACTCAATGGGTTGATGAATCAGATCATCAAAGATACATGTCATTGTCCGTTGGCAAGTGGCACAATCATTTTTAAGCAAAAGAATTATGTTCGTGTAATATAATATGCTGATGGGCATTCTGAATGACGTATGCTTTTCATGTTCAAGTACTATCTTGATATAATTTTAGCTTAGTGATCCATCCTTAAAAGAGAACATAGCATAGTTAGATGTGCTACGAGCTAATAATTTTTACTTTGGGATCATATAATCCTCTTTTGGATATACCTTTTTGATGTCCCTAAAATTGATAAAGATGCAAATTTGACCATTATTTTTCTTAATAAGGATAGTTTGGTGATCCATTCAACATATTTTTATCACAAATAAATATTGCATCTATAAGCTTTGTCGTCTCTATAATCACTTGTTCTCAAATATCCAATCTTGTTCTCCTTGAAGCTTGTTTGACAAGTGTTGCATTCAGTTTGTTGGATAGTCTATGGACTACTAAGTTAGGGGATAAGACAATCATCTCAATATATGTCCAGGCAAAGTATTTACTGAATTCACAAAGGAGCTCCTTCATTTCTTTAACTTGCTATTTTGGTACAAGGGTGTTGATGAAGGTTGGGTGAGCATCCTCCTTAGTTTCCAAGTTAATTTCTTTTAGTCCATCCATAGTAGATTCTTGTCCACCATTTTTATGTTCTTCTAGGGTAGGCTTAGCCTCAACATGATGGCAATCTTAAAGGTATATTTCATACATGTCCCCCTTGCTACTAATATTAGAATTAATTTCCTCACATATGATTATGTAGCAAATATCCTTTTGATGGTACTCCAGCACAACATATTATATACCTCTACCTACTAGAATATCCTTTCTTTGTAATGCATTTGAATTTCTTTGATACTAGATATGCAGGTGGAGAGGAGCTTGTTTTCTAGTGGTATTGATATTATCTTGCTTTCATAACAGTCTTCAAATATTTTTAGGACAAGGCCTAGGCATCTTTACAGCTATTATCTCCCAGAGTTAGTAGGTTTGACAAGCTATACATAATTTTATTCTTTGTTCTCTCTTAGTATATAGAGGAGACTTCTTTGTCCCAGTTCCCTTGCTTAAAGGAGGTATATAGAGTGTGTTATGATCTCTTCAAGGTTATTACCTCTCGAGGGTTGACCTCTTTGAAATTTTAAGGGAAAGAAGCATGGCCAAAAATATGCTATCTTAGATTTAAAATCTACCTACTTAATTTGAGAATACAAATTATACCTTACTCATGTAATTAGACTCATAGTAATAGCCAAAATCTAAATATTCTGCCTTCTTCTTCCCCTCAGCTGTAGAATGGCACATAATCTTAGATATGTTGGGAATGACATCATCTTCTTCTGTCATTCCCTATGTGAGGTATAGCTCTTATTATCTTAGAAGCGGTGGTTTCTTTGGGAAGAGTTAGTGCTTCCTTGTTTGTCTCCACTTGATTCTTCTCACCTTCTTGTTTGTGTCTCTTTGTAGCCTTTGAAATTATTGCATTGGCCTCACGAGAGCATAATGGATTTTTCTCTTTTGGAATGAAATATTTAACATCTTCATATATCTCTACTTTATGATATGTAAGGGGATGGATGTCGCCAAAGATTTTGAACTCTTCTCCATTCCTAAGGTACTTAATGCATTGATATAAGGTTGATGGGATGATGCCATACTCATACAAATATGGGTGACCCAAAAATGCTTTGAACAAGGTGTCTGCATTAATTATATTGAACTTGGATGCTATATAGAGTTTTCCAAACATAAGAGGATGTTGACATGATCCTAAAGACTTCTATTATTTCTCATTCAAGCCATACCTAATCAGTTTATCGTGCCCGAGGTGTTTCACATCAAGGCACAGTGATCTCATTACTTTTAAACTTATTAGATTTTTAGAAGATCCAGGATTAACTTGGATCTATATGATTATGATGTTGTTTCTCTCCATAATAACAAATAGAGGGGCAGTTATGATTTGTCATTCCGAGATTCATGGGCAAAAGTGATGATTGGCTCATTCCAAGCTTGTTGAGCTCAGGTAAATATGATCCATATTCTTTAGAATATTAAAGAGTCTGAATCAAAATGTCATGTAGGTGTTTAGAAAATATAAGAGCATCAAATATATTGAGTTGCGATGGAATTTTTTCATATGGGATAAGATGTTATTATGTATCCCATTCGTAGAAGTGACTTTTTTCTTAGGGTCATTGGGGATTATTTCATCATTTATAATTATCTCCTTCCTTTTAACTTTATTGGAGACCCCCTTCTTCGGTGGAGGTTCTAGCCCATTAACACTTCTCATCTACACTTGGGCTACCTCATATGTATCAGACTCATTTAACAGAGCATCTTCCTTAGAGTCAGCCATCATAGTGTCTAGACACTAATGTTTTTATTTAGAACCACCCTCTAGTCTCATATGCTCCATATGTGATGCTATGGTGAGATCTGATTCATATTTATTTAAGAAATATAAATCTTCTTCCAAACTCTAGTCCATTGATGATGTTGAGATAGTTGCTACTTAGTTTTGCATGTTTGATATTCTTGCAACTTGTATGTTTTTGATGATTCTAAATGTTATTGATTTGATTATTATTTCTCCTAACACATTTTGGAAGAATTATTTTGCTCTTGTGTGTACTAACATTTCAGAAAAATAATACTCCGAAATATTGACAACTTCAAATCAAGATCAATTTAGAGTTTATTATGGTTGAAGTCTATATTTTCCATTTTATTGAGTCTGAGAGTGTGTGATTGTATTGAGTAACTGAGCACACACACACCGAGGGAGAATTTAAAATTCACATTTTTAAAACTGATTGTACTATATGATATCACTCTGTATGGGATGATCTGGTCATTTATTCCTCCCGATAACTAGTTGAATGAACATATTTGAAAATATTTTTTCTATGTATAGATCGTACGGGATGATATTAAATTTCATACATGGATGAATGCCTCTATTTTATCCAAGCACAAAGATCATACAGGATGATATTAAATTTTGTACAGGGATGAATGCCTCTATTTTATCCTTGGATGAAGATGATATGGGATGATATTAATGTTTATACCATGATGAGTGTCTCTATTTTGTCCTCAAACGAAGATCATATGGGACAATATTAAATAGGGTAAGCTTTGGAATGGACGGAATGGTGTTGTGTGTGATTGTGTTGACTATAATTTTTGGTATTGGTTAAAGCTGTGGATGGATTGGTGGGAAAATTATTTGAGTATCAATTGTCTATTGTTCAACATTGCTGGTAGTTATGGGATTAATAAAGGCTATCTTAACACCTTGCATAAAAACAAGCCGAAGTTCATTCATCTAGGGAGTTTAACCAATTATCCTAACTTTTTCAATTCTACATTAGTGTACTTTTGGTTCTTTAATTTTTGTTCAGTATCTTTGCAGGCCTTTTTGCAGGATTTTAGAGCTTCACGCTCGTTTTGTGCAGGATAGGTTTGCGGTTTGAAGGGTTGTGCTGAAGGTGCTTTATATTCCCCTTATCTTTTTTGTTCATAGAATGTTATTATGGTATTTTGTGATTTGGATTAGATGGGAACTCCAGCTCTTAGTTATCTTTTTTATTTTGTTTGTAGCTCTTCGGAGCAGTAGTGAGCTAGAGGTCCCTTTAAGAATTTTGTACCTTTTTCTTATATTAACGCCTAAGCCCGTTAGTGGGTTTTAACTAAAAAAACAAAATCAAGACCCACGTGTATTGTCCGGGCCTAATAGGTGGATCGTTCAGGCCGATTTTCCAAACATGGATCGTCCCTGGCTAATTTATAGATTTTAAACGTGCTGACATGTTTATCTTCCAGGACAAACAGGTGTATCGGACGGGACGATTACCAATAAACGCATCGTTCGGGATAAAAAATGTATCAGCCAGGACGATCAAGATGATTGTAACAGAGGACGATCATATCATCCAGGGTGATAATGGATCTTCTAGGATGATGAAGAGCAGAAAAGTAAAAAATTTCAACTGATGATGTTTTTGAATGAACAATGAGCAGATCGGCTAGGACGATATAAATATCGTCCAAGCCTATTTGACAAAAAATTTAAAATTAGAGGAAGGTTGAAAATGATTAGAGAAGGCCCAAAAACAATAAAATCAAATGAAAATAACAACAGTTAAACACAAAAAAGTCATAAAAACTAGCAAAGAAACATTTTTTTTTTATAAATCAAGGCATGAACGTGATATTATCTCCATGTAATTAAATTTAAAAATTTGTAAGTTAATGAGTTAAGCACATCAAAAATCCAAAAAATGATAAAATATCTGGTCATGTTAACCCTAAGCTCAGACTTCTTTTAGGGTAAAATCATCTTTTGAAATCAAAAGGCCTAACTTAGAAAAATCAATTGGAAAAGAAAAAGAGATCCGATCAATACTTGGTTTTAGAAAAATATCTTATAGAATAATGTATCAAAGCAGTTTGTTACATTCGTGAAATTTGAAATCAATTCCTTAAAAATCTCAAGTGATACATGAAATCTTCTAAGTTTTAAGAGTTGGAAGAAAGGAAGATAGCTTGCTTTTTGATGGCCTCATTTTATGCCTCTTGTTCATTGAATGGTGCACTTTGCACATATTTTGATTTTTGATACACTTTATATATATATATATATATATATATATATATATATATATATATATATATATATATATATATATATATATATATATATATATATATATATATATATATATATATATATATATATATATATATATATATATATATATATATATATATATATATATATATATATATATATATATATATATATATATATATATTTCAATTTGGCGTCAATGCGCATCTTTTGCTTCTGGCATCATTGGCCACTTTTTATAATTTTTTTTACAAGCTAGATTCTTTTCCAAAAAACTCTTAAATATTCTTAGTTGTAAGTATAACTTCTAGATATTAGAAAAGATAAACTCACTCTCTAATATAGGTAAGAACAAACCACAAAATAGAATAAAAAATCATATGAGAGATGCATTAATAGGATAACGAGAAATCTTGAAGTAAAAAAAAACTTTGATTATTATAAATATATGCTATATTACTATAGAAAGTTAAAAAATATCTCTATTATAAAATCCAGTTGTTAATTTGAGATAGGCTTTTGTTAAGAAAAGAAAATTTCAGCACCAAAATACGTTAGAGAAAGAGAAACAATCAATGGGGTTTTTACCCTTTAGCAGTTTAAGAGATGTAAAATATTGACTGCAAATTTCTAAAAAGATAAAAATAAGGCATAAGATATCAATTCAGCGATGATTTAGAAAAATAAAATAAGGCATATGAAAAATAATGTATCAAAAGAAAAGAAAATAATTATAAAAAAACTAACAAAAGATAAAACAAAGTAATTAGTATATAACAGATAAAAATTTAGTAGAAATCAAGTTCGTGCATTAATGTCAATCACACCCAATCTGGTCCTTAAAGTGCTGAAAGTGTCGAAGGCCAGTGGTTTAGTAAATATGTCAGGCAGTTGATTCTCAGTCGCCACATGGTGTAACTGATTGTCTTCCTTAGTCATGTGGTCTCTAATAAAGTGATGCCTTATATCAATGTGCTTAGTATTTGAATGTTGGATAGGATTCTTAGAAATGTAGATGGCACTAGTGTTGTCACAAATAACTGAGATTGTGACTACAGGTTATCCTAAATCCAGTACTTATTATTTTAACCAAAGGACTTGGGCCACAAAACTTTCTAAAACAATGTACTCGGCTTCAGTAGTGGAAAGTGCAATAGAGTTTTGCTTTCTACTAGACCAGGAGACTAAAGATTGTCCTATGAATTAACAGGTTCCAGAAGTGCTTTTTCTATCCACCTTACATTCTGCAAAATCATAATCAAAATATTCAATTTGGTTACCAGATTCCTAAGTTTTGGGTCCCTAAAAGATATCTAAGAATTCTCTTAACTGCAGTCAGGTGGGATTCCTTATGGTCAAGTTGAAATCTAGCACAAAGACAAATGCTAAATATTACATCAAGTCAGCTAGCAGTCAGGTAAAGTAAAGATCCAATCATCTCTCTATACTTCTTTTGATCAACAGACTTCCCACTTGGGTCCTTATCCAACTAAACATTGGAGGTTATGGGAGTATTAATTGGATTGGCTTTATCCATCTCATACTTCTTTAAGATATCCTTTATGTATTTTGATTGATTTAGAAATGTTCCATCATCTAATTGTCTTATGCTAAATCCCAAAAAGTGTGACAACTCTCCCATCATACTCATCTAAAACTCCCTACTCATTATTTTAGAAAATTCATCACATAGTCTCTTATTAGAAGATCCAAAAAGTTTATCATCGACATAGATCTGAACAATGAGTAAATCATCTCCTACTTTCCTAAGAAAAAGGGTGGTGTCTACGGTCCCCTTAATAAACTCCCTTTCTAGTAAGAAAGAGGTAAGCCTCTCATGCCAAGCTCTGGGTGCCTGCTTTAATCTATATAAGGCCTTTTTTTTTAATTTAAAACATGATTTGGAAATTGGGAACTCTCAAAATCTGGGGGTTGTTCTACAAACACATCCTCTTTTATTTCCCCATTTTAAAAGGTACTCTTAACGTCCATTTGGAAAAGCTTAAATCTCTTATAACAGACAAAAGCTAATAGCACTCTAATGGCTTCCAATCTAGCTACAGGGGCAAAAGTCTCCTCAAAATCTATCCCTTCTATTTGGTTATACCCCTTAGAAACTAATCTTGCCTTATTCCTAACCATCACTCCAGAATCATACACCTTATTCTTAAAAACCCGTTGGTTCAAACTACACTTTGTCCCTTAGGTCTTTCTACAAGAACTCAAACATCATTCCTAACAATTTTATTCAACTCTTCCTGCATGGCTAAGATCTAAAAATCATCAGAAAGGGCTTGGTTTATGTTGGTGGGTTCAGTCATTGAGATAAAGGTAGAGTGGTTCACTTCCTTCCTAAGTCCATGTCTAGTCCTAACTCCATCAGAAGGATCTCTTAAGATCATATCTTTAGGGTGACTCGAAGAGTATTTCCAATCTCTAGGAAAAGTGTGTGAAGGTTCAACCCTTTCTTCCATATCTATATTTTCTACTCCTTGGGTAACCTCTCCTACTCGTTTAGTGTTCTAAAGCTATACCTTCTTCTCTAAATTTTCTACTCCAGTGATAATATCTCCAACATCATCATCATCCTAAACTCTAGGCTTTCTAGGATCAGTCTCATCAAATACTACATGAGTAGTTTCCTCTACCACCATAGTCCTCTTATTAAACACCCTAAAAGCCTTCCCAACACTAGAATATCCTAACAACACACCTTCATCATATTTTGGGGTCAAATTTTCCTAAGTGAGACTTCCCATTATTGTAAATGAAAACCTTATAACCAAAGACATAAAGGTGGAAAAGATTGGGTATCCTACCCTTAAGGATCTCATAGGATGTCTTATCTAATTTGGCTCTAACATTTACCCTATTCAACACATAACAAGCTGTGTTCACTTCAGCCCAAAAGTATTTTGGAAGTGAATACTCAGCAAGCATGGCTCTAGCAACTTCCACTAAGGTCTGATTCTTCCTTTAGCTACCCCATTCTGTTGAGGGGTCCTAGGAGCAAAGAAGTTGTGGCTAATCCCCTTGTCCTCACAAAAATCTCCAAATCTCTCATTTTCAAACTCTCCCCACGGTCACTATGGATGGTCAAGATCTCACAACCTAGCATTTTCTGAATCTAAGTGAAGAAGGCTCTAAACTCATCAAAAGGCTCATTTTTGTATGACAGAAATCTAATCCAAGTAAACCTCGAGTAGTCATCGAAAATCATAAAATCATAAACTTTCCCTCCCAAGCTGGCAGTGCTAATGGGTCCAAACAAATCCATATGAGAGGCTTCTAAAGGTCTAGAGGTACTAAGGTCCTTAATGGGGTGAAACGTGGAGTGGACTTGCTTTCCTAATTGGCAGGCATCACAAAGGTGGTCTTTTATGAACTTAAGTTTGGGGACACCTCTAACTAGGTCTTTTTTGGTCACTTTTCTAAGGGTTTCATACTGGCATAACATAATCTCCTATGCCACAACGATGAATCATCAACAACAATTAAGCAAAATGAAGCAGTGCATTCAATATTATTTAAATCAAGCATGTAAACGTTGTTAATCTGCTTTCCTTGCAAAACAATGTTACTATTTAAGTTGATAATGCATTAATTGGCTAAAACTTTTATGATGAAGCCCTTTTAAAAAAGTTGACTGATGTTGAGCAAGTTTTGTTTCAGTCCATCTATAAGCAAAATATTTTTAATCAAAAGGTTCTTGGAATTACTAATTGTACCTGAGCTTACCACCTTCCTGGTGGTGTTGTCTCCAAGAGTCACCTTGCCACCTATCCTGGTCTCCAACATTATGAATTGATTTTCATCGCCAGTCATATGTCAAGAGCATCTGCTGTCCAAGTACCACATGCTCTCACGAGGCCTTTTGTGAGAGCTTGCCTACAAAATTATCATATGTTAGATTTAGGAACCTAAATATGTTTGGGTTCTTTCTTATGGAAAGTAGAATGCAATGCATGTTGTGAATCATATAACTTGGGTCTCTAGACCCAATGTGAACTACGGTGAATCTTGTAAGTGTGTGTTATGTGTCCTACCATGTCACATAAAAAATATCTAACTCTAGGAAAAGGATACAATAATCTACTCCTATGGTGATGTTTCGTTTAAAAGTTTTGAAAAACATGTAATGGTTTATTTTCAAAAACTTTGAGATTTGTTAATTCTTTTTCTAACTCAGCATGAAATATTTTTAAAGAATCATGTGTATTGGTTAATTCAGTGTGCTTTTTTTTTAATGCATCAAATTCATCAAGTAAAGTCATGTGATTGCTATCAATTTGGGAGTGATTTTTTAAAAGATTTTCATTCTCCTTTTGTAAATTAAAAAATTCCACTTTCAGACTGGTACGAGATTTTTCTAGTTTTTATATGAAGCAAGCATGTGCTCATAAATTTCTAATAATTGATCATAAGTTGGTTCACATACCTCTTATTGGTCACTTTGACCAACAAGATTATTGTATGCCATTAAGCACAAGTTTGTTGTCTCCTCTTCCCGTTCAGTCTCAGAGGAGACTGATGCAAAATCCACCCAGAATGCCTTTTGGAATCTCTTCTTGTCCTTCTTGGACTTGAGTTTCTCCTCACCCTTTTCCTTGCTTGGGTGAGACTTGAGTGTAGGGCAATCATCTTTAACATGTTCTAGCTTCCTGCATTCAAAACAAATTGTATTATTAGAATTCTTGAATTTTTTGTTACCCTTATCTTTATTCCACTTCTGATGATTCTTGTACTTCTTCCTTAGAATGATCTTAAATTGCCTCATGATTAAGGCAACATCATTGCTTTTAAACCTGGAGGAGTCAGTGTTTGAGTCATTCGCCTTAAGTGCCACCATTTTCTCCTTCTTCCTCTCACCTGCATCAAGATTTCTTTGGTTCACCCATTGCTCATAAGCAATGAGTGAACCAAGTAAATTATCAATCGAATAGGTATTTAAATCTTTATATTCAGAAATTGTAGTGATTTTAGCATCAAAAGAGGAAGGCAAATTTCTTAAAATTTTGTTCACTTTTTCATAGTTAGTAAGTTCTCTTCCTAATGCATACAATGAAGTAACAATCTGAGTAAACCTTGTATACATTTAAAAAATTATTTCTTTAGGTTTCATACAAAAAATTTCGTAATCATGTAATAAAATACTCAAATGAGATTACTTAACTTCTTTGGTTCCTTCATAAGTGATACATAATTTATCACAAATCTCTTTACCAGTTGTTCAAGTTAATTGAAAGCATGTAATCTTAATATTTTAAAGCACAAAAAACGTAGTTCAAACATTTTGCATTAAGTTTTGCACGATTCCTATCATCTAGAGTCCATTCAATAAAAGGAAGTGGAATAGTAACGCCATTCAATTTTCCAGTTGGAGGTGTATAACCATCCTTAACAAGCATCCACTTGCGATAATCAATTGATTGTAAAATGTAGACATGCAAGTTTTTCAAAAATCAAAAGGAATGTTATCTAACAAAGGTGGTTGGGTAATAGAATAACCTTCCACAGTATTACGATTACTAGAGTTAGCCATGAATCAAAAATTCAAAAAGTTTACAAACTTAATTTTATGAATCCTGCTCTAATACCTCTTGAAAAACTTGGTATTTTAAAAAAAATTTTAAGCAAAGCACAAAACTAAAACCAAAATAATTCACCATAAAGAGTAAAGGATGCAGAAATTAAATGTGAAAATAAAATAAAGAAAGATCACACTGGATTTGTAGTGGTTCGGTAAAACCTTGACCTATATCCACTCCCCGGAGGTACCCTCCAAGTATTGCACTAACTAAGTTTATCTCCTTTACCTCCCATAGCTAGGTGGAGAAGCCTTTATAATAGACTCTTTTTCAGCATCCCCGGTGCGGCAGAGAACTGACTCTTAATGCTTCCTCCTGAAGCAGGCAGAGAACCCAGACCGTTTGCTGAAGTAGACCTCCCAAGAACCTCCTAAGGATGAAGGATGAAGAATGGAGAAGACGACTTGGAACCTTTTTTGGAGAAACCTTTGTGAACCATCTTATAAACCCCCTTCACAATTTCCTCTCTCTCTCTCTCTCTCTCTCTCTCTCTCTCTCTCTCTCTCTCTCTCTCTCTCTCTCTCTCTCTCTCCCTTTCCCTAGGCTCTCTCAAGTCTAGACAGCAGCACTCAAGGTCTTCTCTAAGGTAGAGCAAGAGATCTTAAACCAACCGACTTTATCATCCAGGCTGATAGGGGTATCAGCCTGGCCGATCAGCATTAATTTTCCTCAATAAGCCCAGTCAGTTAGGGATGATTAGAATAATTTTGGTCACATCATCCAGGCTGATAGGATAACGTCCTGACCGATTAGTTCAAATCTGAGCCAAATCAACCTAGATATTTCCCTGATTTGAAGTAGGTGGATGTTAATCATCCACGCCATCATCCTGACCGATCCTGCAGTCGGCCCGGCCGATGTGATCATGTAATTATCCTTAATTACTTTCCATAACTACCATATTAATTTATGCATAATTGTGTTGTATCGTCTAGGACGATAGGATATGGTCCTGGACGATGTCCTAAAATAAAAAATACCTAAATAAATCATGACGGCTGATTCTTTATGATTTGAGCCTATCGTCTCAGATGATACAATATCATCCAGGCTGATCGGCTTAATGATGGCTACCTTAACCAGGATGCCCTAATCAGGGTTTCTATTTTTGACGGATCGTCCAGGATAATATTTGGATCATCATGGCCGATGTACTCAAAATAGAGAACTCTAAGTTTAGAAATAAATTCACTCAGGTGTGTGTGTGAAAGGTTAATTAGCATAAAGCACCATAAGGATTACATTTGACTTAAGAAAGGGAAAAAGTACATTACACACTGACTCAGACTAAATCTACCAAATCTTGAGTTGGTTCAACTTGTAGCTCGATCCTCTGGTCCTGAAACATTAGTAGGCAAGACAGTCGAAGTAAAACAGAAGTGTTTGCAATCATCAAAATTCTATTTCTGAAAAATAGATACGCAATAAGTAAGGCAGTCGTAGAAAGATAGAAGTGACGAAATGTTTTCTATCTTCAAAATTTTAATTTTTGAATCTAGATTTACAACAATCTCCCCCTTTTTGATGATGGCAAACATTTGGTAAAAATTTTATTTAAACAGTTTAATTGAAACATCATAAGGAAAAATAATGTGAATCAAGAAGTTCAAATTTTACTAAAAATAAACAAATGGTACAAACACTATGTAGAAAATAGTACAACAAAATAACATAAAACACTACCACTACTCCCCCTTTTATCATCTTAAAAATGAGGAGGCAAATATTAAAAAAAAAACATAATAGAAACTACCAACCAGAAATAAACTATATCACAGAAAATTGACACAAGGAAAATAAACTATAAGTATGACGGGCCCTTTTCATCAGAAGGAGGTGGTGGCGGCGGCTGAAAGAAACTAGAAGGAGTAGTGAATGGCTCCCTAAACCAGAACATATCCTAATCGTGTTGCTACTATTGGTGAGCCACATATGAATCAAATCAAGTAACATCCTCCACATGTTGCTGCTCCTGTATAGAAATGAAGGAGTTGTACCAAGCCTCCCATTGGTTAAATCAGTCCACCAGCTAATCTAGCTATGAGTGCTGGTGAATCGAAGAAGGTACAGGTACAGGTGTAGGAGCCACTTCCTCCTCAGCCCCCTTAGCTTCCTCGTGCTCCAGGTGGAGAAGAGTACTGTGAGAATGTGGAAAGAGCTGTTGGTGTAGAAGGTGGGCTGAAAGTTAGGTGGGGTAGGATATCGAAGGTTGTACTTAGATTCCATGACATAGGCTATGATGTGTCCTAAGGAAAGGTTAGGCTTCCTTCTATGTCCTAGATCCCTAATGATAGTGAGGTGCTCAATATACCAGAAAATAAGATCAGTAGCATTGAATTATCTATGAGACATGATATAGAAAGTGGTGATCAAAAGGAGATGTGTTATGTGGGCATGATCACAAGATTTTGGAATAATTGAGATATGTAGTACATGTTGGATTATCCTAGCATCCTTTATTAAGGTGTTGGATGCCCCATTATTAAAGGAGATTAAAATGTTCCTCACCAGGTGATTGTCATGAGCTCAATCAAAATTATGATCATGAGATAAGAGGTGAAGCTTGTTTCCAGCGGTGGACAATTGGAAGAGCTCGTGGCAGTCCTTATAAGTGATTTTAACAGGATGTTTGTTGATGTGTGATTAGAGTGCAGTGTAAGAAGAGTTGATCTGAAGGCTTGTAAACAATTTAAAGAGCAGCTCAGAATTGAAGGGGAAGGCAAGGGTAAGGATGAAAGTAAGGGAGGTGTGCGCAAAAAGATCAAGAATAGTGTAAGAAAGCATATGCAGAATACGGTGATCCTGGCTATCTTGTAACGAAGGTAAGGGACTTGGGGCAGCTGCCTCAGTAAAATGAGGGTCAACAGTGGCCCTCGACGAACTTCTAGCCGTCATTCTAGATCCCTTTCCAGCCACTATGAATAAGAAAATCAAAGAAAGAGTGATATCAAAGATGAATGGAGGAATTTGGGGTGAGAAAAAAATGTTTGAAAGAAGCTATTTATAAAGAAACTGACCGATCGTATAGGATGATCGTAGAATCGACCAGGATGATCTAGAAAAATTATTATGTCTAGGATGATTGGTCAAAAAAGGTAATTATATTATCTAGGACAATCAGATATTGTCTTGGATGATTAGACATAGGTGATCATTCGAATAGTCATGTCAGACGAACATTAAAAAAACATATCATCAAGGATGATTAGGTGGATTATTTAGGATGATGGACAATAATCGATCATATCAGCTATATTTAAAACATATAACATCTTTGCAATATGGATCATCCAGGACGAACAGATGGATCATTCGGGATGAACATCAATAATTGAGCTGAATTTTAGAAGATCAACTAGGATGAAGAGGATCATCAAGGCTGATCACAAATAATTGAAGTAGAATACGATCAGATCGTTCGGGTCAAATAATGAATCGTCCAGGATGATATTAATAAAAAAAGTTATATCAGCCGTCAAATGGAAGATGAAGGGTGGTGTAAATATATCATCTAGGATAATAGGAATATCATCCAGGATGATGTGATCAAAAATTGAAGATTTGAGAATGGATAAAGATGATCAGTGAAGGTCCAAAAATAAGAAAAAATAATAGAAAAAATAAAAATAAAATAATGAAAAAGATGATAAAAACTACAAAAAGAATGAAAACAAGTTTTTTTTTTTAATTTTTTTTAATCAAAGCACGAATATGATAGATTTTTTATGTGATTGAATTAAAAATTTATAAGAATCAATGAGTTAATATCATCAAAATCCAAAAAAAATGATAGAACAACTGAACCCATTAACCCTTGCTCGAACTTCTTACAACGCATACTATACAACAACAACAACAACAACAAGTCTTTATCCCACTACGTGGGGTTGGCTAAATGAATCCTTTTTCTCCATTGTGTCCTATTAAAAGTCAAATTCTCATTTAAATCTAATAAAGAAAGGTCATTCCTAATATTTTCTAGTTAAGTCTTTTTAGGTCTACCCCTACCTTTCTTAACATAAGTCAAATCTAATACCTCTACTCTACTAACCATGTCATCGGAAGGTCGCCGTTTTATGTGACCAAACCATCTAAGGTGACTCTCTCTAATCTTATCTTCTACTAGAGCTACTCCAAACTTTTCATGTATATGCTCATTTCGTATCCTATCTCTAAGGGTAAAGCCACTCATCCGCTTGAGCATCCTCATCTCTTCCACATTTAACTTAGTATTATGCTTCTCTTTTAATAGCCAACATTCAGCACCATAAACCATTATAGGCCTCACTACCATCTTATAGAATTTTCCCTTAAATTTGAGAGGTACATTTCTATCACATAACAAGCCCGATGCATTCCTCCACTTCAACCATCTAACTTGAATTTTGTTCATAATATCTCCATCTATTTCACCATCACTCTGAACAATAGATCCAACATATCTAAAACATGTACTCTTATTAATGACTTGATCGCCCAAAGTCACAATCCCCTCACTAGGTCTATTACTACTAAAATTACACTCCATATGTTCTATTTTAGATCTACTCAAGCAAAAACCTTTAGACTCTAAAGTTGACCTCCATAATTCAAGTTTACCTTCAACTCCCTCTCTAGTATTAACAACAAGAAGAATATCATCAGCAAAAGCATACACCAAGGTACATCCTCTTGTAAATGTCTAGTAAGAACATCCATGACTAAAGTAAAAAGATATGGGCTTAAGGTTGATCTTTGATGTAACCCAACCGAAATAGGGAAATACTTGGTCAATACACCTTGTGTTTGAACACAAGTAATAGCTCCTCCATACATATCTTTAATGATTTGAATATAAGCATTATTGACTCCTTTCTTTTCAAGAACTCTCCATAGCACATCTCTTGGAACTTTATCATATGCTTTTTCTAAATCAATAAATATCATATGTAGATCCTCCTTATTTTCTTTATATTTCTCCATCAAACCTCTTAATAAATGTATGGCTTCCATAGTCCACCTACCCGGCATGAATCCAAATTGATTTTGAGAAACATCAGTATCACGCCATAGCCTATGCTACATAACTTGCTCCCATAGTTTTAAGGTATGTCACATTAACTTAAAACCTCTATAATTCGCATAATCTTGTGCATCACCTTTATTCTTAAAAATAGGAATTAACACACTCATTCTCCACTCATCTGGCATCTTTTTAGTCTTCAAAATAGTATTAAAATGTTTAGTAAGCCATAAAATTCCTTCATCACCTAAGCATTTCCACACCTCTATTGGACTATCATCAGGTCCAATAGCTTTTATACCATTCATTTTCTTTAAAGCCTCTCTAACTTCAGTTGGATAAAGATCTAACTCAAAAAAATCAATTGGATAAGAAAAAGAGTTCTGTTCAAAACTTGATTCCAGAAAAATATCTTATAGAATAATATACCAAAGTAATTTGTTATAACCATAAAATTCGAAATTAAGCCTTTCAAAATATCTAATGGCACATGAATTCTTCTAAGATTAAAAGATTTGAAAGAGAAGGAAGCTTGCTTTCTTATGGGCCCATTTTATACCTCTTATCAATTGGTTGATGCACTTTACGCATCTTTTGATTTTTAATACACTTTTTGCATCTTTCAATTTTTTGTGTGGTCATTGCGCATCTTTTTAGTTTTTTTCTTTTTTTTAGGCTCATTTTATACCCTTGTTATTTTTGCAAGCTAGATACCTTTTGAAACTTTTAAATTCTCTGAGTTGTGAGAATATCTTCCAGATAATAGAAAAGAAAAACTCACTCTCTAATACAAGGAAGAATAAGCCAAAAAGCAAAATCAAATTCATATGATAAATACAACAACAAGATTATGAAAGTTTAAAAGTGATTTAATGACTTTGAATATTATTTATATATGATAGATTAATGTAGTAAGATAGAAAACATCTCAATCGCAAAGACTTTTCACTACAAGAAAATAGGTAATTAGCGACCAACAAAATTGGTCGCTAAAAATGTTAATTTGGACGCTAAAGCAAATAGCGACAAAAAATATTTGGGTCGCTGATTTGTCGCAGTAGCCTCGTCGCTGAGGCTTTTAGCGACCAAAAAAATTTTTAGGTTGCTAAATTAGCGACCACTAATTAGTATTGGTCGCTAAAATTGGACTTATTAACGACCATTTTTTTGGACGCTAATAATATTTATTTGGATGCTATTTAATAATTTTAAAAATTAATTTTATTTATTACATTTTCCTTTAGCGACCAAAATAAAAATTGGTCGCAAAATGATCAACCTAATAAATCACATGCCCCTATAATTTCAAGAAATTCTGACATATATTTTTAGATATAAAAGTTATGACATTTAGTAAAAAAAATATTACCCAATTATTATACCTTGACTATAACAATTAAGATCAATCCATTACTCCTTTATATTGCAAGTAGTTAGATAAATTTCATAATAGAGAAATAACACATTTTATTAACTTGAGGAAACAACAATAAAAAGCATATATCACTAGTTAAAAAATAAGCTTTCTGGTGTATTTGCGTTCGCTACAAAGGCTTTAGCAAAGGTTTCATGAATGCAGCTTCATGAAGGCTACAACAGCGCTTTTAAGAAGTGTTAAAACCACTGCTAAAGGATAGCACAAATTATATATATATATATATATATATATATATATATATATATATATATATATATATATATATATATATATAATGCAAAAAACTATTACATCAAAAATAGTTTTCTTTACATTTTTCATTCTTCCATCCAACAAAAGAATAAATTTAAAAGAAACAAAAAGAAACAATAAAAACTAGTTGTAGGCCCGCTGTTCAAGTGAATATAGTTAATCCAATATATTTTTACACAAAATTGACTTGAATTCAAGCTAAAAATAAAATAATATTTTTCTTCAAACCTCCTGTAGCAACTCTTACTTTAGCTAATGAAATATCAAGACTTGCAGTGCTTATATACTTCAAATTTAAAAATTGCCCCAATTTGATCCTCTCGGAAGGCATCAAGAAGTGCAGACAACTAATAATTGCCATCTCATACTCAACAATCTCAATATAAGTGAGAACCATCGGTGTTGCTAATGGAGCCATTGAGAAGAATCGCCTCCGTCCAAGAGCTGTGCTGAGGAGAACGATTAGCTGGTTTCATTTCCAAATAAGGCAGAGCAGTGGTTTCAGAAAGTTAGAAAATCCTTACATCTCTTGTGAGCTTAAATTTACTTACGACAGAGACGGAATGGGATGACGGGCTACTCAACTATCAAAAAAGTGAAAAAGATCAAATGGTGGATGAAATATAAGTAAAACAGATCAAATGCTACTCAACTATCAAAAAAAAAAAACTCGAAAGATCATGGTTTGCCTACAACAATATACTTGCAAATATAAGCTTGACCAAAGATGCTTAGCAGAAAAATAATTATTCAAGACAGTTGATATTTTTCTAACTTCACTGACCTCATGGGTAGATTAAAGTAGAGATCCTACGAAAAAAAGAACTTGAAAACTATCTAGAGTTTCAAAAGAAAATATAGAAATATCCTTGTTGTCATCTAAGAAATTCAATCAAGTCTGAATCACTTGCATCATAGTTTAATAAAATTATGATGGAACAAATAAGTATGTATTAGAAAAAAGTTCAAGTTCTCAGTTACGACATTTACATACCCATATTGTAAATTTTTATTTTTTAATCTCAAGGCAAAATCAAGTTGGAAACTTCAAAAATTAATCTCAAATAACTTAGTCATTGGTTTGCTTCAAAGTACATTATTTTAAGCTGCACAAATGTATTCAACTTGGGTATGATATCAAAACTTTTTAAGTAAAAATCAGATTTTAATGTGGCCATGCCATTATCAATGTAAAAATTAGTCATGTAAAGAATGCAGCATTTGCTAATTATCGACGATACGGATCTCAATATATATATATATATATATATATATAATATATATATATATATATATATATATATATATATATATGCCTTGCACAATGCATTGTTTATTCCATTAAAAGTTGGTTTTTGACAACTCAGCTCAAAAAAAGCAATAACCATTAACTTAATTGAAAATCATATTACGGTTAAAGCTAACCTTACCTCAAGCAAGTGAAGCCAACTAGCACAAGAAGTTGTGATTCAATTTAAGATGGGAAATAAAACTAGTTAAGCAGTAACATTTACCAAGTAACTGCTGTGATAGAACTGCTTTATACTCATCCTTTTTTGCCCTCTGATCATCAACTGTTTTCTTCAGATACTCAATTCTCACTGCCATGGTTGAGATAGCTTCAGACATAGATGCATTTGCTAAAATCTCTTACATGAATAAACAAAAATAGTCTGAAAAAATATGGAAAAACAAAAATAGTCTGAAAAAGATTCATGACAAATACATTCACGTTCTTACATGAACTAAAATCTCTTCTCCTCCAGCAGCATTCCCAGCTCCTTGATTGGTCATAATAATGGAGCATAGAAAAAGGACAACATCTATGTAATTCTTTATTTAAACCTACAAAATGTTAGAGTTCATAAATTTGATGAATATAGAGCAGCCAATGCACTGTATTGAATTAGACTTGTTACTAATTATATTTTTAGCACAAATATCAGTATTCAGAAGTTAATGCAGTTACACGATGAGAGAAATAAGAATAATAGAACCGACAGACTAATCCAGTTTGTCTCACTAACAAATCATGTGAATTCTAACGAAATAATCACATTTGCTCTCCTGAACAACTTCATTCAACAGCTCCCACTAACACCTAACAATTGGGTAATGGCCCACATTTGGCTTTATCAGGTTTTGATGAACTTCTGGACAGAGTTGATGTCAGCACATTGAAAGCCTCATATTACTTGCATGTATGGTAACATTTGCATTCTTTTTTAAATTGATTACTATCTAATAATCAAGGTGGTTTCCCATGTGATTAATCACAAACTCACAACCTGAGATGAACTATGTAAGGTCAAAAAATAATCATAAAATTATAAAGCAAGAGACAATTGTTGTTAGGTTAAAGGTAAACTGACAAACATTAAAAAAATATGCTGATATGAGGTGATCATATAAATCAATATTCTGTAAACCAAGACCCTAACATAAGCAAGGATCACATGCCTAACAATTAACTTAATTAGCAAATCATCCAAATTCCTAGGAATAAGCATCAAGCTAACATCATTTCATGCAACCATGCCAAGAATATAGTAATATCTCATGCCAGTATGCTTAGTTCGACAATGACACTTACAATCCTTAACACATACAATTGTAGTAGTGTTGTCATTATAGGTTATTGATTCATTCTAGTCAATATATTAAATCACGAGGAACCTCTAAGTCATAGGACCTTCTATGTTGCTACGGCAAAAAGCAATATGTACTTAATCGTGAATAAGGAAACACATGGATATGCTTCTTGTTGCACCAAGGACAGCTCCACTTGCAAGTAAACTGCATAACAAAAAGTGGATTTCTTTCATAACAAATAGTAGACTTTTGATTGCTTGTTATATTCTTAAGTAGATCATTGGATGTTGCAATATTGGATAATAGGAGGTAAGAAAGAAACTTATTACACTAAACTTGTTTGATGTGTTATTTTGATTTTATGTTATGTTATTTTATTTGATGTCATTTACTTTAATTAATTCATGTTTGCATTACATTTCTACTAAGCAGAACTTACTTTAATTAAATCATGTTTGCATTACATTTGAATATGGAGATCAAGTCTCTTGAAGAAGAAAGAAATAAAATATGGTAGCAAGATCTAACATAGAAGCCAAATTTGAATCTGTAGCATGGGAAACTTATAAATTATTATTGTTAAAAATTACCCTGAAAGATTTAAAAGTTGAGTAAAAATGAATTATGAAGCTCTATTTTGACAAAAAGTTATCCATTAATCTTGCACATAATTCTATGTAAAAAGCCTATTAAAGTTGATAGACAATTTACAAAAGAGGAGCTTGTAAGAGGTCTAATATATACTCCATTTATAACCACATGAGAATAAATTAGTGATATTGTCACCAACAGATTATTAGGGACAATCTTTCAAAAATTATGAGGCGATGGATGACATCCATTTATTTGCTTGAGGGGAAGTGTGAAACACATGCATAATTTTTACCACCTAGGACCTACACTCACCAAGACTATCATCATCCTTCCCTCCTCTTCCCATGTCACCAATTGATCAATGGAATCCCTACTTATAACTAATCAATCCATAAACTATTCTAATAGCTTTATAATTATTATTCAACCTAATCATCAATTCACGAGTTATTATAATTATTATGTAATTATTATTACTTGATTTTATTTGTTTCATATTAGAATCACAATTAAGATTGTAAAAATACTAAATAAATGTTAGAATTAAATACTCAATCGGCTCTCACCAATTCTTATCAAAAATATTAATCATATAGAAGCTACTTATGCATCAGATGGAACATAGCATAATCAACTAATGGATCACAACTAAAACACATGAATAATATCATCTGCCCAAAAAATATTTAGAAGCCAAAACTTTATGAGTTTGGATCATGCTCCTACTATTCAATTCAAGTTCCTTTGGTTGTAGCAGCATTGGAATTTTTCAACAGTACATATATTACAAGCAGATAAATAATTTCTTTTTGCTCTATACAAAGCATGATAGATGTAGGGTTTTACAAACTGCGCATATGAATTTTTACTTAAGAATGTAATTAACAAAAAATATTTAGGATAAAAACCTACAACTAACTATTGAGTGGGGAGTCTAATTCATGCTATACGAAGAAATAACTTATTAGACTCAATCGCGAATCAACCTTCGCACAAAAGGGTGCTTAAAAGAGCTTAACAAAATTTCTCTTTACAACAAAGGGGGTGACCGCCGTTAGGTGATATCAAAGAAATTAAAGATGCAAAAAAGAATCCTAAAATCAAAATGATTGTGAAATCTACAATAATTAAAACAACCAATTGGGTGAAACAAAATAAAAAAATTGGTGCATTTTTAATATTTATCTTATGATTTATTCGCTCTCGGTATTTTAAATTATGGCATGTAGTTCTCAACACAAACATCAACTTCTCCGGTCCCTACCTAATAGATAAAAATCTAAATATCATATATGAAGAAGTACAAAGCAATAAAATGATAAAAGACAATTGAAACATGTAAACATAGTATGAAATCTATTAGTCAAGGATTTAAATTTAAACATAAATCAGTCACCATCACCAAGCAATCTCCACAATTTTAACTACTATTTAAGGAGCGGGTTCTTTTATGTACCTAGCAATGCAACGAAACATGTGATAGCTCTTGGGGCAGACACGTCAAAAAAAAAAAAGCCTCTCATTCTGCGAAACAACGGGAACAGGAACATACTTAATGGACACAAAAATGATCATGGAGTGAATGGCTGGAAGCGTAGTTAGAAAGTGTCCAAATATTAGAGGGATCCCTTTCACCAATTCATTGTAAACTAAGCCCATACCAGGGGCTATGATAGTACCAAGATTGCAACCAAGTTTCAACATTAAATCCATTGGCAACTTCCGCTTGACATCAGTTTCATACTTCATCTTACTGCCATAATTCCATATAGACATGATCACAAACAAAACTGCAGCAAACAACAACAAACCCCTGTTTCCATCGCTCACACCACCCAAAACTGACGAGAAGAAAAGCAATTCCAAGCCCACGTAGAAAATAAAATAGAATAACACCAAGAAAATGTTGATAAGAAGTATAATAATGCTGACGAGGACTGTGGTCACCATCATAACTCCAACTTCAGCAGTGCTTGTAGCAGAGCTCAATATTAAAATTGAAAGGGCTCTGGAAGTAATATCATAATATAGAATCTATCATACACACAAAAGCTTTTTATAGAACATAAAAAAATAAAGCACTGTTATAAAAACTGAAAATAAGATCAAGGATGTTAAACAAATGTAAATAAAGAGATCAAGGGAAAATTTTTATTATTTCATCCAAATTATCATACCACCACCTTTTTTTTTAAATTATTCTCTGATTAAAAGTCATGCCTTTCTTTTTATGGAAATATGAATAATGCAAAACAATTAGATGAAAATTTGAACAAGCATGAATGTCAAGTACTCTTCAAACATAAATAACCAAAAGAAATGTGGAGAACAAAACAGTTATACAAATTTAATCATCTGTGATGCCAGTAGTTACTCATCACCCAAATTTCACTAGGATGCTCATTCTTTTGAATAGAAGAGACAAATATTTCCGCAAGAATTGAAAAAAATAAACTTTGCGAGGTGAATCAAACAAGGAACTAAAAATAATTAAGAAACTCAAAAGAATAAAAAAAAAAATCAAAAGATTTGAAAGAAGCAAATCGAACCGCACCATCACCTTCATAAATGAAACTGGAGAAGAGGAAAATAATAAAAAAATTACCTTTGGTTGTAGAAGATGATGTAGCGGCAGTCGGCAGTAGGCAGTCGGCATGTATCGCTCAAGAAAATAAGAATCTAAAAAGGAATTTATGAATCTACAGTAGAGAAGATGAAATGAGATACGTATAGAGGCAAGGCACAACTAAACCAATTTCTAAGGAAAATAAGAAATCCTAGGAGGAATTCACAATCTGCGATAGAGATAACCTGAGGGCGAAACCGACAGAGAAACCGACAATGGCTGAATTTCCTGCAAATTTGCGGGGTTGCGAAAAATTTCGAGGGAGGAAACATACCAGCGCGTGCGAAGTGGAGATGTTGAGTCGCAGCCGTGGTCGAGCGGTTGGAGTTCATCGCTAAAGAGAAAATACTAGGGCAAGTGGAGAAATGCCGAAATGAAGAGAGAGACCGTGAGAATTAAGTATACTTAGGTTCTTCTAATGTGTAGTTTTAATTAAATAAGTAATCGTTAAATTTTAAATAATTTATAATGTAATTAATTTAATTATTATATCTCTCTTCTTAAAAATGTGAATATTAGTTTCAATTTATCATTTTATTTATTAAATTTAATTTTGAAAATATTCATATAACCAAAATTTGTATGGAGGGCGCTGCCCCTGAAAAACCCTGCACGGGTGTTGCCCCTTGACCACGCAAACTGACAGGGTAGGTCGAACCTGTCAGAGGGCGCTGCCCCCTTGGACCTCCAACATACCTGCGAAGCATCGACTGTCAATGATATGAACAAATATGGGTCAAACCAAATTCCAGGCAACTCCAACATATATTTTGTAGAAATTGAATGATTAATTAATTACATCATTTTTTTTGCAAACAAATCATCCCTACTTCAACCTATATATATATATAAACAAATCTCTAGACTTTTAGGGACAAAATTAGTAGCCAATTTTCCTTTTGGTTGCTAATATCTTGATTCCTTATTATTTAGAGGCCATACTTATTTTTGGTCGCTAAAAGATATCTTTAGCGACCAAATCTTTTTTGTCTCTAATTTTTTGGTCGCTATTGACCAATTTTCTTGTAGTGTTTATTTAGAAAAGAAAATTACACCACTAAAAGAAGTTAGAGGAAGGAAAATAACCAATAGTATTTCTTCCTTTAACTGATTTAGGGATGTCAAACATTAACTACAAATTTTAAAAAGCAAAAATAAGGCTGACAATATCATTTCAGTAGTGATCAAAGAAGAAAAAAAGAAAAATAAAATAGAAGAAAATTAAAAAAAACATAAATGAAAATATGAAAAAAAAAATAAAAATAAAGAAATAAAACTAAAGTCAACAGAAAGAAAAGAAAACAACAAATAATAGATCAAAAAATAAAATTTAAAATTCAATAAGTATCAAGTTAATGCATTTATATAAATCACACCCACTTTGGTCAGTAAGATGCTGAATGCGTCGAAGGCTAGTGGTTTAATAAAGATGTAAGTAAGTTGATTCTCAGTTATCATATGGTGTAACTCAATGTCTCCTTTGGTCATATGATCTCTAATAAAGTTATGCCTTAAGCCAATGTGTTGTTTCCTTGAATGTTGGATAAGATTCTTAGAGATGCAGATAGCACTAGCATGATTGAAATTGTGCATAAAAGTAATCCTAAATACATAATTTATTGCTTCAACTAATGGACTTGGGCTACATAACTCTTTAAGGTAATGTATTCAGCTTTATCATTGGAAAGTGTAATAGAATTTTGTTTTCTATTGGACTAGGAGACTAAAGATTATCCTATAAATTGATAAGTCCCAAAAAAGCTCTTTCTATCCACCCTACATCCTGCAAAATTAGAATTAGAATATCCAATAATCTCAAAAGAAGTGTTGTGCCTAGGATACCATATTCATAAATTTTATGTCACCTAAGAGATATCTAAGAATTCTCTTAACTACAATTAGGTATGATTCTTTAGGATCAGCTTGAAATCTAGCATAGAGACAAATATCAAACACTATATCAGGTCGGCTATTAGTTAGGCAAAGTAAAAATACAATCATTCATGTATACTTCTTTTGATCAACAAATTTTTCATTTAATCCTTATCCAACTAATTAGTGGAGGTCATGGGAGTATTTATTGACTTGGTTTTATCCATTTCATATTTCTTCAAGATATCCTTAATGTACTTTGATTGATTTAAAAAGATTCCATCATCCTATTATCTTATGCTAAATCCAAAATATTAGAGCAATCTCACGTCATATTCATCTCAAATTCCTTACTCATTATTTTAGAAAATCATCACATAGTTTTTTATTAAAAGATCTAAAAAGTATATCATCAACATAGATCTGAATAATGAGTCACTCATCTCCTACTTTTCTCAAAAAAAGGGTGGTGTCTACGGTCTCCTTAAAAATCTGCCTCTCAAGTAAGAATGTGCTAAGTCTTTTATACCAATCTCTAGGTGCATGTAATAATTCATATAAGGCCTTTTTTATTTAGTAAACATGATTTGGAAATTGGAAACTCTCAAAACCTTGGGGTTACTCTACAAACACGTCCTATTTTATTACCTTATTTAAAAAGGAACTCTTAACATCCATTTTAAAAAGCTTAAACTCCTTATAACAAGCAAAGACTAATAGTAGTCTAATGGCTTCCAATATAGCTATAGTGGCAAAGGTCTCCTCAAAATCAATCCCTTATATTTGGTTGTACCCCTTAGCCACCAATCTCCCCTTCTTCCTAACCACCACACCAGAATCATTTATCTTATTCTTAAAGACCCATTTGGTTTAAACTATACTTTATCCCTTTGATCTTTCTACAAGCTCCCAAACATTATACCTAACAAATTAGTTTAATTCATCTTATATGGTTAAGATCCAAAACTCATCAGACAGGGCTTAATTGATGTTGGTGGGTTTAGTCATTGAGACAAAGGTTCAGTGATTCACTTCCTTCCAAAGTCCACCCCTAGTTCTAATGCCTTCAGAAGGGTCTCCTAAGATCAATTCTTTAGGATGATAAATTCTAGGCAAAGTGTGTCTAGGTTCTACCTTTTTTCTAGATTTGTATTTTCTTTTCCTTAAGGTAATCTCACATACTCCTTCAGTGTTTTGGGGCTCTACCCTCTTCTCCAAATTTTTAACTCATTCGGTACTCTCTCCAACTTCATCTTCTTCCTCAATTCTAGACTTCTTAGGATCAGATTTATCAAACATTATATGAGTAGTCTCCTCCATCACTAATGTCCTCTTATTAAACACCATAAAAGATTTCCCCACACTTGAATATCCTAAAAAGACACTTTCATCAGATTTTGAGTCAAATTTTTCTAAGGGTGACTTGCCATTGTTAAGAATGAAAACCTTACAGCCAAAGACATGGTGGTCCAAAAGGTTGGGTGTCATAACCTTATTAATCTCATAGGGTTTCTTACCTAGTTTGGCTCTAATAATCACCCTATTCAACACATAGTAAGCTGTGTTTATCGCTTCAGCCAAGAAGTATTTTGCAAGTGAATACTCAGTAAGCATGACTCTAGCAGCTTCATCTAAGGTCATGTTTTTTATTTTAGCTACTTCGTTCTACTGAGGGTTCCTAAGAGATGAGAAGTTGTGACTAATACCTTTATCCTCACAAAAGTTACCTAATCTCTCATTTTCAACTCTTAACCATGATCACTATAAATGGCCAAGATCTCACAACCTAGTGTTTTCTAAATCCAAGTGGAGAAGGATTTAAACTCATCAAAAGACTCACTCTTATGTGATAGAAATTTAATCCAAGTTAATATTGAGTAGTCATCGACAATCATAAATCCAGACTTTTCCCCCTAAGCTAATGTGTCCAAATAAATCCATGAGAAGGACTGCTAAAGATTTAGAGGTCCTAATATCCTTAATGGAATTGAAGGAGGATTGGACGTGCTTCCCTAGTTAAGAGGCTTCACACTTGTGGTCTTTAGTAAACTTAAGCTTGGGGACACCTCTAACTAGGTCTTTTTTGGTCACTTTCCTAAGGATTTTCACAGTAGACTAACATAACCTCGTGTGTCATAACCAAGACTCATCAATGCAGTTTCTAAGTAAATGAAGTAGCACATTAATAGTTATTTAAATCAAGCATATAAACATTGTTTATCTTCTTTCCTTGCAAAATAGTGTTGTTATTCAAGCTAATAATATAAGTATTTGCCAAAAATTCTATGATGAAGCCTTTATCGCAAACCTGACTGAAGCTAAGAAAGTTGTGCTTCAGTCCATCTACAGGAAAAACATTTTTTAGTCAAAAGGTTCTTGGAGTTTCTGATTATATATGTGCCCATCACTTTCCTGGTGGTGTTGTCTCCAAGAGTGACCTTGCCTCCAGCCCTGGCCTCCAACAAAATGAATTGATCAGTATCTCCAGTCATGTGTCATGAGCATCCACTATTCAGGAATCATATGTTCTCATGAGGTCTTTTCTGAGATAACACTTACAAAAGCATCAAACATCAGATTTAGAAACCTAAATGAGTTTGAGTCCCTTGTTATAAAAAGAAGAATGCAATGCATGTGTATTATACTATGAATCATGAAATTTGGATCTCCACACCTAATGTGTACTATGGTAAAAAGTGAAAGTGTATAAAATTTTTTCTAGTATGCCACATGAAAAAACATCTAACACTAGGAAATGGTTTTACTAATTTATTCAGGTTATAGTGCCTCTTTCTAGGTTTCAAAACTTTTAACTTTGGATCAGGATTAAAAACTATTCACGTGTGGTTGGTGTCCTATTTTCCTCAAGTTCTTTCAATTCAGCTTTTAACATTGCTTTAGTACTTTCTAAAATAGCATTATTAACTTTCAAATAGTGCTCCATACTTTCAGATTCATTAATATATATTTTAAAATCATTTTTGAGTGTAGTGTGGGATGCTTTTAATGAATCATGCTCAATGATCAAGTCAGAATGTTTTTTATTTAACTATTTAAACTCATCAAGTAATGAAATGTGATTGCTATTAAGTGTAGAGTGATCTTTATGTAAAATTTCATGTTCGCTTTGCAAATTTAAAAATTCAATTTTCATGATAGTTTGCAATTTTTTAAGTTTCTTATATGATGCATGAATTTTCTTAGAAACTTGAAGTAGTTGATTGTAGGTTAGTTTACAAACCTCTTCTTGGTCAGACTGACCAAGATGATCGTCATCCATCAAACACAAGTTTGTAATCTCCTTCTCAGCTTCAGTCTTAGAGGAGTCAGATGTAGAATCTGCCCATAATGCCTTTTGAAACCACTTCTTATCATTCTTAAACTTGGGTTTCTCATTATCCTTTTCCTTGCTTGGGTGAGCCTTAAGTGTAGGACAATCATTTTTAAGATGTCCAAGCTTCCTGCATTCAAAATAAATCATATATGTATAACTTTTAAAATTTTTGTTACCCTTACCTTTATTCAACTTCTGATGGTGCTTTTGCTTTTTCTTTAGAAAGCTTTTGAATTTCCCAGTGAATAAGGCAGCATCATTGCTTTTATACTCAAAAGAATTAGTATCAGTATCATTAGCCTTTAGCACCACATTCTTCTCCTTCTTCTTCTCACCTTCATTAAGTTGTCTTTGGTTCACTTCTTGCTCATAAGTACTGAGTGATTTAAGTAAGTTATCATCAGAATAGGTATTTAAATCCTTAGATTCATTTATTGCAGTAATCTTAGCATCAAAGGAGGAAGGCAAGCATCTCAAAATTTTATTAACTTTTTTATAGTTAGTGAGCTATCTTCTTAAGGCATGTAGTGAGGTGACAATTTGAGTAAACCTATTATACATTTCAGAAATTGATTCACTAGGTTTCATGCAAAAAAATGCATAGTCATGTAACAAGATGTTCAACCAAGATTTCTTAACTTCTTGTGTTCTTTCATAAGTAATACATAATCTATCTCATATTTCTTTACTAGTAGCACAAGTTGAGACATGCATGTAATCTTTTGATTTTAAAGCACAGGAAAAAATAGCTTAAACATTTTGCATTAAGTTGTGCTAAATCCCAATCATCAATGTCCATTCAATAAAAAGAAGTTCAATTTTTATGCCATTAATTTCATGAGTTGGTGGTGAATATCCTTCCTTAACAAGCCTCCATATGCGATAGTTCATTGATTATAAAAACATAGACATGCAAGTTTTCTAAAAATTAAAAGGTATGTTATCAAGCAAAGGTGATAGGATAATATAATACCCTTCCGCAGTATTACAATTACTGAAGTTAGCCATAGATCAAAATTCAAAAGTTTTCAAAAAATTGATTTTATGAATCCTGCTCTGACACCACTTGAAAGTTCGTTAGGGATGTTAAGCCATTATGAACTAGCCGGAGGAAAACTAAGAGTGGGGGGGGGGGGGGGGGGGAGTTGTAGTTTTAATATTACTTAAACAAAAATCATGATATTTAGAAATATTTAAAAACCACAAACCATACAATCACCCACAAAAAATAAAGTGCAGAAAATAAAAGTGCAGAAATGTAATAAGAAAAAACACACCATATTTTATTATGGTTTGGTCAACTTGACCTACATCCACTTCTGGGAGCCTCTCCTCCGGGTATTACATTAAACTCAGTGACTCTCCTTTTACTCCCACAGTAAGCTGGAGAAGCCTTTACAAACCTTTCTATCAACTCTAGTGAGGCACATAACCCAAACTTCTTTTGCTTCCTCCTAAAGCAGACAGAGAACCTCGACCTCCTTTTTCTTCCTCCTAAAGTAGATAGAGAACCTCGATCGATCGCTGAAGTAGACCTCTCTAGAATCTCCAAGGAACCAAGGATGATGATTAGAGATGATGACTCGGATGCATGCTTGGAGCAACCTTTATGAACCCCTCAAAAACTCCCCCTCACAAGATCCTCTCTCTCTCTCCCCCAAGCTTTCCCTTTGTCTCCCAAGATTTTTGTCTCCTTCTCTTGGCTCTCTCAAGTCAGGATAACAGCAAAATATATATCTTGAGTAAACAAGAGATCTTAAATAGATGGGCTTCAAATTTTCCCTAAATTATAACTAACCTATAAAGATCATCATGTACAATCAGTACAAATTCATCTCATTCAGCATGGATAGTCTGGGTAGGCTGGATGATTAGAAGATTTGTTTGTTCTAATCATCCAGAATGATGAGTATATCATCCTGGATAATTTGTTCAAAATGTCAAGGATCATCCAGGGAATCACTCTGTTTGGCCAGACTTTATATATTGGATGATAAAAAAATAACTTATCGTCTAGGACAATTCTTGGATCATCCTGTACGATTAGTTCAAATCAATAAATATTGTCCAACTCACATTATGTTAGACCAGGATGATTCAGGAAGAAACTAAGGTTTGTTTAACTGATCATCCAGGATGATCCTACATTCATCTAGGATGATATGATCGATCAATCAAACCTTAATTGCTTTTCTTAATCATCAGACTAACTTATGCATAATTATCTTGCATCATTTAGGATAATATCCTGTATGATGTCTAAAAATAATAACATGCTTAAAAGAGTTGGCGGCTGATTCTTTTTTATTTAAGCATATCACCCAAGATGATGTTAATATTCTCAAGGATGATTGGCTTAATTCTACTGGTATAACTATTGGTTGACTGTTTATCTAGTCAAATAGTCTACCTCTGCTTCAAATAGACTCATTTTGGTCAAAACCATTCAACACCTTGAATACTTTTCAAGCTTACTGACCTGGCCATGTCGAATGAAGCAAAAGCTCTCCTAAATCTCAAATAACTAGGCTAAAGTCCTAGTTTAACCTATAATAAAAAATTTGGTCCCACCTATTTATTCAACCATCTAATGAAAATGAGGCTTAAATGAGGATTTTTCCTGCCACCTAGTAGCATGAGACACTTATCCTCATCAGGCCAAATGGTCTGAACAATCATAACCATTGATTTAAAGTCCTAGAGTTTAAACTAAGCAAGGGGTGCCCTTTCAAGGACTCACACATTACTCAGCCTCAAAAGTTTTTCCTTATGGTTTTTCATTTCGTTCAAGCTCCTAACATCTCCCTCTCCATTCCTATAGTTAAAACCCACCACCTAAAAGATGTCAATTTCTTTGAGAGAAGTGCACAAGGACTATCCCCAAGCTTAAAAAATCTGAAAACTCTCAAATTGAATGGTTAAATCTTGATAAAATTTAAACCCTAGATGAAATCAACTTAGTTTAAATAGCTTTATATAAAGAGAATTTTAAACCAAACCAACAACACCCCATAAATGCTCTCAATGTCTAGGTGTTTTATTTAAAATTTCCTTTACCCGTACTCAAGCTTATGGTGGACATTGCCTCTTCACATGTCATTTTCTCCTATATGGATGACTCGTCTGGTTATAATCAAATCAAGATGGCCCTAGAAAAAGAGAGAAACACTATATTTAGAACACATATAAGAATCTTTTATTATAAAGCGATGCCATTTGGCCTTGAAAAAGCGAGTGAAACTTACCATCGGGCCATGACTCTTTGAAGACTTAATCAACAGTCAAGTTGTGTGATATATTGATGATTTGGTTATCAAGGAAAAGACAATGAGGCTCACCTGTATGACTTAAGAGTAATTTTTGAGTGGTTTTTCCATTACAACCTAAGAATGAATCTTTGAAGTATGCTTTTGGCATCACTATAGGGAAATTTTTGGGCTTTATAGTGAGGCATCGAGGAATTGAAATTGATCATACCAAAATTGAAGTCATCTTAAATATGCCCCCTCTTAAAAGCCTTACTCAATATATATATAAGAAGGTTTATCTCAAATCTTTCTAGAAGATATGAACCATTCTATGCCATAGCCAATAAGGTCACTAAGTTTATATGTGATAAAAAATGTAAGAACACTTTTGAAAGCATCACAGAATATCTTACTAATCCCTTAGTCTTGGCAACCCCTATTCTAGGGAAACCTTTTATTCTTTACACTAATTCCCTTATCGAGTCACTCGGTACCCTTTTGGCCCAAGTCAATGATGAAGGGAAAGAGAATGCTATCTATTACCTAAGCCAAAGGCTTCTCTCCACCAAAATTTGATGCCCTTCAATCAAGAAACATTATCTTGCCTTAGTTTCTTCAGCTCAAAAAATAAGATAATATATGCTTTTACAACAAGTAAGTTTAATTTTCATAAGTTCTTTCTAAGTTTCATCTAAAGATGAAGAAGGCGATTATAGACAGCCGTTCATTGACTACCTTGAAGAAAGAAAAGTTCCTGAAGATAAATCTCTTGCTAATCAAATCAATAAGTATGCCCTCTCATGCGCACTTGTGAATAATATGTTATACCATCGATCATTCGATTAGATGTGGCAACATTGTTAAGAAAAATTAGAGGTCGTAGAAAATTATAATTGAGGTCCATTCTAGACTATGTGGTGTTCATCAATCATTTTTCTAAGATGAAGTTGAAATTTAAAAGACTTAGATTCTACTAGGCTATGATGATTAAAGATAGCATGAACATTGCAAAAAGTTTTCATCAATGTCAAGTACATTGTGTGGTCTTACATCAACCACCTAACATGTCACAACCCATGAAAACTTTATGGCCCTCTGAGAGTTTTGGCTTGGATGTTATCTGGCTGGTTTACCCCTTCTTTAAAGGGTCATCACTTTATTTTAGTACCGTCTGATTACTTCTCAAAGTGGGCAGAAGACATCTACCTAAAAAATGTAACATCACACCATGTCATGAAGTACTTTTGTGACTATATTGTATATCAATTCAGCATATCCCACAAGATCTTATTTGATAATGGGCATGCATTCAAGTTTATAAAAATCAATAATTTGCCAAGGTGCCATTATATTGATTGAAGATACTAAATAATCTATTACCTTTGAGCTAACGGGTTGGTTAAGGCCTTCATCAAGACTTTGGTGCATATTATTAAAAAAATCATCGATGATAATAAACATCAATTGGATGAGAGGTTAGTGAAAGTCATATGGACCTATCGGACCACTTATATGACCCCAACCCAATCTAGTATGTTCACACTTGTGCATGGGTCTGAAGTCGTACTCCCCCTAGAAATACAAATTCCCTTTCACAAAGTTATGATCCAGAATCAAATTACAACTAAAGATAAGGCACAACTCTAGCTAGAAAATGTTGAAGGCCTTAAAGAACGTCATCTCTAAGCTCAGTAGAGTCTAGAGTTATATAAAGCCTGAATGGTTCACGCTCATGATAAGTTAGTGCAACCTAGAACTTTCCAAATGAGAGACTTGGTATTAATTCTTTAGATGATTATCATAGCTCACTAAAAGATTGGTGGGAAGTTTGAACTAACACGGCAAGGACCCTTCATCATAGGGATAGTCTACGAAGGGGGCTCATATCAACTAGTTGATTGTAAAGGAAATCACCCAATACTATCTATTAATGATCGTTTCCTTAAGAAATATAATAAATCTTGTAGCTTGAATTTTGAGTTAATAAAAAAATTTCTACAACTTTGAATCAATTTGAATTATTCTCATTCAACTCTTAAATCAATAAATCAAATTTCTTCTCCTTAGGGATAGTTTTTTCTTTCCCTATGTTATAATCTACTAGTGATGGAGCATGTATTTTAAGGCACCATCTTGGTATCAATATTAATATGTCTATTAGGTGTAAGTCCTACGGCATCATCTAGAATAAAGGTTACGTGATGCTTACCTTGGAATTCAACTTAAGTTTATCTATTAGATATAAGTCCTCTATCGGCATCACATAGACCCAAGGTTAGGTGATCCCTACCTTGGAATTCAATTTTAATTTATTTATTAAGTGTATGTCCTCTATCTACATCCTACAAAATTGAAGATAGGGGATGTCTACCTTGGAATTCAACTTTAATCTATCTATTAGGTATAAGTCCTCTATTAACATCCTGTAGACTTGATGATAGGTTATGCCAACCTTGGAATTCAACTTTAATATACCTATTAGGTGTAAGTCCTCTATTGGTATCCTATAGACCCAAGGTTGGATGATTCCTACCTAGGAATTCAACTTCAATCTATCTATTAGGTGTTAATCTTATATCAACATCTTATAGACCCAAGGTTAGGTGATGCTTACTTTTGAATTTAACTTTAATCTATCTATTAGGTTTTAATCCTCTATTGGCATCCTATAGACCCACAGTTAGGTGATGCCTTCCTTGGAATTCAACTTAAATCTATTTATTAGGTGTAAGCCCTCTACCAGCATTCTTTAGACCTGAGGTTAGGTGATGTCTACCATGGAATTCAATTTTAATCTATCTGTTAGGTGTAAGTTATTTATTAGCATCCTATAAACTTAAGATTAGGTGATGCCAACCTTGGAGTTAAACTTTAATTTTTCTATAAGGAATAAGTCCTTTATTAATATCTTGTAGACCTGAGGTGTGGTGATGCATACCATAAATTTCATCTTCAATCCATAGGTGTAAGTTCACTTCGACAACCTTTAGACATGGGGTTAGGTGATGCATTTCCTTAGAATTAGAATTCTACTTTGGTCCTTTCATTTGATAAACACCAATATGTGTATCACAACTTTATTATACTATATATATATATATATATATATATATATATATATATATATATATATATATATATATATATATATATATATATATATATATATATATATATATATATATATATATATATATATATATATATATTGGGGCTCCATTTATTGACCTAATTTCTATATGAGGTCACTAGGATTTGTCTGAGCTCTTAATTTTTGATTTGATGGTTGACAATTATCCAATTTGCAATCATGTAGATCCTAGTCAAACTCCAGTCAAGTCCATGCTCTATGTTAGTTTCCAACCTCACACCCTACGTTAACTTATAATCACACTCTAATCCTGTAGACCTAGGATTAATATTTGTCTAAGGGGACAAAATTGAATCCACCTTAGCTAATAGAGGGTTTTGTGCCCTATCGAATATATCTTATCATTTCATGTCCCAAGGATTTGACGCTATTAGGGAACACACAGACTGTGACCATAACCATAATACAATTGAGTTATTTAACCAAGCCACTAGGTAAAAGGGTCACGGTCATAATCATTGACCATGTTGAGCCATCTGGCCAAACTAAAGATTATTTACAAAGCCGTAGGGCCAATCTATCGATCGGAGGACCAATGATACATCCTCACTAGAAAGTAACTATTTCAGATTAAATCATAGTGATATTCTTGACCAGACATTAGCTCTTTATGAGCTAAAGTAGTTTTAAAATTTTTCCACTTCAGTAAATTGTTGGAGAGTTGTTATATTTATCTTTGATAATTTTGAAGGTTAATTTTAATTTTAAATGATTCAACTTTAGATTTTTATGGGCATTTGGGAGCACTTTGTAAATATTTGGATTTATCTTTGATAAAAATTAGCATTCAACATCATTGAAGTAGCCTATAGGTATTTTGATTTCATTAATTAGACCTTGCTAGTTATGTCTACTTGTCGACATAGGATCGAGTTCATTATCAATTATATGCTTTTATTAATTAATTTTTTTGGTTATAAACCATGAAGGCCTTATATGAACAAATTAAAATAAATATATCAGTCGACATCACATCCATATTTTTTTTCATAGTTTATGTTGTTTCAACTCCTATCTACTCACATAGAAGGATCAAGCTTATCTTTTAATTTATTCCTTGACCCACGTAGCATTCTAAGATGTTGTGTACTCATAACATGCTCGTCGAGGTCGATGTGACTGTATGACTTTACATATATTTTGTATACTATATTCGTGTAGTAGATACTTATATGAAATACAAAATGTATAGATATATGCCTATTATAATGTAAGTACAAGGAAATTTTAGGATATTTATCGATGATCAGTTGTGCGGGAAATTATCATATGCATGTTGTTGATCACATTTCCATATGAGGTGCCTAGGATCTCTTTAAGCTCCTATATAGTGATCAGATAGTTGAAAATTGTCCACCAATTAATCATATAAATTGGAGTAAAACTCCAGTCCAGTTCTTAATAAATTTCTAGTCTAAGTTCTTGTTCACTTTCCATCCTAACACTCTAGGTCAACTTTCAATCAAACTCTAATCTAGTTGAATCAATCTCAATCATCCATTTGATTATGATTGGTGTGAAATTTCATACTCAATCAACCAAATCTAAAATTACATCTAAACCAAAGATTCCAGGTCAAAATCTCAAGGTTAAGGGGCACAGGTCCTGAAAGCCTTTTAAGTTGATTTTTTAGTACCTTTGAAATAAAGTCAAATGACTTTTGATTTATGATTTGTCAGTTCCATATTGATAAGGCATGTCCCTAGAGTTAACCCACTAAATTTGGACTTAATATGATACTTCTTACCCTTAAAATTAAATTAATTTTCAAGGACTACAAAACCATTAAATATTTACAACCTCATTGGACCCTTCACCTTTTGGAATTTAATCTTCGGGCTTTCCCCAAGACTGTGACCATGCCCATGAACTTCAACTTGACATGTGGACCAGTAAATTGTCTTTTTTTTACCTAATTTGACTCAGAGTTGACTAGGGGTTGAAATGACCAAAATACCCATTAAAGATAAATTTGACTTTTCCCCAAAACTTAACATGACACAATTAATTCATTCCTTGAAACCTCTTCTAATTAATCTCAAATATCATTAGGAGCGCATTGGATGCAAAATGAAGTTTTGGTTTGACCTAATTGACCAAGTGAACCATGGTTGAACAAAATGCCATTTAAGGGTCCAAATGATCATTTCAGACTAATGAACTTTCTTGTGTGTATGACCACCTCCATTGGTCCCCATTGATCAATTCAAACTTGTTGAGCCAAACGCAAGCATTTGATTTGACCTTTTTGACCATGTCAATAATAAACTTTATTTATACTCAATAAAACCCCAAATCAACCTCAAACTCATTCAAACTTCTTTGACCACTTCCCCCAATGGTTTGGAGCTGACTGGACATATTGACCCAATAAATAAATGAGTTGGTTAACTAAGTCCAAGCATGGTCAAATTGATGTATTTAGAGCCAACCATATCGTTAGGTCAAGCTCAATCAATTTGACATCCCAAAACTTCATGATCACTTCATGATCACTTAATCAAATTGATGTATTTAGAGCCAACCATAATCATTCAATCAAATATTATCTGATCTATCATAAGTTAAATCTAGATGAGTTTGACTAAAGTCAACTCATATGCTTTTTTAAATTCCTTTCCTTTGGTTAAATCACCATACATCTTTGATAAAACCCTTGTCAAGGTATTTTTCCTATCTTATGCTAGTTTGAACATGTTTGAACCCTTTATAAGTAAAACCATGGTAAAGTTGACCAAGCCAACTTCTTGTATTTGGTCAAATCTTACATATATTTTCTTATATATATTAGATTATAACCCTTTGGTCCCTCTCACTCCATCTCAATAACAAACACCTCACCCCTTATCCACCTCATCAATCAACAAACCAAGTTGATTGGTTAAACTGGTCAACATAAGGCTTTAAGGCTTCCAAATACTCAACCATCCATTTGAACCTCAAGTGTACTGCTTCGAATCACTTGAATTCTACCTAATCAACTTTAAATACTACTTGAATTCCACCTCTGTTGTTGGTTGACTATTTACTTATCAAATAGTGAACCTTTGCTTCAAATAGGCTCATTTGGTCAAAAGACTTCAACCCCTTAATTCCCTTTTAAGCCTATTGACTTAGCCATCCCAAATAAAGTCAAAGCTGTCATAAAGCACATTAAACTAGGCTAAAGGCTTGATTTAACTTGGAATAGGAAATATGGTCTCCCCCATCTACTCAACCATCCAATGGCAATGTGGCTTAAACTAGGCTTTCTTCCTACCACCTAAAAGCCTAGGATACTTGTCCTCATCAGACCAAAAGCTTTGATCAATCATTGAAAGTTTGTGAAGGTTATGAAACCATAGAACTTTTCTCGAGGCTAACCAAGAGTTGGGTGAATTGGTGGTTTAAAAATTTCTTTAAGCACTAAGAAAAAATGCCCTTTTAAAGTTTTTTCAACATCTAAAAATAGATAATTTTATCTCTTGATGAGTTTATAAAGTAATTTCATAATAACATAAAAATAAATATTTTCAACCACACAATAACACAATAAATGTGAAAAATAAAGTGAAAAAAAAAGAATAAAAGCATTAGAGATTTATAGCGGTTCAATCAATCTAACCTACGTACGCTCCCCCGAACCTCTCATTCTAGTATTGCGCTAAACTCTTTAATGACTCTCTTTTAGCCTCTACAACTAGGTGGATAAGCCCTTACAAAATCTTTCCACCAACTAGGTGCAATAGAGGACCATACTCCTTTCACAAATAGGGAACTTTTACTTCTTTTCACCATTCTGGTGAGGCAAATAACCTTAACTCCTTTTTACCCTCCTAGTGAGGTAGAGAACCTATCATCACTTTCACCTTCCCCGATGTAGTGGAGTAGCTTGGCCTTTTAAAATCAAAGAACTCTTCTTCTTACCAAAACTTCTCTTAAGAAAACCCTTGAATATGATAATACTAAGGTGCAAGCTTTCTGAGCAGCCATGTGAAACCCCCTTAACACTCCATTGAAACCCACAAGGAAATTCTCTCTCTCAAACTCCACCCTTTCCTCTATCCCTATCAATGCTCTCTCTTCAAGTTTTCTCTAGAAGAACGAAGACTTATTGCATGTAAATGACGCTTATAATGTCTTTGGAAAAAACTTAAATATAGGGCTTTAAAACCATAAAAAGTTAATTCTATCATAAAACATTGTCTATTATAATCATGTACAATTATTTTGTATGATTATTACAAAATAACCCTTTTAGCTAGTATGATCAACATTGCACTGTATGATCAGTTCAAATATCTATATAGATCATCCAATATAATTATGAGATCATCCAGGATGATTAGTTGAAGATATTGTATTGATCGTCGAGTACGATATGGGTCAATGGACAGTAATTTAAATGTTATCCCGAACATCCCTAAGGATGTCTAGTATGATTTACTCTATGATTAAAATAAAATTATGATTTTCATCTTGAACAATGATGGATGGTTCCATGAAATATCAAAGATTATCTAGTAAGATCATCTCATATTTTCTTATATGATCTGAACGAGTAAACTAATCATAATTAGTCATATAATTACATGATTAATTTAGGCAAGACTATCATAGATCATCTAGTACGATGTATATCTTCTTGGATAATTAGAATAAAATTTGAATCTTAAAATCTTGCATAAATTGTTAATGGTGGCAATTTTCATGATCATAATTGGCTGTCTCATACGATTTATATTGGCCAAAATGGTTAGTTAGATTAGTTGATTATATAGTATGATATTAATCATACAGTATGATTAGTTCAAAATTTGAACTTTTGGTTTTGACTAAATCTTACTCCCCCTGAGTGTGTGTGCATGGTCACAAAGTTAGCATACACCCTTATAGGACTTGACTCAACAAATAAATAATATATCAATAAATATTACAAAAATCATCATAATATAACATATTATATCCAATCTTGATCCTTGAATTTTTGTTGGATGGTGCATGATGTTCCTAAAATCTTAGTACACACAAAAAATAAGTATACATTGCAAATAATAAGAGACATAATGTTCTGATCCACAATGTTTTTTATCATAAAAAAAAACACATGAGCTTGAGTTGCAAAAATCTCATATTTATTTATGATGGAAAATATTACTGCTTGAAATAGCAAATTAAAAAAAAAAATTCTTCTAATATCTCCCTTACTAAGATAATTATATTAAAAACAAGGGAAAGAAAAAAGGTTTTTTTTTTTATTAACAATAAGAAAACATTTAGAAACTATGTAATAGATAAACTAATGCAAATAAAATATGAACATATGCAACTTAAATACAAATACAACCAATTTTCACCCTTTGAAATTATCAAAAAGAAGAGAAACACAGAAAAAACAAAATGGAACACACGTAACAAAATAAAGATCATATAGACCTTGATTAGGTGGAGGTGAGGATGATGTTTAAAAAGAATCAATTAATTTCTATAAATTTTCTCAAAAAGAAAAAGTTACCACTTGATTTTAATCAAAAGCTTAGTAAAAAATGAATTGACTATTCTAAGATCTAGAAAGGCTGGAAATTTAAATTTTTTCAAACCTAGCTCAGGCTCCTTACAAGTTAAAGTCTTTTTTTTTAAATAAAAATCTAATTCATAAAATAATTTAGAAAGGAAATGTGATCTTTTCAAACTTCTTTTTAGAAATATATCTTGAGAGAATGGCGTTGCAATGTGATGAACTAGATATCTTGATTTTCAAATTCAAGTGTGGATGATATCAATTGGCACATGAGTTTATCTATGATTTAAAGACTTGATAAGAAGGGAAGCTAATTTATTATGGTCTCATTATGTGCCTCTTTTATAAATATTTAGTACAATGTGCACATCTTTTAACTTTTGATACACTTTGTGCATCTTATAATTTATTTGTAACTCACTCTCTTTTATATGGATGAGCAAACCACAAATCAAAACTTCATCCATCTGATATAGACAGACAGCTTGAGAAAAAAATTGAAATAGAATTATTGATTTGCAAAAATATTCAAATGAGATAGGGAACTGTAAAAAATGAAACATATTTCTTTTTCATGGTCCAGTTTTTAATTTAAATTTCTTTTTATTCAAAAAGAAATTACACCATTAAAGGAAGTTAGTGGAAGAGGGATAATTATCATTTTTTTTTCCTTAACTATTTAGAGAAGTCAATAATAACCTACCAAAAATTTTAATTAAAAAGAAGGAAAATATTTTATTTTAAGAAAAAAATGTGATTAGAGAGAAGTAATTGATTCTCTTATACATATATGATGTGAGATGTGATTTGAGCGTGATGGTTATATAATGTTCTCAAAAACATACATTGAAAATAAAAAAAATTATAAACATAAATATCTTACCATATAACAAAACACTAAAACAACATAAAAATAAAAATTTTCATGGTGAACAAAAATAAAATGAAGAATATCTATGCATGTATTAACTATAACACACTCATTATCTTTCTCATGGTCTGATGATTCAGAAGCTAGGTCTGCCTAGGAGACCTTTTACTTGTTATCTTTTGCCCTTATTATAATTGGCTTATTTTTACCCCTTTCCTTTACATGAAGAGTATTTATATTATGACACTAATTTTTTATATGTCCAGACTTTCTACACCTTAAACCAATAAACATTAGAGGAAATCTTAACATTCTTTCCATTTTTACCTTTGTTCTACTTTTGTTGATGCTTATACTTTTGCTTCAGTAGACTTTCTAATTTGCATGTTATTGATGCTGGCTCCTCACTCTTATAATTTAATAAGCTGCTTTCATCCATGTCTTTAGCTTTTAGTACTTTAGTTTTACCTGCATCCAAAAGCTTTTGACTCATACTTTGCTCGTGGGCAATGAGTAAGCCAATCAGATTATCAATAAAATAATCATTTAAGTCTTTTGATTCATAAATAAAAGTGAATTTAGCATAAAATTAATCAGTCAGACAATGTAGAATTTTATTAACTTTTTTGAAGTTTGAAAGTTCTTTACCCAAAGCATATAATGATGTCACAATTTGAGTAAACCAAGTATACATGTCTAAAATAGTCTCATAAGATTTCATGCAAAATAGTTTATAATCTTGCATTAAAATATTCAACATAGATTATTTGACATCACAAGTACCTTCATATGTAATGCATAATTTATCCAAATATCCTTGCCAGTAGTACATGTAGAGATTCTCATATTATCTTATGAATTCAAAGCATAAAAAAAGAAATTCAAGCATTTAGCATTTTATTGAGTATTTATTTATTCTATTCTATTCCATTCAGTAAAATAAATATTAATTTTGACTCCATCTATAATATGTGATGGTACAGAATAATAGTTTAAATCATATGCCACGTTTTTTTTTTTTTTGAAGAGATACAAATTGAATTAAACCAGGAAGAAAAAACTATTACAATTTAAAAATGAAAGGAAACTAAAAAAAACTTGCATTTATTTAACAACGCGAAAGGAAGCACTAAATAAAATCAAACAAAGAATAAAAATAGTGTATTGCAAAATAAAAATAAAAAGACAATGAAAATAAGATCCACTAATCCTCACTTTGAACCAAATGGGGTGTTGGGGACACCAAATTTTGAAGACCACCAAAAAAGGTTGGTTAGTATCCCTGAATTCCCAAGCAATTTAAAAGTGACAACTAGATTGACTCTCAAATTCCATTACTCTAAAATCATAATGCAAAAGCACAAAGTTGATAACATGAAAACTGAGAGGCCAAATAACCCACTCGTCACTGCTAGAACCAAAACAAAAAACTCATCATTGCAGTCAACCCACTAACGTACAAGAAATCTGAAATCTCCACTCCCTTCAATTCTTTAAAAATCAAAACATGATCAAGAAAGATCAAAGCAATAACATTCATTGGCTTAGATGGGATAAGATCCCGCCTAATGCCATCACCAATTTGTCTAACAACATACACCTTGGACGATCAAAATAAAGGCAATGATGTAATAACTCTAGCTCCAACTAAAGAGAAGCTAATTCCCATAGTAAATAGATTAACAATCCCACAAATCTTAAATTCCAATCTCATAACCAAAACACTTCTATCAAGAGGCTAAGATGCGACCTCCATACTAAAAAATCCTGATTAAATGATAATCATCTTAACAAACATCACCCTGGTACACATAAAATGAGTAATATCCAATTCCTTCAAGTCTAGAACAAACAATACTTGATCTTCAAAAAATAAATCAATAACATTCCTTAGCCTTGATGGGATAAGATCCTACCTAAAGCCAACACCATTATTTCTAAGATTATTCAAACTAGCTTCCATATACAAAACATAAAAAAGTAGAACAAACGCTGTAATAACTCCATAATTCAAAACCATACAAACTTCAGCTTCTAAGAAACTACCAATAACATAGATTCAAGATAGCAAAATAACACCATATCCAAGAACAAAACCATCAACAATTAGAAAATCCTTCCAAGGGATAGCCCAAAATAATGACATCTAGTAAGTTTAAAACTTACTTCATTGGAAAATCCCATCTTGACCAAGAAAACCTCAGAAATTTCATTAAAATCTTTCTTGAAAAGCAGCATCATATGCCAATACAATTCAAAACATAAATCTTCACAACACGAAATAAGAAACTCAAAATCCTTGAGTTGCATCATAAAGAAACATCAATCACAACCACTCCCATATCTATCGAAAGTACTCAGAATAAAAAAAAACCTGGATCTGAAAAAATAAGAACTCATTTCCAAACCTCTTAGAAAGAAAACTATCAAACAAGAATCACTCCAAAGACACTATCCAATGCATAACTAAAAATGCAGAATCCATGGAAATTTCACTGCACAACCCTCTGTTAACCACATCAGGTCGAAAGGGCGATCACCGCAAAATGACAGCCGTTAAGATCCAATTTTCTTCCTAAGAAGGCTCTGCATTGTTCGCTTTGCTAGTTCACTCCTTTAATCTAATTATTCATAAAGTAAAATATAATCAATCATATGCCATATTTGATAATCAATTAATTGTAAGAAAGTAGGCATATAAATTTTCAAAAAATTAAAAAATATATATATTTTTAAATAAAGGTGGTTGCATGATTGAATATCTTTTGTAGTATTAAGATTTCCAAAGTTAGTCATTGATCTTTTTTTCCAAATGTTTTCTAAAACTTAATTTATGAATCCTGCTCTGAAACTACTTGATAGTTTGGGAAGGTTTTTAGAACTTATAGAACTAGTCCCAAGGCTAACGAAGAGGGGGCCGGGGGGGCGGGGGTGAATTGGTGGTTCAAAAACTTCTTTAAACACAAAGAAAAAAACCCCATTTCTAAATATTTTTCAACAGCTAAAATTAGACAATTTTATCACTTGATGCGGAAGTAAAGTAATTTCACAATAATAGAAAAACAGAGATTTTCAACCACATAATTAACATAAAAATAAATGCAAAAAATAAAACTAAGAACAAACACTCCAAAAATTTATAATGGTTCTAAGAACCTAACCTACGTCCACTCCATATAACCTCCTATTCTAGGTATTGCACTAAACTCTTTAGTGACTCTCTTTTATCGCTCACAACTCGGTAGAGAATCCTTTACAAAATCTTTGCATCAACCCAGTGTGGTAGAGGTTTGTACTCTTTTAAAAGGAAAGGAACCTTGACTTCTTTTCACCCTCCTTATGAGGTAGAGAACCTTGACTCCTTTTCATCCTACTAGTGAGGCAAAGAACATGGAATCAATTTCTCCTTCCCTAGTGCGGTGAAGTAGTTGGGTCCTTTGACACCAAAGAGATCTTCTTCATCCCAAAACTTCCCACAAGACAAACCTTGAATATGATAGTACTAAGGTGTAAGTATTCCTTAGCAAGCATGTTAAACCAACAAGGATCTTCTCCCTCTCAAACTCCACCCTTAGCTCTCTTTCTTTCAAGGTTATCTCTTTAAGTTTTCTATAGAAGAATAGAGACTCAATACATGCCAAAGACCCTAATAATGTCTTTGGAGGAAGCTTAAATAGAGGGATTCAAAAACCCAAAAAAAACTATTTTGTCATAAAAAATTATACAGTATGATCCTGTATGAATTAATACAATACATCCCTTTCAGCTAGTATAATTAACATTGCCTTGTACAATCAGTTCAAGTATTTAAATAAACCTTCTAGTATGATTATGAAGATTATTCAAGATAATTATTTTAAGATACTATATTGATGATCTAGTATGATATGAGATGATGGGTGACAATTTACATATCATCTTGATACCCTTGGGACGTCTAGTACAATCTCTTGTATGATCAGAAGAAAATTATGGTTTTCATCTTGGATGATGGGTGATCATCCCATGAAATATCAAAGATTATTCAGTTAGAATCATTATAGATCATCATGTACGATGTGATCGAGCAATCTCATTATATTTAGTCCTCTAATCAAAGGATCAATTTTAGCTTTATTGTCATAGATCGTCTTGTATGATGTATGTCATTATAAACAATTAGAATAAAATTCAAATATTAAAATCATGCTTAAATTATAATTGGTAACTACTTTTCATGATCATAATTGATCATCCTGTATGATCCAGATTGTCTAGTATGATTAGTTATATGAGCTAATTATACAGTATAGTCTAAATCATATAGTATGATTAGTTCAAAATTTAAACTTCTAATTTTAATTAAATATAATTTCCCTTGTGTATGTATATGCATGATCACTAAACTAGCATACACCCTTACAGGATGATTCAAGAAAAAAAAAATACATCAATGAATATTACAAAAATCTTTACAACATAACCTATTCTACCCAATCTTGAGCCTTCAATCATCATTGGATGGTGCATGGCATTCCTAAAATGTTAGTACACACAAAAATAAATATATATTGCAAATACTAGGAGATATAATGATGTTCCCATAATGGTTTTTATCAACAAACAACATATACTCATAAGCTTGAGTTGCAACAATCACCGCCACTTCTAAGACTCACTAAATAATAAGCCTCTAGAGTTTCCCCACCTGGTATTTCTTTTCGTTTGAGCTCCTAACATCACCCTCTCTTTTCCTCTAACCAAAACCCACTACATAAAGGATGTCAGAGGCTACTTCTTGGCAAACCTAGCCATATTTCCATCCATACCCTTTGGGTGTCAACACAGACCATTTCAACCATTGGTTTCTTTAAGGTAAGTGCATGAGGATAGTCTATAAGCTCAAAAAAATCCAAAAACTCTCTAATCAAAAAGTTAAATCTCAATAAATTCAAAATCCTACATTTAAGCACCTTAATTTAAATAGCTTTTCATAAAGTGATTGTTAAACAAAAAAAAAAAAAAAAACCCCACTAATGCTCTTATCTAGGATTATAGTTTAAAACTTTATTAAAAATGGTTAAGATGTTTGGGAGAATGAGATGTTCTTCTCATTCATAGGCTTGTCTGCTAAGGTCATATAAGTGTATGAAATTTGGATCATTACTCTTCATAGGTGAAAGATCAACAGTCTAGATCTCATTATTTCACATTTCTTTCAAACTACACGGGCAATCTTATTGTTTAGATTTTTTCTTGAGTTAATCTACTTAATTAAATCCATGCCGTGAATGATCCAATGGTTCTGAGCCCTTGATCCAATCGCTCTGAGCCATTATTGAATCAAAGAAGTAACCGCAATGATGATTCATCGTGCCAGCCATTTATTGGCCAATGATTGCCACCGAGTAATTATTGATCATCATTATGTCATCAAGTAATGATTTTCCCATGGTTTCGTCTAGCCAATTTTGCGATGCTGTGTGGCCTAACATAGCAGCTGCCATCACATTTTTTATTATTTTAATGATTTTTATTAATTTAAAGCATTTTAATTAATAGAAATTTGATAAATAATGTTAATTGAGATTTTATCCAAAATTATGCGTAAATACTCATTTTTCTCAAAATTTGTTTCTCTTTAATTTAAATTTAAATTTGAATATCAATGTATTATGAATTTTTTAGAATTTTTATTTAGTTAGTATAGGCTTTTTTATTAATATTTTATTAATTATAAATCCACATATTTTGACACTTGAAAGTTTAATTTTTCATGTTTTCTCATATATACAATAAAATTTTAAAAAATTTTAAACCTATATTTTATTGGTTATTTAATATACTTTACTTCAAATCATGCTAATCCACATTTAACTTTATTTTCATAGGACTTTGATTTTGTCATCCTACCATTCAATCATTTCCTAATTGAAATTTTAAACTAGAACCTAGATATGTTTGAGTGAATCTAGTCCAATGTAAGTCTAGGACATTTTCATATGTCTTCTATATTAAGTCTCATTTTAATCATGTAGGCACTTTATATTGCATTTGGACTTGATTGACTTGTGTTATGGTAAGTGTCTATATTTTCTCAACACTATATAAATGGCATAATGTAAAGAAACTTGTCCTTGGGTGAATTCCCAAATGATTGGGCAATGTGTTAACCTAAATATTTGGGAATCATCTACTTATGTGCACTTAGGATTAGGTCACATTCCAATTTATGTTATGCAAGTTGTGTTTGGTTATCTAATTGTGTTAAGGGTTATGACTTCCAATATTAAAACCCATGCAACTTAGTGACATCAAAGGACAAAACTTAAGTACAAAGTTTGGAACCATAGGGAAATTATAAAAAAATATCCATTCATCAAATAGGAATAAAAATTTGGAACCTTGAACATTGTGACAAAACCTACCTTAGGTTAGGAGTTTATTGATTTTAAGAGGTCATTATGGAATTTAATAAACTTAAAGATTAGACCCTAAATTAATTAAGAACTTATAAAAATCATAATAATTCCAAATTAAATCATAAAAATAAAAAACATGTATCAAATTGACTAGAACTAAACACCCAACTGAACAAAATTAAAATCCATTTAACTAGACATATAATTTAAAATTTTTAAGAAATTTATTTATTATTTAATTTAATTAATTAAAATTTTTTAAATATTCTAAAAAAAATCAAATGTTTGAAAACACTTCCTTAGGCCATTCCTGACATTTGGGAGTGATTCCAAGAAGTTTGGAATCAATTTGGATCAAATCTTTAAACCCTTCTTAATTTTTTGAATTAAAAATTAAATTAATTTAAAAAAATGAAAATTCTTAATTATTCTAAAAAATTCTAAATACCACAAACTCAAAGTCATTCATCCCCACTTAAAATATAATATTTTCTAAAAATATCAAACCACTAAATTTCTATCAAAGTCAAAATGTTAACTCCACGGTCAACCATAGTTCAAATCTTAGTCAAAATTTTAAAAATTCATAATTTATTATAAAAAATTTTCAAATTTAGCAAACTTAGAATCTAATTACTTTTCTTTAGGTCTACTATTCATAAAAAATATTAAAACATAAAAAATCTCTTTAATTTAATAAGACATTTTTGACCCTTAATTTAATGAATTTAAAATAATTCTAATATTTTCAAAATTCAATAATTAACCTTAAAGTTTAGAAAATTTTAATTTAATTATTAAAACCAACAATCAAATAACTTAATTAAAAATTTTCAACCCTTAAATCTTAACCAATTAAAATACTTTATTAATAATGATTACTACTAAGAAATACGGGCCTACGAGGCAATTATTTAGACCTAAGGAAGGTGAAATAAACTTCTTGGCCATGGTGTAAGCAAAGGTAGTAATCAAATAACAATTAAAATAAAACTTTAAAATTAACATCAAGTCATTAATACTTAAACTAAACTTAAAATTTCTTAAGCCTTTCAACTTATCAAAGCACTATATAACTTTAACAAACTACCTAGTCTAGGACATATCCAAGCAACAAAACCTTCTACACACACTTTAAAGGGTTTACCAGAACAACAAACTCATGTTTAAGGCTAGGCTAGTGTTTACTTTTCTACTATTATGTGCCAAGTTTTTCAAAGTTTTCAATAAATACTGGTTGAAAATTGATTGAATGATGTGTTTATTTATTTGATACAATATTTAGAGAGAACATCCCCTAAGGGAGAGTCCTCAAAGTATTATACAGAGGAGTTGTATTAAATTCAAATACTAGTAGATGACATGGGAAAACATACATTCAATGCAGCTCACCCACAAGTAACTTTAGGAAGAAAAAAGAAGGAAGTCAAAAAAAGTTCTAGACTATAACAAAATGCATAAAAAATGTGACAAATGCAAATTCTTATGAGCTTATCTTGGAAACCTGCTATATAGTTAACATGCCATCTAAAAGAAGGATGTAAGGGAACTATAGTAGATTGCAGCCTTTATTAGCAATAGCATAAGATTCGTTAGTGCACTACAATCCATTTGCGGAAAGCAATAAGTAGTGCATAATAGTCTACGTGTATGAAATAGACAAATGTAGAAGGAACGCGACTGACATGAACTAGCCACCATAGAAGACCCATAAATTATTCCCAAATGCACCAACACATGCACCATAATATGTCTACATATAGGTACACAGGGGCACATATATAATACACACGTATGGGCCCCGACAAGCATGTTATGAATACACATGTGATGTCAAAGGAAGCTGCACTGGTCAACAAATGAAATCAACTTCAATCCTGATCCTTCTATGAGGGTAGATAGGAGTCGACACAGCTTGAACCATCAAATAAATATACAATTGTTGTATCGACTGAGATATTTATTTTAACTCATTCATATAAGGCCATCAAGGTGGATGAAAAAAGAAATTCATCAATAAAGGCATAAAGCCTACGAAATCTGACCTATTGTCTACAACTTGAAGTAGTCAATAAGGTTCAATCGACAAATGAAAAATGTCCCAAAAACCTTGATTATGGCCATGTTGAATGTAGATCTCAACCAGAGGGGTTAACTTTAACAATTACGAATGCCTCCAGAACTCCACAAAGTTCAAATTCTCAAAAAATATAAATATTTTCAAATGACCCCATACACCTTTATATTGGTCGCATTGTATGAAAATCTCAACTTGAGGGGCTAATTCAAAATAACTAAATGGCTTCCATGTTTAACCCAAATATCCACAAAAATTCAAAACCCAAAAATACCAAAATTTCATATATTTAAAACACAATTTTTGGAGCCCATAAATTTATGTCGACTCTGCTTACGATTGGTTTCTCTTTCAATCTTTTGCTAATCTTCTTAGCACTACATTAGCAGTTAATCAATATGAGCTAAAATTTTGAATTTTCCAACATGAACATTTAATGAATATAAATTTTGAATATTCTAAAAATGATTGCTTAATTAATTCATTGATAATATTTCATTAAGTAGAGTTTTAAATTTATTTTAATTGCTTGCTTATATTGACTATTTTTATCTACTTTTTGTTTTATCTATTATGTATAAGTCTGTGCATTTTGAAAGTATGGGGTGATATATCATATGTTGATTTTTAACCCTTTTCTTTCATTTATGTAGATGGATCTACGAAATACCCTGATGACCTTCTAACTAAGACAATGAGCTAGGATCCAACTAGCAAATACTATCATTGAGATGGAAAATGCTGGAGCTACTATCTAGTTTTGTAGGGTCTTGAAATTATAAGGACTACTAGATGAATGGAATAAATACTGAAAGTCCCTCAAGGAGACTCTATCCTACTGAAGCTAATTCCCTAGATTCGTCATCATTTCTAGTGTTATTTAGTAACTCACTAAAGATCTCTGTAGACTTTTTAAAATTATGAGTAGAAAACTTTCACACCCTCTACGAGTCTCACGTAACCAGGAGAATTAGATAAAGCAGTGGCATGCAATCGCCAAAAAAACTAGTAAATACCACAAGTAATCCCTACCAAGGGTCAAATCATCAAATCAAATACCCAGGAATTAATTAATAAATGTCCATAGGCAGAATTGCCTTGCCTTATATAGAAACTAGAATATTGACAAGAAAGTAAAATAGGCTGAGCCACTCAGCTGTGACAACAACCCGGAATTATGAAACCTAGTAAGGTTTTGAAAAAGTTATTTTGAGTTTTCTTTGGGGATACTCTCAATCTTCAAGATCTTCAAGGTCTTCAAGTCTCGAATTCTAATGTCTTTGAATCGACTCGTTTTCTTCAATCTTCATTGGAATCTTCAGACTTAGCAGATTAAACTCATCTTGAATGGATTATGAGGGCACTTCCTTCTAAGGAGAAGGCCACTCTTTCCTGTTATGGGTAAGGGGACAAAATATAGAATCCCAATTATTTCGTCGCATTTCCAAATGGAAGAAGGAGTGTATCTCCCCAAAGGGGTAAATGAGACCATTCTACCTCTTCTGGAATGCAAGCTATGACGATCATTACTGTAACTCCCAACTCAATAATCAACTTTTGGACAACACTTGACATTTTTTACACAAATTACAGGTGTATGTTGTTATCAAAATAAAATAAAATCTAGACTCACCCGCAGGGTTATTTAAGCAATTTAAGATAATATATATATTTTTATTTAAAAAGTAAAATATTCCCAAGATTTCAGTATGTATATGAGCAGATTATTAGAAAGTAATTACACAAATGGACACGCTCTTTTTATTATTTGGGGGCTTTAATAAACAGCTGAAAATACGAACAAAACAAGCCCAAGAACTGTGCAAAATCGATCAGAAATGAAATTCTGATGGAATTTTGAAGTTTGGTATGCTTTTTATGATTTGCCCCTTTAGGATTTCAAATATCGGGTCAAACCGCGGCCTGCCCGGGACACGCGGCGGAGCGTTCGGCCACGTGGACGGCGGCGGTCACGCAGGACCCGCCACTTAACCAACTCAGTCCGTCCGAACATCCACGGCTCAGATCGAAATCGCGGTTACCTTCCGAAATGATCGGACGGTCTGATCCAGCCCGGTTTGGATCAACGGTGTAGATCTAGTCGCCAAACAAGATCTGGAATCCGTGGCTCCACAGATTGTATAGAAAATCCAGTAAGTAGACACAGCCGTTGATCAAAACGCAATTTCAGATCCACAACATGCAGTGAAAACCACGAAAAATCTTCTTCCTCTACACAGCAGTAAAGTAAACACCGGCCTAACCTAGATCTAGAGTTGGTTGTCCTAGCATTTTCATCAAAATCTAACCAAATGTGTGATTTGAAAAGTCGTGTGGACTGAGGCGTAACAAGATCCTAAGGAGTAATGGGGAATTATTTTAATCCATTTGATGCAGTTGTCTAAAAGTGAGTTGGATTTGAAACCTAAGGCTTAGAAGCCTAGGGGTTTAGATTTCTCACCGAAATTTATGGATGGATTAATGATTAAGAATTTTAATTAAATATCTCTGGATTTGTAGAATCTCGTTAATTCCTTGAAGACTTGAGACTGGAGGATTTGTTTCTACACGAAGTTGAGGCCGAGATGAAGTTTATAGCTCACGGTTCTTCCTTGGGGCTAAGCTAATAGCCTCGTAGGCCTGGGTTACCAGCCTAGCAATCGGGGTTAATTAAGTTATTAGTAAATTGGTAGAGGGGGAATTGGGGAGGCAAAACGAAATGTATTCCTCTGGATTGTCACTGGATGGGATAAAAATGAGCGCTTGCCATCAGGAGTCCCGTCCCTGATTTGCCCTACTCAAGTTGATTTGGAGCCATTTAAGAAACGGCTGGGATTTCCATTAAGGGGATGCTGGGATAGTTTACACCTATCCCTGGCTGTTGTGCCACCAGAGCTCGCTCAGGTGAAAATGACCTAGAGTCCTCCTCAAGTGGAGGGGACACTAGGTAGCCCCGCAGGTCTGGACTTATTGGATCAAACCCAGCTGGGCGGGTTGAGTTGAACCTAGGGAAGCTTCTAATGTAGGCATTGAATGGGCTAGATCAGCCTGGTTTGAGCTAGGGAGGTTGAATGTTGCAAATAATTAACCATATTAATCTATTTTAAGATGATTAACACCCCTTAGAATCCATTCGTGGCGTTGTGCCACCAGGCTCAACAAGGTCAACCAGCCTCCTTAGGTGACACTTAGGGACCCCGCAGCCCGGAGTAGTCTTAGCCAATAGTTTGAACTTCATCTTTTCAGGGTGGTTGAGTTAGGAGTTTGACCAAAGGAATGGCTTTTTTAAGTATTGAGTTGAAACTGATTTGACCAGCAACTCAGTCATATTTTCTGAATGAGGTGGCAGTTAGAATGAGCTTACGAGTTGCTGGTTTGGAAGAAGCTTTTGAATATTAGTTAATCACTTAGTGTATACATAATTTTGGGAGGATTTGACCGAAATTGGAGTTAAATTTATGATTAAGCTCAAATTCTGGAATATTTGTATTTTATTAAAATACTAGACCTAATTATGAGTAGTTAGACATGCTGCACATTAAATTTGGAGTTTTGAGAGCTTGATCAAACGGGTCAGTTATGACCCATTTTTAGAAGTTTTGACCTTAAGGGGCAATTTTGAGTCAACTAGAGTTGACTAGGTCAACTGAATTTTGATTCAGGAGATGGGTTTGACTAGACAGGTTTGAAATGATATCAGGAATTGGTAGGGTTTTTCAGGGCTCAAATGGGTCATTAGGATCAAATACTATTTGATTTTAAAGGGTTCTTAGAGTCATTAGCCTGTTGACTGAGTCAACCGGGTTGACCTAGGGGTTGGGATGGGTGAAACGTTTGGTCTATGACATTAGTTATGAAACTTCCTGGAGGTGGTTGAACTTGTTTGGAGGTATTTATTGAAATTATTAAATCAATGTTTGGACAATTAAGGGTCATTTTAGTGATTTGATCCCCTGGTTTAATCAGGGTCCCAAACTTCTTGAAATCAACTCCAAAGATCAGTTTAATGATCTAAGGAGAGATCAGGATTGAAGTGTTTAAAGTGATTAGAGACTTTGGGAGGTTTTTAAGGTAATTTTCAAAGTGAAAGTCCAGTGGCATGGGCTGTAAAATTGAAGGTTTTAAAGCCTATTGATTTTGATTAAAATTAGTAATGGGGTAGAAGTCAGGATTTTAATGGGCTCAAATTAAAGGGTGATACTAGAGACATGCCCCATTAATTCACTGATTGAGGGAGCTGAATTGAGGTTAGTTTCACTGGGGTATTTTAGGTAATTCGAAGAATTTGCTGAAATTAGAGGCCTTATTAGACCAAGCCTTTTATTAAGGCTAAGGGGTTATTTCTAAGGGTCTAATTGATTGGATTTGCTGATCCTACTTGGGAAACCTCAAAAAAATGAGGTCATGGACCCCCAAATGTGTGATGAAATTTAAACCAAAGGATCACCTGATCCTATGTTGCCTAAGTGACCCACAATGAAATTTGGGCATAACTGGAGTTTGACTCTAAGGTGGTTAACTAAACTGGACCCACCCAAGGTGAGCTCTAATTGAATCACCTTCAAATGGGACTTGATTCCCGGATAAGCAGGATCAATACCTGACCGATAGGCTTGGATTATCGGGGCAAAATCAGTGGCTCTACACTCCTTATCCTAAACTGGATCATCAGCATTTCCAAAAATCACACCCTAAATCCCATTGGATGGGAGGTCCATGTCCCTTTTTAAATTTAAGCAGGCATCAGGACCCACCATGACCCTTAAACGATTATCAAAAGGTTGGGTAAAATGCCCTTGAACTCTAACTGGAAGATCGATTTCCAAAAAAAGACAGAATCGGGGGGATAAAATTTGGACATGTCCCAAAACAGGCATCAGGACCAACCGATAGATTCAATCTCCCAAAATTCCAGATCTAACTGGACATGTCGATTTCCAAAAAAGTAATAAATCGGGAGGGAATCGATTCCCATAAAGCATGCTCAGGACCCAATGAAATTAAATCTAAGATTGACCTCGGAACCAGGTTCGTCTGGAACCATAGGGCTTTTGTAGTGCTCCCTGAGACCGATTTCCAATGAGCCTAAGAACGCCTAATCGGGATTGGAGATCATTCCCAAAAGCAGGCATGCAGGGATAGATTATTAATTTTGAAGTTCCCTTGAATTTTAACTGGATTTAATCGATAATCCGGCAAAAAGATTACACAGAATCGGGATAGCGACCGTTACCCACGCGGCACGTGCTGATTCGCATCAGGACCCAATGATTGGCGCTAACTGTTAACGGCCAAAGGTTTGAACCTAACTGGAGCCGTCGATTTCCAGAAAATGGCAGATCGAACGGCTGGGATTATTCCCAAAAGCGCTCCGGACCCAACCGATAGATCGATTATCGGAAAGGTTTGATCTAATCTGAGCTGGAAGATCGATTTCCAGAAAAAGACAAATCGGCTGGGAGATTACGTCTTCAAAAGCAGGCTTCAGCCTTTACCCGAAGCCGTGAACCTTGTCCGGCGTGATCCGAAAGTTTGATCCCGCCGGTGAACTTAACTGACGAAATCGATTCACAGAAAAAGACAGAGGATCAGGGATGGGAGATGAAAACCTTCAATCCAACGGTGGAAATCCGCTGGGGTGAAGGTTTCCTTCACACTTGACCGGACTACCTAGCTAGGGAGCTCGGGATGAAGGAATTACCGCAGAGAAAGCCTCAACGAATGAGCTTCTCTATCGGGATGGGAGATCGATTCCCAAAAGCAGGGACGAAGATCGCGGAAGCAGGTTAAATCCTTCAGAGGCCGCGACTGGAAGACAACTTTCCAAAAAAAGAGGTATGACTTCGAGCGGGACGTCTCGAAGAGCCTTTCGCCGGAGTTTAGAACTTGAAGTGATGGAAGGGGTGGTATGAGAGCTCGAAGGTGAAGATGCTGGGAATCTTTGACCGGAGGGAGCTCTGGGGAATCGTTTCAAAAAAGCTGGGATTGTCTCCCTAGCTCTGGGGAGACACTAACCTATTCAGCCTCCTCCCGCGAGCTCGAATGACGGCCAACCGATTATCGAATCGGAGGAGGTCTCGGATTGATGCCGGAAGTGATTTCCAGAAAAAGGGGCACCATTCCAGAGAGCTCGTGAGCGATTCTCAAGCCGGCGAGCCACAGCCTTTAGAAGGCTTTCGGTCAGGATCGGCCTGGGGGGACCACCGGAACTTGCTCTCCATTGGTTCCGACCGCCGCCGGCCACGGCCTGGGTCAGGTGAAATTTAAACTTTGACCAGGGAAGGCCGATGGGGACAATTTCACTGGAAAAAGCTGGGAGAGGAGCGATTCTCGAATTGGCCTGAGGATTTAGAACTGGGGTCGATCCGGTGGCTCGGTTATCGGAAAGCTCGAACCTGCTTGGTTCGAGTCGAAGTGAGCTCGATTTCCAGGTCAGGTCCCAGACCCTGGGCTCGGTATGGGAGGCAGATCTGGGTCTGGTGCACCCAATGCAGGTGGCAATTGGGTCGAATTTGATTTGGATTAAAAGATGGCTCGGGTTGAAGATCCAAATCTGCTCAGACTTTGGTCGATTTGGGCTCAACCCAGGTCTTTATATATAAGACCCTGGGCTTGAGGTGGGAAGTGGGTAATTGGGTCTGCAGTGCACCTTTCAAACTGCAAGTGGCAATTGGGTCTAATTTGATTTAACTGGATTCAGTTCTGAGATGGCTCGGGTCCAAGTGTTTACTTGGCTACTTTGGGTGAAAGTAGCCTAACTCCTGACCCAAGGATAATAGCCCAAGGTATGGGCTAGCTGGAGGGGGTGTATTGGACCTAGGGCCACCTATGGGAAGTAAGTTGGTCAAGTTTAATTAGGCTTAGGTTGAGATTTGGTTCAATCAACCAAGTGCTATTGGGCACTTTGGGCTAGCTTCTAACTCTTGACCTAAATGAGCCCACCAGGGTTGGGCTGATTTGTCAAGGAAAGTGTATTGATGGTCGAGTATGGGAACTCAATGGCACTTTGATTTGGATTCAATTTAGATAAGATCAATTAAGATGGCTCAAGGGAGACCTCTTCTAAATGGTTACTTGGGTCAAGGACCATGTGACTAACCCAAGTGAGCCCAAGGCTTGGGTCACCAAGAGAAGTCTCTTGGGTGCCCAAGGGGTCATCCCATGCATCTTTGAAAGGACTTGGAATAGGATTGATGAGCTCACTAAATTTTGAAAGGGAAGGGGTGTATGGGTTAATGGATCAAACCTGGTTGGCTTGGTCAACCAGATTAGTGTATAATACCCAAGGTCTGCATGATTTTCTGGATTTGGAATGAATGCTTTGAGCTCGAGTAATTAATATTGAAGTATCCAAATCATTAACAATCATGTGGTGATTGTTAATGAATGGATAGGGTCAAAGCTAGGTCAAGGGTAGAATTGATCAAAGTCAGAGATGAAGTTTGAATTCTCAATTGAACTGGGTCAGGGTTTGAAGGGTTCTGAAGTTTGAATTGATTTGAATTTAAATTGAATGGAGTTTTTTCTCGCAGATTGATTTGAGGTTTGAGTCTAAGTCAAGGGTATGGATTGATTGCTGCTAAAACATGGATTGATCCTAGAATCTAGAGAGAAATTCTATTTAGATCTAGGATCTAGAATTAGGGAATTCTAGGATTTGGAACGTCGCCTTTAGAATTTGGTTCTAGGATTTAGAATGGCTAGAGTTGATAAGGAATGGGAATCCTAAGCTCTAGAGTAGATCCTAGGGTCTGGGGTTAATCTAGAAGCCATTCCTAAGGTCTAGAATGTTTGATCCTAGGGTCTAGGATTATCGATCTGGATTCTGGAGGGGTTTTAGCCTGACCTCAGCTACATTGCATTGAAGTATGGTAGGTCAATACATCAATGGACCCCCAATGTGTGTGGTATGAAGGATTACCAATTCTGCTGCACACATTGGTGTTGACCGGGAATAGAAATGATCTAATCTCTTATCAGGATGGAAGGGAGGCGATCTCCATCAACCTTAAGCCTATAGGATGCTGATAAAAAACTTACTCCAAAGACTTGATAGATTAACTGGGATTCACCAAGGTAGGGAATACCTAACCTTGGGTCTGAGGAAGGGCATCAGACCCAACCTCAGGTCTTCACAGGATAAGTTGCTATGAAATCTACTGAAGACTTACTCCACTACTCGTAGACGGATCAACTGGGTAAACCAAGGTCGAGGGATTATATGGACCCAGATAACTTCTTGGAAGTCTAAGGAAGGGCATCACCCAACCTTAGGCCTATAGGATGCTTTTTAAATAGAAGACTTACTCCAAATTGGCAGATTAACTGGAAACCAAGGTTCAGGGAAAGAAAATTGACTTTTCAGTTTATTGCCTTGGGTCTTTTAAGGAAGGGCATCACCCAACCTTAGGCCTATAGGATGCTGATAGAAGACTGATACTCCTAATAGGCAGATTTTCAACTGGAAACCAAGTAGTATCGGGGGAAAGTAGATTTTCTAACTTTGGGTCTTGGAAGGAAGGGCATCACCCAACCTTAGGTCTACAGGATGCTGATACTTTGAAGACTTACTCATAGTAGATGGATCAACTGGCAAACTAGGGTGGTGCCACGAAGGGCGTACTCCACTTTGCGCACTTTTATTTGCGAATGGTCATTTTTGCGTGGGGAGGAAACTTACGCTCCACACAGAGGACCTCAACTGGCTTCCTTTTAAACCCTAGGATGGTGCCACCAAGGGCGTACTCCATCACTAGCGAATGTAGGATTATCAGGATGGTGCTAAACACGAAGAAGAAGCGTACTCCACCACTAATCCCCGGGTCAAATGCCAGAAGGTGGTGCCACGGAGGGCGTACTCCACCACTAGCGGGTCTAATTTCCTAAGGGAAGGAAGGACCTAACCTTAAGGAGAAGGATAAGAGCGATAAATAAAAAAAAAAGACCTTAAAAAAAAACGATAGAATCAAGTTGCAAATGAACTTTGAAAAGGAAGTTTTAATAATTGATAGAATGAGCTACATCAAGCATAGTATTTCTTAAGGAAACGGTGTCGACCATTGACAGGTAGCATCGGGTGGTAGTCTTCCTTTACATCATAACTACTAATTCTTCTGATACGAGCCTCCTTCGTAGTCAAACAGTCTCTTTGAAATTTAACGAAGCTGGTCCTTCCCACGTAGGTTCAAATTAGATGCCTGTAAACCCAGCTTCCGATGGGCTTCTTAAGAGATAGGCCTCCGAAGCATCGACCAATACCATCAGTGTTTCTCCATCGCTTGGAAGGTCCTAGGTCGCACTAACTTGTCATGGGCTTGAACCATACAGGATTTATACAACTGGCGGATAAACTTTGTTGAGCTTTCAGAGACGTCGCACCATCTTCAAGGCCTTCGATTGTTCTTCCAATCGTAGTTTTGCATTTTGTTCATTTGTAATTTGATTCTGAACTGCAATTCTGAGCGAAGAAGGATTTGTATTTCCAAGGGTAAAACGGCCTCGGATCATCATACACTAGTGCAAACGGGGTGGATTGGGACCATCCCGGGCAGTCCTCTCTCTATAAGTGGTACGATAAGAGTTTGACTGAAAGCTTCAGTCTCCTCTTATCAAAACCGCTCATCCCTGTGACGGTGCCGTTTGTTATCAACTCTTAAGGGGAGTCTTTTTAACAAAGATTTGCTGGACCAAGGTTTTGTTGAAGGGACTCGGCCAAGATCCATTCGCCCGAGGGTAATAGATCGTCGAATATCTCCAATCCTAGGATATTATGGCGCCTTACAAAACTATTGATTTTTGTAGACTTGAATGCGGACCCATTTGAGCTCGGATATGATTCTGCGAGGTACGTCGAAATCGATATACAATATGGTTTTCAAAGCGAAGCAGAACTGCTGGTCGGCTTGACATGGTGTGAAATGTTACGTTTCTTTGTAGGGGAATTGCTTCCTCGCCTTCACTTTGAAAAGTAATCAGTCGCTGCTAATATGAAACGATGACTTCTCGCGGAGGGAGGGTCAATCCTTGGCCTTCAATGATATTCGTGCCCCAACTCTCGAAGGGCTGCACGAGGCTATCGTAGGGTGTAACACATTAGGCGGCTGATGTAAAACCACAGTCCATGGACCTGACATTGATGACAGGATTTGCTTTGATATTGGAGATTCATGCAATCGTCAATCATTGTAGGCCAGTAGTATCCAAGTCTTTTAATCTTTGCAATTCGTCATTTTTGGACCCGAAGTTGATGTGGTCAAATTCCCATCACAACTGTCCTGAGGTATGAACTAAGTTTCAGACGTTAACAAGCTTTTTCTGGGCTTCTCGCTTGTTCAAACAGCGCAGCAATCAAAACATCTTCCTTGATCGAAGGACTTTTCGCCTCATACGGTACAACAGATCGGCATTAACTAGTGCATATCCCGATTCCAGAAGATGCACCCAGTTTCTTAAAGTCTGGTTGGAGAGTGATTTAACAATCATGGGGAAGCTTTTCCCTTCTGGCAGTTAAGGGGATAATCAAACGGGTGAAAACTAAGGGTCGTAGGAACTCCAAGCTCGCCTTCTTCGTCGGTTGACTCGAATTGACTTGGGATTCGGCAGAAAGGATCTGAACTTCGGGGAGTCTTACTAATGTGTTCCAAATCTATAAGGGAGAGGGTCTTACGACCCTAAATCTCTATAGGGATGGAATCCTCCTCAGGACATGCAAATTCCTTTGCAGTGAGTTTTGCTAAGGCATCTTCGCCGCGGAATTGCTTCCACGGGGAACCCTATACAAAGTAGCAATAGGGATTTTTTGTCCCAACCGGAAATTGTGAAGTGAGAGTGTACTGGTGATTTGATAGAACTGAAGTAGGATAAAGATTCGGATAGATCAAGACTTTATATGAAATGTTCCAGAGACTTGGTTAATAACCAAAGTTGGAATCTCCAAAGATCTTGATGAGATTCTTTAATTCCCATTAGAATTGCAAGTTCCAAACCAGTTATCAGAGCTTCGTATTCAGCTTAAACGTTGTTTGTGCAAGGCTCCGATAGGTGGTAGGAAAAATGCATCATTCCTTTTAATCTGGCGTAAAGCCTGATCTCAACGCATCAATAGACCGACTCCAGCCTTTCCAGGAAAACTTACAGATTGTTGGGTCGCAATCCTACGAGATGATGCAAATGCCCCATCAAAATATAATTCCCAGATGGCCTCGCCAGATTCCTCAAACTCATGATTTGTTCGTCGGGTAGGTCATCGTTCAGAGGAGAAAGCTCTGGTAACGGGCACTCGCGGGTGTGCTGCAAACAGTGTAAAGTAAACATGGCCACAGCCTGTCCTTTCACAGCACGAAGAGGAGTGAAAGTAATCTCAAATTGCAACAATATTATAGACCAATGAGCTAAACATCCTGATAACGTAGGTCGGGTAATAAGATATTGCAAAGGATTAACTCTTGAAATCAGACTGATTGAGTGGGAGAGCATGTAATGCCTCAGTTTCTGAGCTGCAAAAACCAAAGCAAGATAATGCTTCTCAATTGATGGGTATCGAATTTCAGTAGGAAGGAGTCTTCGACTGAGGTAGTAGAGAGCATTTTCTTTCCCTTCGTCATTAACTTGAGCCAACAAGGCACCTAAAGACTCATCTAGAGCTGCAGTGTAGAGGATTAACGGCTTTCCCGGAATCGGAGCTGCCAAGACTGGTGGATTAGAAAGGTATTGTTTGATATCGTCAAAAGCATTTTGACACTTCTCGCCCCATACGAATTTAGTATCCTTTTTCGCAAGGACAGAAAAGGGTTGACATCTCCCGGAAAGATTAGAAATAAACCTTCTTATATATGCCAATCTACCTTGTAGAGACCTTAACTGGGTAAGGCTCTTAGGGGATGGCATATCTAAGATGGCTTAAATTTTAGCAGGATCTATCTCAATTCCGCGGTGCCTCACTACGAATCCTAAGAATTTTCCCGAGGCGACGCCGAAGGCGCACTTCAAGGGGTTCATTTTTAAATCGTAGCGGCGCAACCGTTCGAAAACAACTCTTAAGTCATACAGGTGAGCCTCTTTAACCTTGCTCTTGACAACTAAATCGTCAATATAACATTCAACTTGATTATGAATTAAGTCGTCAAAGATACGGGTCATGGCCCGTTGGTAGGTTGCTCCGGCATTCTTTAAGCCGAATGGCATTACCATATAACAAAAGATTCCAATAGGGGTTCTGAACGCCGTATTTCTCTCATCTTCTGGGGCCATCTTGATTTGGTTATAACCCGACGAGCCATCCATGAATGAGAAAATAGCATGTGAGGAGGCAATGTCCACCATGAGTTCTGGTATTGGTAAAGGGAACTCATCTTTAGGACATGCCTTATTCAGATCCCTATAGTCGACACAAATCCAAATTTGACCATTTTTCTTTCGAACTGGCACGAAGCTGGCCACCCAAGAGGGATATTGCTCCTCTCGAATGAATCCGGCTTCTACCAATTTCTTAACTTCAGAAACGACTTGTTGCTCAATCTCTAAGCACATGCGTCGAGGAGCTTGTTTAACAGGAATTGCATCATGCCGAACCCCAAGTTTGTGAACTGCTACCTCAGCAGGCAAACCTGGCATTTCGTCGTATGTCCAGGCAAAGCAATCCCTGAACTCGAATAACAACTGGATTAAGTCTTGGGTTTCACCCTCGCTCAACAAAGTACTTATGAAAATCAGACGGGGGTCATCATCATTTCCCAGGTTAATTTCTCTCAACTCATCGACTGTCGACTTAATTTTCTCTTCAAATTTAGGGGGTGCATCCCGAACTTGAAGATCATCGGGATCATCTAAAGTCTCCAAACAGAGTCCATCTAGAGGACAAGGAGGATCTGTAGGGACATTTGGAGAATCGAGATGGTAAGTTATCATTAGGCAATACTCATCATCATCAAATGAACTAACTGTTCCAAAGCCAATACCACTTGTTGGATTTTTATTTATTTTTGTTCGCTAAATATTCTCGTGGTATCTAGCTTGACCCTTAGTCCATCGGTATGGTATAGAACCTTTAGAAAAAGTGTTTTTCACACAAACAGGGAAGTAGCCGAAAGGTAATTCCATTAATTCATTAAAATCTGCCTTTTCAAGGGTTACATCACCTTCGTCCCTTGCGGAGGAGGAGCCAGGAAAGAATTTCTGGACTTTCTTAACTTCACCATCCAAGTTGGGGGCCACTTTGACTTCCAACCCTACAATCCTGCCTGCCGAGAAAAATAGAATTAAATATAACAGTGGGGTCAGAGAAAGGGCCTCAATCCTTCTAGTGAGCTTTTCATACATTGTTAATTCAGGCTCGTCACTTTTAACTTTTGAAATATCTACCTCAGGGTCACTGTTCTGGTCTAAGGTGAGATCAAATTTTGGAGGAGCATTTATGTTTTGATAATTGAGAGAGAGGGCAGCACCTTGACTTTCTAGTTCACCATCAAAATCTGATTCCAAATCAATATACACAGGTGCTGCTCTCCTATCTAATGAAGCACGGCCTCGACCTCGTGCCCTTAAAGCCATCCTCCCACCTCTTTGAGGTAATGTGCTTGGAGGCCTAAGGACAACGATATCAGAGTCGTCTTCACTACTCGATTGCGTCATTTCTTGATTGATATTTTTATCTTTTTCTTTCTTTTGGTTGAATTTTTGTCCAACCATTTTCTCCTCAAATTTGATCTCCAATTTAGAACGGGACGAGGACCCTTTTGGTATGAAATATGCAGCATCTTCGTAGATCCCAATTTCTTGAATCGAGAATGGTTGCAAATCACCCTTAATCACATGTTCAATGCCGTCTCGTTGATACTTAATGCATTGGTGCAGGGTAGATGGAACCATTCTATATTCATGAATCCAAGGTCTACCTAGAAGTGCGTTGAAGGACGTAGTCGAATCAATTATATGAAATTTAGCTTCAGTTTTTAACCCTCCTATTTCTAGGAGTAGAGTGATTGAACCTAAAGCTCTCTCGCCCTTCTCGTTGAACCCACAAAGCACCAACCTGTCGGTTGAAAGCTTGCTAGTATCAACTCTGAGATAAGCAAGAGTCTTTATGTTCATCACGTTGACCGATGCACCCGGATCAACAAGGACTCTTGATAACTTGAAGTTTCCCACATCTACAGTAATGTAGAGGGGACGATTGTGGTCAGCAGTTCCCAAGAGTAAATCTTCGTCTAAAAAGGTAACCCCAGGGACCTCTTTGAAGTAGAGAGCCTTACCTTCTGAAGTTGCAGCCAACTATGTTAAGCAAATCTCGGGATCGAGAAGTGCTTTAATTAAAGACTCCCTCATTTCTTTGGAGAGAAGGAGGGCGTCGTAAATACTTAATTTTGCTGGCAACTTCCTAAGGTGGGCTAGAACATTGTAATCAACCTTAGGAACGACAGACTCGAAACTCGGAGGAATTAAAGGAAATTCTGGTTGTTGATGGGAATCTGGATTTAGATTTTTGAATGAGGATTGCTTGCCTTTGTCATGAGGGGGTAACCTAGGAGGTAAGACTTTACCGCCACGGAGTTGCACCTGCTCGACGTCTTCGGGCGGGCAAACTAGGGCAGTGTCTACACACACCATAGGTGTTGGATCATCATTTCCTGAAAGCGAGTCAGAATCTGAAAGTTCTATCAAGATAGGATTTCCTTGAAAATTGATTTGAGGGAAATCACTTTCTGATAAAGCTTCACATTCGACCTCTTCTTGAATAGTCGATTCGGGGAGGTTGGTTTGATTAACCTTAATATTTATTTCATTAGGAGTTTGATTCAAAGCAGGAGAGTCATCAATTTGCATTTGAGATTCATGGTTAATCATCAAGACAGAAGTAGAAGGATGTTTTTTATTCATCTTTTGACCCTTCGCCTTTGATGGGGCAAAGTAAAAGTCAGATAACAAAAGAGGGGAAAGGGTTTTAACACCGCCATCTGCCATTCTAATACATCTCTCATCTACACACTTCCTCTCTACAAAATCAAATTTCTCTTCTTTTACATTTTTCTCAGTAGTTCCTAAGACTACTGGAGAGGGAAGTGGCTCAACATCCTTATGCGAAGCGTCTAGGTCAACCTTCCACACCGGAGCCTGGGCTATCGTAGTCAGCTATTGAGAAAGACGAAAAGACTTGTTAATCAACTTTTTAAGTGCCCGGGACAAAGCAATGTCCCAACCATCTTCAACAAGATAAGAAGAGTTAAGAGGATTACCTGAAATGGTTTTAATTGAAGCCTTTTCTGGATCGACCAAGTATTCCTTAGGTATTATGATGTTACCTTGGGTGTAGTTCCTCTCAAGCCAATCTTTAAACACAACGCAGTCCTCAAGAGGGTGACTAAGCATCCTGTGGTACGGGCAATACTTGGGATCCTCTTTCTTGCTTTCATCATCAGGCCTCCTAGCCTCTGGTAACTGAAAATCTAGTTTCTTCAACAAACTCCTGAAGATCTTCTTAACTGACTCCCTTTTAAATGGATAAGACTTTGTCAATCTCTCTCTAAAAGGGATGAAGGCGGGATCTCTAGTATACTGAGGAACTATCTGAAAGGGCTGCTTCTGAGGCGGCTGTGGTGGAAGTGGAGTGCTAGGCTGACTAATCACTGGCCTCTTTCCTTTATCTACTGCTGAGACGACAGTTTTCTTTTCAAATGTTTTCATCAATTTTGGACCCTTCCTTTCTTCAGACTGCTCTCGTAAGAATGGCATCCTAGGAGCCTCTTCCTGCAAATTGCTAGCCTTATTAAGAAGTTTCTCAAAAGTTTTAATAGTGAAACCCTTCAGGAGAAAAGCAACAGGGCCGTGGATATTCTTCAAAAGAATCTCCACAGCATGTTTCTCTTGCAACTGGGGTTCACACTTCATCGAGAGGTTTCGCCACCTCAAGATGTACTCAACCAGAGACTCTCCCGGCTTTTGCTTTTCAACCACGAGATCTCCCACGGTGGTGTGTTGTTGCGCTCCAGAAAATCTCTTAAGAAAGAGGTTTTCTAGGTCGCCAAAAGTTCTTACTGAACTGTTGGGCAGATCGGCGTACCATTCAAAAGCAATGCCGGATAGACTACTTACAAATTGGCGAAATAGTAGAGCATCTGACCCTCCTGCATTGCAACAGCTTGCTCGGAAGTGGGCCAGATGCTGTCTCGGATTTTCAATTCCAGTGAAAACTTTAAAAGTTGGTGGCACAAAGCCCTTCGGGTAAGGAACTAAGTCATATTCCTCGGGGTAGGGTCTACCCTTTGAAATAGACACATTTCCTTGAGAAAGGGCTAAGGCCTCCCTTACCTGGTCCTCAATTAACTGCTTGATATCCTTCTGAGGTAGGATCGGAGGAATGGTGGAAACTGCAGGGTGAACTGGAGGTGTCTCTACTGGACAAGGAAAGGTCACAGGTGGTGACTCGGGAGGTCTGGAACTAAATTCTACCCTTTTGGCCTTTTCTGTGAGCTCTCGAGCTGACTAGTGGATCTTAAAAGACTCTTGCTGTGATTTATCCAACTTCTCTTGCATCTCCTTAACTTGTGACATCATGCTAGCAAGCTGAGTCTCCAAGTTTTTTATGTGTTCTTCATCTCTATCTTTCACAGACTCATCTGAATCTGACTCAACAGCATGTGGATCATCATCTTTAGCAAATCGGCGCTTGCTGGGCTCAGCTTCTTTATTAGACCCTCTAGTTTCGACCACATGAATGCCCCCAACATAATCATCTTCATCTCCAAGGAGATCATCCATATCAGGGTCAAAAGAAGCCATTCCTTCTTTGTTCAACAAAATGTTTCTTATTTCTTGAACTACCTCCTCGACCGGTCTATCCCCAATTGACTTAGGATCAAGGGGTAAGTATCCTTTATACTCAGCCATATCAAATAATTCTTCAGAATCCATAAGGGCAATGATTTCTGTGAGTTTTGGATTAGGATCTGGTTGAGACTTTGTATCTGGTTCATCTTCCATTTCTAGATCCTGGTCAATTCTCTCCTCTTTGACTATCCCAGAGCTGGTAGTCAGAAGAGTGGCATCCTCTACAGGGAGAGGGACATATTCCTCAGGAGAAGTAGGAGCTTGTAAAGTGATAGTTCCCACATCTGGTAAGGTAAGGTCTTCAGACACCTGACTAAGGGGCCTAGGAATGACACTCGAACCTTGGGGATCATCAACTGGGGTAGCAGGGATGGTGACTATTGGATCTTGAGTTAGACTGGCTGTGGTAGGACTGTCAACTGTAACAACTGGAGTACTAGTCTGGACATCCATCAATTCAACTGAACCCATAGTAGGGTTGGCTAAAACTCGTTGGAGCTGCAGAATGAACTTAGAAGTTCTAGGAGGTGGTGACAGATTCTCCAACTTAGTTCTCTTTGGCACATATCTCTTTTCAGGAGATTTAGGTCTTTTCCCTTTAAGGTCCACAGACTTTTGAACTTCAACCCCCTTTGGTTTAACAATCACTGAGGCCAATCTTACAGGTTTATGTGGGGGTACCGGGGGTCTACCAGTAAAATGGTGGCCTCTCTCGGACCCAGTCAACACAATACCCTCTGTTTGAGAGGACGGAGGGCGTGGCACCCAGTGATATCCATCAACCAGTACTGAATTAGCAGACTGTCTAACATACTTCTTATTCTTTCTAACGAATTATGGGGTTAAATTCTTTGCTTCAGACACTTCTTCCTTCAACACTTCTTTTTGGAAGCGATGTGAGATCAGTCCCTTCAATTGCTTCACATATTCCTCTTTAGTCTGTCCAGACTGTGCAGCGCAGGTATGAATTATATTTCTCAAAGTCCTTGTCTTTTGGAGATGTCTTTCTTTCTGAGTTTTCTTAGTCGAGTAGTCGACCGGGCATGGTGGAGAATGGGCTATCCTAGCTATCCTCCCCTCCCCTTGAGCTGAAGCCAAGGGGTAAAAGCGACTCCCCTTTAGGAGGGGAGATGAAGCAGGAATAGGTAGCTCCTCAACAGCCTCAGGTTCTACTTGAGCTAAGGTCTTAAAGGGTACTACTCTTTTAGCCTTAGATATTTTCTTTCAAAGTCTCCTCAAATAGTTCTTCTTCTGATTCTTAGTGGTAAAACTGAGTCCAGAACTAGACCCCTCCTCAAAAACAGACTTAATTTCAGTGGGAGGCTCAACAACTGGTTCAGACTGTTTCTGATCATCACTGACTACTGGCAAGGTGGGTGCAGATCCCACAATCAACTCAACCACTGGGGGAATTTCCTTACTGGCATCCAAACTAACAATCTGGTGTCCATCCATAGAGAGCTCTAGAGTACTAAATCCCATTCCAAAAATAACAGTGCTCCCTTGGTCATTAACAGTTGAGGACAACTCTCGGTCAAAGGAGAAAATCAATTGGCCAGTCATTTGGAATTTTCTGAAAGTTAAAGAAAATGATTGAAATTAGATTTACTTGAAAAGAGTGGTAAAAAGTATTTTATTCTTATTATTTTTTTGAAAATATGACATATGTTGGCCCAAGAGGAAATCGTATGGGGTAACATATGACAACTTGGAATTTAAGAAAATTTTGAAGAAATTTTGAGAATTTGAAAGGGGCTTCCTTACAGGTTCCAAAACACAACGGACAGAGTTTCCCCTTGCCCGAAGGCTTATGGAATTGTGAGAAAGCCCAAGTAAAAGGAATAGCTTAACCCTCCCCACCCTTAGAAGTCAAAGGGGAGGTGAGGGGGTTAAAACTAAAGTAGTTTGGAATGAAATAAAAAAAATTGAATTCTTTTACATTTTAAGGATTTATATGTTGAATGAGAAATTTATCGACCATAAATCCATAAGATTGAAAAGGATATCCAGAGATCTGATTTGACACTGTCGCCTCACAGGCTATGCTGGGGCAGAAGGTCAAAATCAGAACAAAAATCTGGATAAAGCCAAATTTGGAGGTGGAACCTCTCTTTTAATATTTTGTTATTATTTTAGATGTTGGCCACACTCACCCAAGGAAGAAATGGGCAAATGGACCAACGGAAGAAATGATAGTTGAAACTACCGATGAAACAAAATTCTGCCACTATTAAAGATGGGAAGAGAAATTTGGTCCCACCGGGCGTGCCATTTTTTGTTGGTGGAATTTTGAAAAAAGGTTTTGAAAAAATATTAGTTTTCTTTGGGGATTTTAAGATTAAGGTTAAGTTCTAATTCTAAGGTCGATTCGACTCGTTAGAAAGAGTATATCACCCCGAAGGACGAAAATAAACTTTCATAATGGTGTTCAGACTTAGAATTATGTAAACTCATCTTGAATGTTATGATCGGGTTCTAAGGAGAACTTTATATGACCCCGAGGGGACAAAATATAGTTCAACTAAATACCCAATTACAACATTCAAGAAACACGATCGTCGCATTCACATCCAAAGCCTTATCGAAGAAGGGTGTATCTCCCCAAAGAGAAATGAGACCATTCTACGATAATTCTTCTAATGCAACTATGATGATCATTACTTAACTTTTCCCAAGGAAGTCTAATAAAATTTTGGAAATTAATTTTTTTAAAATCAGGTGTATGTGGTTCCAAATATCCTACGAGCACAAGCCCTCGTACTTAATTACATCGTAGGGAGACAAAAATCTCCTACGAAAACTCCCGATTAAAATGGTGGCAGAATTTTGTTAGAGTTTCTAGGAGTGATATCAAAATATGAATAGAGTTATTGGAAAATCAAAAGGGAATGGATCAAAATTGAACAGTTATTAACAGAGTTAAAGGATGAGAGGTAGGGGACACTTTGAGATTCCAGAACCATCCGGAAGTGTCCCAACTTAATCTAAGTGTTGGGCTTTATGTTTTGGATTGAAATGATATTTAATTAGAGTTGAGCATTTTATTAGAAATTTGGGATTAGATTCTCAAAGTTTGAGGTCTTATAATCAAAGATCTGCCCCGGATCCTAAACCTATTTTGGACACTGGACCACAGTCATCAGATCCTAACTAAAGCAGTGCAAGGTCTGGACTTACCCCGGCCTGGATTGGGGAGCCAGCTAACCACCTAGTCAATTTAAAAGAGATGAGTCCGGTCTTTTATGAAAGAGTGGTAGGGACGTTATAATTAAAGTTTTGGGGAGGCGGGGCCGACATCTAGAGATTCTCCTAATTGGCCCCTTTGACTTATGTTGGGTGCTAAAATGCTAAGGACTATGAAATTAAAATTTTGACTCTTTTAATTTGTATCTAATGCAATGCATGCTGGTTAACAACCTCAAATCAAATATGCTTGAAATTTTTTTAAAAACAGGCTTATAAAATAATTTTTTAGAAGACTGGACTTCCCCAGGTTCGGCACCTCGTCCTCATAGGTCAGACTATCCGGACTCTACCCGCAGGCGGGGAAGGATCTAAAACAAGGAAAGAAGAATGCAAAAATATGCATGTGACCCCGGGGGCGATCCCCAGCTAATTCCCTAGATTCGTTATCTTTCTATGTTATTTAGACTCACTAAAATTTTAGACTTTTTAAAATTATGAGTAGAAAACTTTCACACCCTCACGAGCCTCACGTATGCAGGCGAAAACAAAGAGCGGCATGCAATCGCCAAAAAAACTAGTAAAAACAAGTAATCCTAAAGGCAATCAAATCATCAAATCAAATACAAATTAATTAATAAATGTCCATAGGCAGAATTGCCTTGCTTATTACAAACCAGAATATTGCAGAAAGTAAAGTGGTCGGGCACCACTGACAACAACCCGGATTCTAAACCTAGTAATGACGCAAGTTATTTTGAGTGGGATACTCTCAATCTTCAAATCTTCAAGTCTTCAATCGCATTCTTCTTTGGACTCCTTTTCTTCAATGTTCTTGGAATCTTCGTAGCAGATTACCCAAATGGATAAGAGGGCACTTCCTTCTAAGGGGAAGGCCACTCTTTCCTGTTTGGGTAAGGAAGAGGTATGATCCAAATTTGGATTTCCAAATGAAAAAGGAGTGTTCCCAAAAGGGGTATCCTTTCCTCTTTGGAATCCAAGCTTTGGATCTATGTATCGCAACTCAAAATCAACTTTCACAACACTTGACACTTTCACAAATTACATTGATATCAAAATGAAAATCTAGACTCACCTGCAGGGTTATCCTAAGCAATTAATATATAAAAAGCAGTCATTCCCAAGCAGTTGTATATGAGCAGAAAAGAAAGTAAACACACTGGCCACGCTCTTTTTACGATTTGGGGGCTTTAGCAGCTGAAGCACCTGTGCAAAGAGTTTATAATATTTATGCATTTTATGATTTGCCCCCTTTTTATATTGCCCTGCATGAGCGTGGCCACATGCAGAAAATTGTGTCAACATCCAGATCGTACCTAACCTAAGGGTAATTTAGTCGCCAAACACATCAATCCATCCACAGAGTACAGAAAAAGTAAGCAGACACAGCAAAGCAATTTCATCTACAACATGCAGTGAAAACTACGAAAAATCTGGCACACAGCAGTAAAGTAAACACCGGCCTAACCTAGATCTAGAGTTGGTTGTCCTAGCACATCATCTAAAGTGTGTGAGAAAAGTCGTGTGGCTGGGATAGATCCTAAAGTAGGTTATTAATTGAAGTTGTCTAAAAGTTTGGATTTGTTAAGGCTTAGATGGGGGTTTAGATTAAAATTTAAATATTAATGAATTTAGAATTTTAATTAAATATATTTTAGAAGTTAATTGATTTCTACCTTTGTTTCACACCGAGGCCGTGAAGTTTATTTCACCTTCCTTGGGGCTAAGCTAATAGCCTCGTAGGCCTGGGTTACCCAGTAGCAATCGGGGTTAATTAAGTTATTTAAATTGGTTGGAATTAAAAAAAAAAGTGGATTAATATAAAAATGAGTTGGTCGCTGATTTTTAAAGTTGATTAATTTAAGTTTTCCATTAATTGATTCCTGGCGTTGTGCCACCAGGATCGAGGAACCAGCCTCCTTAGGACACTTAGACCCGCAGCCCGGAGTAGTCCAGCCAATAAACTTCATCTTTAGGGTGGTTGTTGTGTTTTAAAGGGTTTGTTAAGTACTTTAAACATTAAGCCAATATTTTCTGAATTTTAGAATGATTACGAGTTTTTTAAGAATTTTGAATATTTTAATCACTTAATTAAAGGGTTAAAAGTTGAATTTATGATTAAGCTCAAATTCTGGAATATTTGTATTTTATTAAAATACTAGACCTAATTATGAGTTGTTAGACATGTGGCACATTCAATTTAGAGTTTTCTATCAAAAGTTATGATTTTTAGAAGTTTTGACCCGGTTTTGACCTAGAGTTGACCAAAATGTTGACTTTTGACCTTGACCAGATTTTGAGGGTTTGAAATTTTAGGAAAATACTAGATTTTAATTAGAGTCATTATTCACTGAGTTTGATTGATTTGGATTTTTCTATGATTAGTTATGAATTTTGGAAGTTTGGATATTTATTGAAATTATTAAATTGTTTCAATTAACATTTTAGTGATTTGATCCCAAATCAGTCCCAAACTTCTTGAAATCAACTCCAAAGATCAGAAATGATCTAAGGAGAGATCAGCATGTGTTTAAAGATTTTTTGGGATTTTTAATAATTTTTAATTAATTAAAATTGATTAAACATTGATTTTGATTAAAATTAAATTAAAGTGGATTTTAATGTCAAATTAAAGTGATTCCAATTTTCACTGATTGAGGGATGAATTGAGGTTAGTTAGGGGTATTTTAGGTAATTTTAAGAATTAAATTAGAATTATTAGAATTTTATTAAGGCTAAGGGGTTATTTCTAAGGGGAATTGTTGTAGCTCCTACTTGGGAAACCAAGTGAACCCCAAATGTGATGAAATTTAAACCAAAGGATCACCTGATCCTAAGGCCTAAACCCACAAAATTTGGGCTCAAAAGGAGTACTCTATGGTGGTTAACTAAACCACCCAAGGTGAGCTCTAAGTCACCTTCAAATCACTATAGGGATCTATCCTAGGCTTGGATTGGGGCAAAATCAGTGGCTCTACACTCCTTATCCTAAACATCATCAGCACACCAAAAATCAAACCCTAAATCCCATTGGATAGGTCCATGTCCCTTTTTAAATTTAAGGGTCAAACCATGACCCTTAAACTTAAAAATTGGGTAAAAGGCCCTTGAACAACATAAAACGGGGGGATAAAATTTGGACATGTCCAAAATATGTCAAATTTCAATCTCCCAAAATTCCAGACTAGGTGGACATGTATTTAAAAAGTAATAAAAGAAATTCGTAAAATGCTCAAAATGAAATTAAATCTAAGATTGACCTAACCAGGGTCTGGAACCATAGGGCTTTTGTAGTGCTCCCTGAGACCTTTCCAGTGAGCCTAAGAATGCCTAATTTGGACAAGTGTGCAGGGAGTTATGAATTTTGAAGTTCCCTTGAATTTTCTGGATTTAATTAATCCGGCAATTACACAGTCAGCGACCGTTACCCACGCGGCACGCGCTGATTCGTCAGGCAATGATTGGCGTTAACTGTTAACGGACGGGTTAACCACAGTCGTCAGATGGCGGATCGAATGGCTGGGATTAAACGCGCTCCAGGACCGCGGGATCTAATCCGAGCCGTCGATCGAAATCAACGGCTGAGATTACGTCTTCAACCTCCGCCTTTACCCGAAGTCGTGAACCTTCTCCGGTGTGATCCGAGTGATCCCGCCGGTGAACTTTGACAAAATTTCACAGGGAGGATCAGGGGGGTGAAAACCTTCAATCCAATGGTGGAAATCCGCTGGGGTGAAGGTTTCCTTCACACTTGACCGGACTACCTAGCTAGGGAGCTCGGGATGAAGGAATTACCGCAGAGAAATTCTCAACGAATGAGCCTCTCTATCTGGGAGCTTCAGGGGACGAAGGTGAGCAGGTTTCCTTCAGAGGCCGCGACTGGAGGACAACTGGAGGTATGACTTCGAGCGGGACGCCGAAGCCTTTCGCCGGAGTTCGCTTGAAGTGATGGAAGGGGCGGTCTGAGAGCTCGAAGGAAGATGCTGGGAGATGGAGGGAGCTCTGAGGAATCGTTTCGAAATACTGGGATCGTCTCCCTAGCTCTGGGGAACACCAACCTATTAAGCCTCCTCCCGCGAGCTCGGACGGCCAGGATTGAATCGGAGGAGGTCTCGGATTGATGCCAAGTGGAAAGGGTAACCATTCCAGAGAGCTCGTGAGCCTCAAGCCGGCGAGCCACAGCCTTTAGAAGGCTTTCGTTCAGGATCGGCCTGGGGGGACCACCGGAACTTGCTCTCCATTGGTTCCGACCGCCGCCGGCCACAGTCTGGGTCGGGTTGACCAGGGAAGGCCGATGGGGACACACTGGAGCTGGGAGAGGAGCCGAATTGGCCTGAGGAAGCTGGGGTCGATCCGGTGGCTCGGTTGGGCTCGAACCTGCTTGGTTCGAGTTAAAGTGAGCTCGATCTAGGTCAGGTCAGACCCTGGGCTCGGTATGGGAGGCAGGTCTGGGTCTGGTGCACCCAATGCAGGTGGCAATTGGGTCGAATTTGATCTGGATTAAAAGATGGCTCGGGTTGATCCAAATCTGCTCAGTTCGGGTCGATTTGGGCTCAACCCAGGTCAAGCCAGACCCTGGGCTTGAGGTGGTAAGTGGGTCTGGGTCTGGTGCACCCAATGCAAGTGGCAATTGGGTCCAATTTGATCTGGGCAGGGAGATGGCTCGGGTCCAAGTGTTTTTGGCTACTTTGGGTTAGCCTAACTCCTGACCCAAGCTAGCCCATGGTATGGGCTGGCTGGAGGGGGTGTATTGGACCTAGGGCCACCTATGGGAAGTGTTGGTCAAGTTCAATTGGGCTTAGGTTGAGATTTGGCTCAATCCCAAGTGCTATTGGGCACTTTGGGCTAGCCTAACTCTTGACCCAAATGAGCCCAAGGGTTGGGCTGATCAAGGAAAGTGTATTGGGTCCATGGGAACTCAATGGCACTTTGATTTGGATTCAATTTGGATAAGATCAAAAGATGGCTCAAGGGAGACCTCTTCTTGGTTACTTGGGTCAAGCCATGTGACTAACCCAAGTGAGCCCAAGGCTTGGGTCACCAAGAGAAGTCTCTTGGGTGCCCAAGGGGTCATCCCATGCATCTAAAGGACTTGGAATAGGATTGATTCAAAATTTTGAAAGGGAAGGGGTGTATGGGTTAATGGGTCAAACCTGGTTGGCTTGGTCAACCAGGTTGACCCAAGGTCTGGATTTCTGGATTTGGAATGAATTTTGAGCTCAAGTAATTAATATTGAAGTATCCAAATCATTAACAATCATGTGGTGATTGTTAATGAATGGATAGGGTCAAAGCTAGGTCAAGGGTAGGATCAAAGTCAGAGTTGAAGTTTGAATTCTCAATTGAACTGGGTCAGGGTTTGAAGGGTTCTGAAGTTTGAATTGATTTGAATTTAAATTCAATGGAGTTTAGATTGATTTGAGGTTTGAGTAAGTCAAGGGCATGGATTGATTTGAATATGGATTGATCCTAGAATCTAGAGAGGTTCTAAGATCTAGGATCTAGAAGGGTTCTTGGATTTGGAATCTAGAATGGTTCTAGGATTTAGAATCTAGAGTATGGAGGAATCCTAAGCTCTAGAGTAGATCCTAGGGTCTGGGGTCTGGAAGATTCCTAAGGTCTAGAATGGATCCTAGGGTCTAGGATTAGATCTGGATTCTGGATGGGTTTTAGTGACCTCATACAAAAATGAGGTCAACACAACTCCTTGTCCATCTATCCAACCCGTTGGCTCATGAACTAGAAGCTATAATTCTTACCTATAATGGGTTCATGGTCCTCAGGTGGGTTAAAAGAAATAGCTCATCTGGTAAGGCAAAAATTTCCTTTTGGGACCAACAACCTGAAGCCCAAGTTCCTCCGAAGAAGAAGAAGGAGCCTAAAATCATCTCAGCCCAGGTATACAGGGTCTTAAAGACTGTGAAAGAGAGGGACTAAAGAAGAGAAAGTACCAACTACCATTAATGAATGAGACTATAAGTACTCCATTGAGAGAATGTTTATCTATTGTGTTGGTGAGAAAAGAAAGAAAGACTATAATGGTTAAAGAAATCTAGAGGCCCCTAAACCTTGGGTTTAGGGATCTGCCATTGAAAGGTCCCGGTAAAAAAAGAAAAGAAATTTAGAGGCCAAAGCCTTGTATAGAATAAAAAGACCATCTACAAACAATATTATAAATGCATTCCAAAGAAGTCCCACGATTATGTCCATCCTATTGGTTGACATCTTGGAGAATCCTCTTGGGATCCAGTCACTCACTAACCCCTTTAAAGAAAAACTATAACTTTGACTATAGCCTATGGACCAAGGAAATCTTCTTACCAAATCAAGAGCTAGAAATCCAGTGACATCACCGCTCAGAGATTCGAGTATTAGAGGAAGAATGGGAAGGAGAAGAAGAATATGATAATGAGGACACTATAAAAATTGAGGTGGTTTATATGGTAAACCACATCAATGATGATGATGGTGGTGATGAATATGATCAATCACTTGGATGAATATAATGGCGTCACTATTAGGCTATGTCTATGGCCTGCAGAAGTGGTTACTCTTCATAGGAAGGTTGGGAAGAGGAAGTTGAAGAAAATACCTTTGATGTTCAGAACATCATGCTCACAGACATGTGGCGACAAATGGGATGCCAAATGAGGGCGAATGATATGAAATTCTCTTAGTTGAATGAAAAAATAATAGATATGATGACCCAAATGATGGCAATGATGTAGATGATGTAGAGAATGCTACCTCCGATCCCATGCTTGATCCTTTGGTTGATCCTTCATATCTTTAAATACCTTAAGTTTTAAAAGTATGATGCACTCCTAGAGATGGTAATGAAGTCAATAACACTCGCAACAAACCCACTCCATTAAATATATTCAATACCTCCAAGCCTGTGACTACTGCATAGCTCGAAGGAATAATTACAAAGAAGATCAAGGCTATTACAACTGTTGATTAAGTGGAGAAATTTGTAGGAAGAGGTCATCTATATCCCGTAGAATCTAATCAAGTTTCATACCTAAAGGGGTTACTCTATCCCAAAGTTTAATACCTTCAATTGTAATAACAATACAATACAACACTTGGCATAATTCAAAGCTACATGTAGAAATATAGGAGGAAACGATGCCCTACTCCTTTGGTAGTTCGTCAGCAGTTTAATAGAAGTTGTTTTTGAATGTTATGGAAAATAGCCAAAGATTCTATGAAGACCTTCATAGAGTTGGAAATAATATTCATAAAGAGATTTACTAGTGCAACCGAGAAAATAATGATCACTGACCTTGCCTTTGATAAGAGAAAAATGGATGAATCATTGACAAAATACATCACTCATTGATGCAACATAAGCATGAAATGTGAGAAACAACTTGAAGAAGAGCACGCTGTGCAATTATTATTCGAAAACATTGATGATAAGATACAACCATTCTTATACATTGACATAAGAACCATATTTCAAGACCTACTTGATAGAATGGCAAAGTTTGAGAAATTGAACTTGTCCTAATAAGAGACTGGTTTTGATAAACCCAAAATGGCCAAAGCCCTAGGTGCTAGAAGAGGTTAGGAATATTTTACATTTTTCTCTAGAGCAAATAAAGAAAAACAAGTGATTTATAACACAGAAAAAGGCAAGAAGCCAATATAGTATGAAGAAAAGCTAAAATATATCTATAACCCTAACCCCCAGCTAAAGCTGATACTTGGGCAGAATGATAGGACACAAACCTTCCAAGGTAGAGGAGAATGCCCAAGTACAATAATGGGAACTAGTGATAGAACATTCCCATTCCTCAAAGATAAAATGAATAAGGAATATTTATTTAAGAGGGATAGCACCGCCAAGTTGTTTTGATAAGTACTAAAAGATGGTCTAGAATTACTGGAGTGCAAAAGGTATGAGGAATTAAAATAAATTGGTGACCCAAATTTTGCTTATATCATCGAGTGCTCGACCATCCTAATAAATATAGCTACATATTTAAGGATTGGATTGAAACAAAGTATAAGAGAGGGGAGATCACACTAACAGAGAATATGTTGACTTACCCTTTGAAAGAATCAACTCAGGTAATTATGTCTTCTTCCGTAACCCTAGTTGAATAAAGAGAAAAGGAAAAGAAGCCAACTCAAGGAGAATACTGAGAGACAGTAGTCTCTAAAAAAAAATATGAAAAAGGTGAGGCAACTTGAAGGAGTTTCATTTGTAAAATGAAAGTCTTTCACTGAACCAGTGATAGATCCCAAGGTGCTACCTACATTGCGAGCATCTACTTCCAAATAACTTCCAAATAAAGTTGACATCTCAAAGTTTGGGAGGGTGAAATCCTCCAAGAAGAAAACCAAACTTAAGAAGCCTAAGGATATAAAGACAGTAACCGAAATTGTTATCGGCAGTTTGGATGAATAGTACTAGACAACGAGGCACCCTATTAGCTTATTGATTTTTTGACAAAATGTATTACTAATGGGTAGGAAGAGATCGATGAAGACCCACTCTCTGTGGAAACTTATCAGGTTAATTCGATGACACTAATGGTTTTAAACAAAAAGTAAAAGGAAGCACCATCTTAATCCTGTATGATTGTATCACCAATGTATTATAATTTATAGGAGGATCTATAATTTTCAAAGGAAGATGAGTCAAAATATGACATAGCGTCATAGATGAGACATGTAAATCTTGGTAGTGACTCTGAATCAGCGGATGAATCTCTAGATGTGATAATGGATGACTCTAAAAACAATTGTGCCATCAAATGAGTTTGAGCTAGAGGAGATACCTCAAGTGTATTCAAGAAGTGGCAAGAATTATAGTCTTTACCAAAGAAAGGGGTATCAAATAAAGACAAGGGGAAGGAGATGGTTTGAAAGTTTGTTAGGGTTATTAAGTCTTTATGAACTAGCCTTAGGCTAATAAAGAGGGGTGGTGAATTTGTATTTTTTAAAATCCTTAAAAAGAGCACAATCTTTTAAAACTTTTTAAAACATTAAACTATACGGTCATCAACAAGAAAATAAAGTTCATAAATTAAAATTTGGAAACATAATCAGAAAGAACCTACTAGATTTTATAGTTGTTCGGTTAATTCGACCTACGTCCACTCATTGGAACCTATCCTCCGAGTATTGCACTAAACAAATAATGACTCTCTTTTTGCTCCCACAAAAAGGCAGAAAAGCCTTTACAAACTTTTTTTTACTGACCCTGATGAGGCAGAGAACCCAGACTCTTTTTGTATCCTCCTTAAGTAGGAAGATAACCTTGACTCTTTTTGCTTCCTCCTAAAGTAGTCAGAGAACCTTGAATCCTTTTGTTTCCTCTTAAAGAAGGAAGAGAACCTTGACCATGTACTGATGAAGACCTCTCTAGACCCACTAAGGAAATAGGGATGATGATTGGAGAAGATGACTTAGATCCTTGGTTGGAGCAACCTTTGTGAACCTCTCACAATTGCCCCCTCACCTGATCCTCTCTCTCTCTCCCAAGCTCTCCCTCTCCTTCTCTTGGATCTCTCATGTTACGACACCTGCAAAAGATCTACTCTTGAATAAATAAGAGATCAAATACATAAATGCTTAAAATTTACCCTAATTTGTAACTTTCCATCAAAAATCATCTAGGATAATTGATAGATCGTCCTATACGATCAGTATATTTTTAGCCCTTTTAGCTAGGACGATCTAGGAGGGATGGAAGATTAGAAGCCTTATTTATTTTAATCATCCAAGACAATATGGAGATCATCATGTATAATTAGTTCAAAACTATATATATTTTCCAGCATAACGTTCTAGTTATCTAGAAGATACATGTTGGATGATGAAGAAATATAACGTATCGTCCAGGATGATTTTGTAATCAGTCTTTACAATTAGTTTAAAATTAGGGATTATTGTCCAACACATCATTTTGGTCATCCAAGTGATACACCTTAATGTTGGAGAATTTCAACTAATCGTCTAACATATCATTCAGATCATCCACGTGATCTAGGAAAAGACTAAAGTTTTTCTAACTAATTGTTCAGGATGATCCTAAAATCGTCCAAGATGATATGATCGATCAATTAAATATTAATTACTTTTCTTACTCACTTTACTAATTTAGGCATGATTGTAATGAATCATCCAGGATGATATGGGATCATTTTGTATGAATTCTAAAAATAATATTTTAGCTAAATAGTTTGGCGGCCAATTTTTTCTGATTTGAGCCTATTATCCAAGACGATGTAAAGATCGTCCAAGATGATTTGTTTAAATCAATTGACTTAACATAAATAACCTAATTATTATTTTTATTTTTAACCGATCGTCTAGGACATTTTTTGGATCGTTCTGTATGATGTGATTAAAAATAAAAAACTCTAAATCCTAAAGAATTTATCTCCCTGAGTGTATATGTGTGTAAGGTTTCTTAGCATTAGAATGCACCTTATTATATTTGACTCAACAAAAGGTAAAAACACTAGAATTACACTTATAGACTAACTCAGCCTAACCTACCCAATCTTTACCCGACTTAATTTTTAATTGACCTAGTGGACCTGAAATATTTATAGGCAGGGAAACCAAAACAGATGTATAGTAGTAATAGTAGTAAGAAAATTGGAATGTCAGAAATATTTGCTATCATCTAAATTATAATCCTTGAATCCAGGTTTGCAATAATTTATCCCTTTTTTATGATGATAAATATTTGTTAGGAAATTCAACTCAAGAAGATTAATAAAAATGAAACATAAAATAAAAGAGAATAGTATGAACCAAACATTGCAAAATATACTAAAATCAGTAGGTGATATAACAAAAATAGTACGAACACTAAATGATAGAATGATATAATACAACTAAATAGCAATAAGACTAACACTAACACTACTCTATCTTTTGACATCACAAAATGGAGGAAATATAAAAGAAATACAAAGCAGACAATAGAAACTAACAGCAATAAAAAAAATATCACAAAAAAAATCAAAACCTAAAACAACAAAAAGATGATAAGAACGACAAAAAGAATAAAAATATATATATTTTTTTATCAAAACAAGAATATGATATATTTTCCATTTGATTGAACTAAAAATTTGTAAGAAGCGAGTTAACATCATTGAAATTGAAAAATGGTAGAAATATTGATCCTATTATCCCTAGCTTGGATTCCCTATACGGTAAAAATCTTTTGAAAATAAAAATCTAACTCAAAAATAAAATCAAGCCAATAAAAGTGATCTATTCAACACTTCATTCCAAAAAATATATCTGATAGAGTAATGTACCAAAATAATTAGTCAAAATCAAACTTTTCAAAATTTTAAGTGATTGAAGATATCAAATGACATATGAATTTTTCTAAGATTTAAAGGTTTGAAAGAGAAGGAAGCTTGATTTTTATGGGCGCATTTTGTGTCTCTTGTCAATTATTTGGCATACTTTGCTCATCTTTTAAATTTTGATACACTTTATATATCTTTCAATTTTTTTGCCATCATTGCGCATCTTTTCACTTTTTTTCCTTTTTGAGCTCATTTTATACCTTTTGTCATTTTTTGCGAGCTAGCCCCCTTTATAAACCGTTAAATACTCTCAATTGTGAGAATATCTTATAGATAATAGAGAAGAAAACCTCAATAACTAATATAAGGAAGACTAAACCATTAATCAAAATCATATTCATATGATAAATGCAACAACTTGATCATGAAAACCTTAAAAGTGATTTAATGACTTTGAACATTATTCATATAAGATAGATTATAGTGGGAAGGAAAAAAAGACCTCAACTTCAACGACCTATTTTTAATTTGAAAAAGAATTTTACTTTGAGAAGAAACTTACACCTCTAAAGAAGTTAGAGGAACGGAAACAATCAATAGTATTTCTTCTCTTAATTGATTTAGGGATGTCAAACATTGATTACAAATTTTCAAAAACAAAAAATAAGGTATAAAATATCTGAAAGGAGCAAATAAAATATTAAAATAAAAACATGAAAAATACTTGCAAATAAATAGGAACAAACAATCAAGATAAAAATAAAGGAAATGTTAGAAACAAAAGAAAAATCAAAAAATAAAATTAAGAGAAATATAAGAAAACATAAAGTTCAGAGTTTAGAAATCTTCAAGTTCATGCAATTATGTCAACCACCCCTAGTCTGTCCTTAAGATGATGAATGTGTCAAAGGGTATTAGTAAAGATGTCAGCGAGTTAGTTTTCAATTACTATATTGTTTAGCTTAACATATCCTTTAGTAACATGGTCCCTAACAAAGTGATGCCTTATGTCAATGTGTTTGGTTCTTGAATATTGGATAGGATTTTTAGAGATGCAGATGGCATTAGTGATATCACATATAATTGAAATTATGCTTACATATAATCATAAATCTAGAATTTGTTGCATCAACCAAAGGACTTGGGCTACACAACTTTCTAAGAAAATATACTCAGCTTCAGTAGTGGAAAGTGCAATAGAGTTTTGTTTTCCACTGTACAAAGAGACTTAGAACTGTCCTATGAAATGGAAAGTTCCAAGAGTGCTCTTTCTATCCACCCTACACTTTGTAAATTTATAATCATAATGTGCAATAATTTTATAAGAAGTGTTATGCCTAAGATACCAGATTCCTAAGTTTTGGGTCCTTAAGAGATATCTAAGAATTTTCTTTACTGCAATCAGGTGGAATTCTTTAGGATCATCTTAAAATCTAGCACAAAGACAAACACTAAAAATTATATGAGGTCAGCTATCAGTCAGGTAAAGCACTGATCTAATCATTCCTCTGTACTTCTTTTGATTAATAGATTTTTCATTTGAATCCTTATCTATCTAAACACTGGAGCTCATTAGAGTGTTTATTGGCTTAGCTTTTTCAATTTCATATTTCTTCAATATGTCCTTAGTGTATTTTCATAGATTAAGATAGGTTCTATCATCCATTTGCTTTATGCTAAACCCCAAAAAGTAGGACAATTCTCCCATTATACTTATCTCAAACTCTTTACTCATTATTTTATAAAAATCATCACATAAATCTTTATCATAAGATCTAAAAAGTATATCATCAACATAGATCTAGATAATGAGTAAATTATATCCTACTTTCTTTAGAAAAGGGTGGTGTCTACGCTCCCATTAACAAACTCCCTTTTTTAGTAGGAATGTGCTAAGCCTCTCATACCAAGCTCAGGGTGCATGTTTTAATCCATATTAGGCCTTTTCTAATTTATAAACATGATTTGGAAAATTGGAACTTTCAAAACCTAGGGGTTGCTGAAAAATACATCCTCTTTTATTACACAATTCGAAAAGGCACTCTTGATTTCCATCTGAAAAAGCTTAAATCCTATATAACAGGCAATTACTAGTAGCACTTTAATGGCTTCCAATATAGCTATAGGGAAATGGTTTTATCAAAATCAATCCCTTATATTTGGTTCTACCCTTTAGCTATCAATCTTGCCTTATTCGTAACCACCATACCATAATCATTCATTTCAGTCTTAAAGACTCATTTAATTCCTAATAAACATTGATTCTTAGGTCTTTCTACTAACTCCCTGACATCATTCCTTGCAAATTAATTAAGTTCTTCTTATATTTATAAGATCCAAAATTCATTAGAAAGGGCTTAATTGATGTTGATGGGTTTAGTCTTTGAGATAAAGGTAGAGTGGTTTACTTCCTTCCTAAGTCCATGCTTTATTCTAAATCCTTTAGAAGGGTTTCCTAAGATCAGTTCTTTAGGATGACTCAAAGAATATCTCAAATCTTTAGTAAAAGTGTTTTGAAGTTCTACCCCTTCCTCTAGATTTACAATTTCTACTCCATGGATAATCTGATATACTCCATTAGTATTTTGAGGCTCTACCCTTTTCTCCAGATTTTTAGTTTCTACTCCTTGGGTAATTTCTCTTACTTCATCTTCTTCCTCAACTCTAGACTTCTTACGATCAGATTCATCAAACACTATATGAGTAGTCTCCTCCATCACCAATGTCTTCTTGTTAAATACTCTAAAGGATTTCTCCATACATAAATATCCTAGAAACACTCCTTCAGATTTTGGGTCAAAATTTCCTAAGAGTGATTTCCCATTATTAAGAATGAAACCCTTAGATCTAAAGACATGGAGGTGAGAGAGGTTGTGTGTCCTACCCTTAATAATCTCATAGGGTGTCTTATTCAGTTTAGATTTAACATTCACCTTATTCAACAGATAATAGGCTTTGTTCACTGTTTCTGCCCAAAAGTATTTTGGAAGTGAATACTCAATAAGTAGGGCTCTAGCAGCTTCCAGTAAGGTCCTATTCTTCATTTCAACTACCCTGTTCTACTGAGGCATCCTAGGAGCTAAAAAGTTATAACTAACCCCTTTCTCCTCAACAAAGTTGCAAATCTCACATTTTCAAACTCTCCACCATGGTCACTATGGATGGTTAAGATCTCACAACCTTTCTTTTTTTGAATCTAAGTGGAGGAGTTTAATTCATCAAAAGAATCACTTTTATGTGACAAAAATTTAATCCAAGTGAACTTAGAGTATTCATCGATAATCACAAATTCATAGACTTTTCCCCCTAAGCTGATAGTGTTGATGGGTCCAAACAAATTAATGTGAAGGACTTCTAAAGGTCTAGAGGTGCTAATATCTTTAATGGAATAGATAGAGGATTAGACTTATTTCCCTAGTTTATAGGCATCACACAAATGGTCCTTAGTGAACTTAACCTTGGAGACGCCTCTAACTAGGTCCTTTTAGGTTACTCTCCTAAGAATTTTCATACTAGCAAGACATATCCTCCTATGCCACAACCAATACTTATTAGTAGTAATTTTAAAGAAAATGAAGTAGCACATTTAATGTTATTAAAATAAAGCATGTAAATATTGTTAATCCTTTTTCTCTATAAAATAGTATTTTTATGCAAGATAATGATGCATGTGTTTGACAAAAAAAAATTTGATCAAGCCCTCTTCGTAAAGCTGACAGATGTTGAGCAAGTTGGTTTCAAGCCATCTACAAGTAAAATATTTTCAATCAGAAGGTTCTTAGAGTTTCTAATTATACCTATGCCCATCACTTTGCTAGTGGTGTTGTATCCAAGTGTGACCTTGCCTCTAGCCCTGGCCTCCAATAAAATAAATTTATTGGCATCTCTAGTTATATGGTGTGAGTATCCATTGTCTAGGTACCACATACTCACAAAAGGTCTTGTGTATGAGCACACCTATAAAATCATCAAACATTAGATTTAGGAACCCAAACAAGTACTTGTCCCTTCTTATGAAAAAAGAATGCAATGCATGTGTGTTATGCGGTGAATCATGCAATTTGGGTCTCTACACCCAATGTGTACGAAGGTGAACAATGCAAGTGTGGGAAATATATCCTAACATACCACATGAAAAATATCTAACACTAGGAAAAGGGTTTACTAATCTACTTGTGTTATAGTACCTCATCTTAGGTTTCAAAACTTTTGGCATCTGATCTAGATTGAAAAATTATTTAGGTGTGGGTGAAATCCTATTTTCCTTAACTGCTTTCAATTCTACTTTAAAAACTGAGTTAGCACTTTCTAAAGACATTATCAACTTACAAATAGTGCTCTCTACTCTTAGATTTATACATAAATATTTTAAAATCATTTTTAAGTTCAATGTTAGATGATTTTAATTAATCATGCTCAATGATAAATCATAATGCTTTTTATTTAACTCATCAAATTGACCATGTAATGATATATGATTGCTATCAAGTGTAGAATGATCTTTAAGCAAAACTTCCTGCTCTTTTATAAATTTAAAAATTCAAATTTCTGGCTGGCATTCAATTTCTTAAGTTTCCTATATGATGAATGAATTTTCTCAACAACTTCAAGCAATTGATTATATGATAGTTCACATCTTTTCTTGGTCAGACTAACTAAGATGATCATCTGCCATCAAACACAAATTTTTATCTCCTTTTCAGCTTTAGCCTTAAAGGAGTTAGAAGCAAAATACAACTAAAAGGCCTTTTTAATATACTTTTTATCCTTCATGAACTTGGGTTTCTCCTCACCATTGTCCTTTCTTGGGTAAGCCTTAAGTGTAGAAAAAACCATATTTTAAGAACCTTTAAAATTCTTGCTACTCTTATCTTTGTTCCATTTCTGATGGTGCTTTTATTTTTTCTTTAGAAAGCTTTTGAATTACCTAGTGATTAAGAAAATATCATCACTTTTATATCTAAAAGAATTAGTATCTGTATCATTAGCCTTCAGTGCCAAAGTTTTCTGCTTCTTTTTTCTCACCTGCATCAAGTTATCTTTGATTCACTCCTTACTCGTAAGCAATGAGTGATCCAAGTAAGTTATCTGTTGAATAAGTATTCAAATCCTTGTTTCAATGATAGCAGCTATCTTAGCATCATAGGAAAAGGGTAAATATCTCAAGATTTTGTTAACTTTCTTATAGTTAGTCAGTTCTCTTCCTAAGGCATAGAGGGAGGTGACAATTTATGTAAACCTAATATATGGTTAAGATATTGACTCACTAGGTTTCATGCGAACGTATTTATAGTCTTGAAGCAAGATATTCAATCTAGATTGCTTAATCTTAGTTATGACTTCATAAGTGATACATAATTTATACCATATTTCTTTACCAGTTGTACATGTTAAAACAAACATGTAATCTTTAGATTTCAGTGCATAAAAAAATAGTTTAGACATTTTGCATTAAGTTTGCTAGATCCCTATCATCAAGAGTACATTTAGTAAACCAAAGTTCTATTTTAATTCTATTAACTTCACGTAATTGTGTAGAATAACCTTCTTTAATAAGCATCTATATGTGATAATCTATAGAGTATAAGAAAATGAACATGCAAGTTTTTCAAAAATCAAAATGTATATTATCAAAAAGAGGTGATCTAGTAATTGAATAACATTTCAAGGTGTTTCTACTACCAAAGTTAGCGATGGATCAAAATTCAAAAGTTTTGAAAAACTTGATTTTATGAATTCCACTCTAATACCACTTGAGAGTTTATTAGGGTTATTAAGCCCTTATGAATTAGCCTGAGGCTAACCAAGAGGGGTGGATTGGTAGTTTTTAAAATCCTTATACAAAAAGCATGATCTTTATGAAATACTTTAAAACATTAAACTATATGATCCTCCAGAAGAAGATAAAGTGCATAACATAAAATGTAGAAACGTAATAAGAGAGAACACACCAAATTTTATAGTGGTTATGTGAACTTTACCTACGTCCACTCCCCGGAACTCCTCTTATGGGTATTACACTAAACTAATAGTGACTCTCCTTTTGCTCCCACAGTAAGGCAGAAAAGCCTTTACAAACTCCTTTTCACTGACCCCGGTGAGTAGAGAACCCAGACTCCTTTTACTTCCTCCAGAAGTAGGTAAAAAACCTTGACTCCTTTTATTTCCTCTTGAAGAAGAAAAAGAATCTTGACTCCTTTTTCTTCCTCCTGAAGCCGACAGATAACCTTGACCTTATGATAATGAAGACCTCCCTTGAGCCAACAAGAAACTAGGGATGATGACTTAAACCCTTGCTTAGAACAACCTTTGTGAAACCCTCATAATGTCCCCCTCACAAGATCCTCTCTCTCTCTCTCTCTCTCTCTCTCTCTCTCTCTCTCTCTCTCTCTCTCTCTCTCTCTCTCTCTCTCTCTCTCTCTCTCTCTCTCTCTCTCTCTCTCTCCCAAGCTCTCCATCTCCTTGTCTTAGCTCTCTCAGGTTAGGACACCAGTAAAGGATCTCCTCTTGAATAAACAAGAGATCTTATAAAATAGGGCTTAAAATTTGCCTTATTTTGTAACTTTCCTTCAAAGATTATCCAGGACGATCGACAAATCATCCTGTATGATTAGTGTATTTTCAACCCTTTCTGCCAAGATGACCTGGAAGAGCTGGATGATTCGAAGCCTTATTTTTTATGAGCATCCAGGATGATGTGGGCATCATCTTATATGATTAGTTCAAAATAATACATATCACCCTACACATCATTCTAGTCATTAAAATGATACATGTTGGTCGATGATGAAATATAATGTATCATCCAAGATGATTCTATAATCAGCCCGTACTATTAGTTCAAAATCAAGGATTATTGTCCAGCACATCTTTCTGGTCATCTAGGTAATGCACCTAGATGATGAATAATTTAAATTGATCATCTAGCATATCGTTCTGGTCATTCAGGTGATCTAAGAAAATACTAAGGTTTTTCTATCTGATTGTTCAGGATCATCAACTGATCATCTAGGATGATTTGATTAATCAATCAAATCTTAATTACTTTCCTTAATCACCTGACTAATTTAGGCATGATTGTAATGAATCATCTTGGATGATAATGGAAGGTCATGTATGATTTCTAAAATTAATATCATACCTAAAAGAGTTTGGCGACTAATTCTTTCATATTTGAGCCTATCATCTAGGATGATGTAAAGATCATCCAGGATGATTTGCTTAAATCAGTTTACTTAACACATATTCCTTAATTAGGTTTTCTATCTTTAACCAATCATCTAGGATAATTTTTGGATCATCCTATATGATGTTATCAAAAACAAAAAATTCTTAAGCTTATAAAGTTTCTCTCTCTTAGTGTATGTGTGCAAGGTTACTTAGCATCTGGATCCACCATATTACATTTGACTAAAAAAAGGTAAAAACACTGTAATTACACTTTTAGACTGACTCAACCCTAATCTACCCAATCTTAAACTGGCTTGTTTTGCAATTGAACTTGTGGACCTGGGATGTTAGTAATAGATGTACAGCAGTAATAACAGTTAGAAAATAGGAATGTTAGAAATATTTGCTATCATAAAAATTATAATCCTTGAATCCAAGTTTGGAACATGGTTGTCAACAAAGATATCATCCAAAGGACTCCATGAAGAAAGATAATTCAATAAAGGGTATATATTATAATATCTTATCTCATCTGAGGAATATTTCAAAGTAACTCAGTTTATATAGGATGTTCTGGCAATGTCTAATGACCATCAAGAGACTTTAATTCAGACTATGGAAGATACCAAAAGATACGAGGTATATTTTGCTGAGCGTAGCATGAATAAAATGCTACAAGCTCATAATAAACCATTCATCACCTCACCAAAGAGGACATGATGCTCAAAATTGTAGTTCTTAGCCTTCCTTTGCATGTTTCTAAAAAGAGTGATATAATGATAATTAGTTGAATCCTAATTGATCAAGGGTCCTCCATAAATCTCATATGCATGAAGGCACTAAGATTATTGTCTCAATGGGGAGCACCACGGGCGAGATAAGATGATGGTACATGACATTAATAAAAAAGGGGTAGAATACCTTAGGATCATTTACGCTCTCCATCACATTTAGAAAACTTCATACATATGCAAAATTTCATGTGATCAATGATGATACCACATTTAAGCCACTTCTCGGTCGCCCATGGTTGCATGAGTATGACATTGTACCATTAACACTACATTCATATATGAAGTACCTCATGAATGGAGAAGAATTTAGCATATCTGATGACATTCATCCCTTTGCAGTCCATGAAGTAAAAATCTATTAAGATTCGAAATACTTCAATCCATAGAAGCTAAATTCATCGAGCTCTCTTGAGTCCCAAACATAAGATCCAGAGATTTCATAGCAACCTAAACAAGAAGGGAAGAAATATTCTCTAGAAGAATAGGTAGCCTGTCACTTTAATATAGAGTACTTGTAGTCACATGCATTCCCCTGCAAAATTTAATATAAATTATTCCACAACATGTGCACAATACTGAAGAGCTCATAACTCATTATATGCCTCCTTATATAAAAATGGGAGAGCTAGGGAGCATATTTTATTTAATTGGAAAGCTCGGAGAAGAGGAAAATTACATCTTCTTTTGTATGCTCGTCAATTTTAGAGAATTAAAACCTATAAGATTTTCGAGGTACATATTTCAAAAATATTTTAAGAATGTTATAGTCATAAGATAAAACTCATTTCTCCAAATAACAAGTTCATTTCTTTTTGAGCCTTCGATATAAATGAAATCCTCACTTATTAAAGAATAGGATATTTTTACATAAAAAGGTCTAGGATTTATCATACGAAAATACCACATAAAGGAGATTTGTAGATAAATCACATGTGAGTAAATCAAACCTAATGATAATGGTGATGCATAGATATATGAAGTTGATAAATATGATGATAAACACATAGGGGCCAAGCCTGCACCGAAAAACTAGAAAATGGTGGACAGGCAGCCACTATAGATGAGCTAAAATAAGTTAACTTGGGAATTGAGGAGAACCCTTGCCCAACCTTCATTAGTCTCTCCTATCTAAGGAGAATATAAAAGAAATAAAAGAACTCCTTTGTGAATTTAGAGACTAATTTTCTTGGACATATGCTGAGATGTCGGGCTTATCCTTTAATGTAGTAGTTCATAAATTGGACATAAATCCAGATGTAACACCTATTAAATAAGCTCCATGTTGAATGAAGTTGGAGATTTAGAAACAAGTGATTACTAAAACCAAGAAGCTTATAGAAGCAGGCTTCATTTGTGAAAAAAGATATGCTGATTGGATCACCAATATCATTCCTACCAAGAAAAAGAATGACCAAATTCATATATGTATTGATTTCCAAAACCTCAACAACGTATGTCCAAAATATGACTTTTTTCTTTCAATAGAGCTCTTAGTGGACAACAACTCCAACTATGATATGTTATCATTTTTGGATGGGTCATTGGGCTACAACCATATCAAGATAGTGCCTGAAGATGAGAAGCACACGTACATCAGAATACACATCAACATTTTCTGCTATATGGTCATGCCCTTTGTCCTGAAGAATGCTGGAGCCACCTACCAGTGAGAAATGATGCTTATTTTTTACGAGTTAATACATCAGAAGGTACAGTGCTATAGATGACCTTGTCATCAAGAGTATAGACCTAAAAGATCATTTAAATGACTTGAGGATTATATTTGAGAGAATTTAAAGTTTGATAAGAAAATGAACCCTTTGAAATGTGCTTTCAGATCTCCTCTGGAAAATTCTTGGAGTATATTATTTGTCACTAAAGAATCAAGATTGACCCCAAAAAATGAAAGCATTTACCGAGAATGGTTAGCACCTCCTAAAAATTCAGTCAAATTCGCTCCTTACAAAGGGAACTAGCTTTCATTTAGCGATTCATGTTGAAACTATCGGATAGGTACTAACCATTCTCCAAATTAATAAAGAAAGAATTTCACTTCAAGTGGGACAAATAGTGTTATGAAGTATTCAATAGTAATAAAAGATATATATTAAATTCATGCATTCTCATAGCGTTAATTTTGGGAAAGCATCTTATACTATATACGATAGTTCTAGAAGATTCCCTCAGAGCATTATTAACCCAACATAATGAAGAAGATAAAGAAAATGCACTTTATAAAATCACTTGGAGATTCATCATAGTAGAGGTGCGGTGTTCTCCAAATTGAGAAGCATTATCTATTGTTAATTTTAAAGTTCAGAAACTTCACTATTATATGATCTCTCACAGAATCATATTGATATCAAAGATTGATCTATCTGAGTTCCTGATGATAAACCCAGCATTGATAGATCACCTAGCCAGGTGGGCATTAATACTACTACAGTTTGATATTATGTATATACCATTAAAGGAAATTAAGGGACTTGCATTAGCAGATTTTCTTATTAAACATCCAATCCTAGCAGATTCTCCACTCAATAATGATTTGTTCGACAAGAAAATCATGCAGGTCAAGGAGAATAAAAATTAAATTGTGAGATGTATTTTGAAGAAACGCCGTCAATTAATTTTCCTGACTTCTAAATATCGCAAGATCCTGAGCCAGTACTGGTATCATTTTCATATCACATAAAGAGATTTTTGTTAATTTTAACTAAGCCTCAAACTAATAATGAAGCCAAGTATAAAGTTTTGATAGTGAGATTGGAGATTATGATCAATGTAAGAATCATAAATCTCCAAATCTTTGGTGATTCACAGCTTATGATACATCCAGTTCTTGGCATTTATAAGATTTGTAAACTTAAATTGGCCAACTACCGCCAGTGAGCTCTTGAGCTTCTAAAATAATTGTTGAATGTTAAAATAGCTCGAGTTCCTTGGGGTTAAAATAAAAGAGCAGATTATCCGGCCAAATTAGCCAAGGATGTGGTCAATATGCATGGAGAAGAGCCTATACCAATTACGATCACAGTTGTCGAGTCTTAGAGTCAGCAATTTTATAATTCTCACAGGTTGAGGAAATACTAAATTTAAGCCAACAAGATACATCACTGATTTATTCTCAACCTCCCCAACAGATAACAATTGAAAATAAATAAAAAAAACGCAATGTGGTCAAGAGATAAAAAAACTAGTAGATACTTTAAGTCGTGGCTGAATTTCTTAGACATTAAAATAGATAACGATTAGAGGCAACCCTTAATTGACTTTTTTTAAAAAAAACTCCCAATAGAAAAATTCTTAGCTACACAAATTTAAAGAAGAGCATTGTGATACACATTTGTTAACGACACGTTGTATCCGTAAGCCTTAGATCAGATGTGGTTGAGATGCCTATGGACTATGGAAGGTGATATAGTCATAATAGAAGTCTATAAAGGGCTTTGTGGAGCACATCAGTCAGATCATAATATGGTTGCTAAAATAGAAATTATGGGTTTTTATTTCCCAGCAATGAATAGAGATTGTATTAACTATGCTAAGAGGTGTCATAAGTCTCAAATACACAGTAATGTTATACACCAACTGCCAAATCTATTGCACCTAATAGTAATGTCCTTATCATTCAAATTTGGGGCACGAATATAATCTAACTGATAGATATTCCATCATAAGTAGGACACCCTTCATTCTAGGAGCAACCAATTACTTATATAAGTGGGCAGAAGCAGCACCATTTAAAGAAGTTACATCCAAGTACATGATCAATTTCCTTACCCACAATGTAATTTGTAGATTTGGTGTGCCATGTCGCATAATCTCCCAAAATGGTATGACTTTTAAAACTATAAAAATAAATAAGTTTGTTGACCGACATAAGAATGATTGTCGATATTCATCCATATATAACCTAGAGCAAATGGCCTAGCGGAGGCCTTCAACAAGAGGTTGGTGAAACTATTGAAAAAGATTCTCACCATGAATAAAATAGAATGTTATACTAAGATGATAGAAGCATTGTGGTCTATCATAAAACTTATAAAATGCCAACCAAAGTCACTCCTTATTTAGTTGTGTTCAAAATTGAAGCATTACTACCACTAGAGATTGAGTTTTCGTCACTTCAGGTATCCATACAACAAGATTTCACTAAAGAATAAAATGCTCACCGAAGAATATAGGAGCTCGATACTCATGATGAAATTAGATTATAAGCTTAACAAAAATTAGAAATCTATTGAGCAAGAATGGAAAAATTATTTGTTTGAATGGTGCACCATCAATTATTTTAAGAAGGGGAACTGGTCCTGATGCCGAAAAGACCAATCATTCCACACAAAATATTTGTGGCAAGTTTATATCCAATTGGAAAGGTCCCTTCATTGTTGAACAGGTGTATCAAAGAGGAGATTATCAGTTGATTGATCTGGATAGTTAGAGTCCTATGCCATCGATCATTGGTTGATACATCAAGAAGTACTACATATAAAATAGCCAAAAAAAACTATTATGTTTAATATACCATGCATCTTATACCTAAATTATATATATATATATATATATATATATATATATATATATATATATATATATATATATATATATATATATATATATATATATATATATATATATATATATATATATATATATATATATATATATATATATATATATATATATATATTTGTTGAAATTCTCTTGTTTAGTGAGAATAAATCTCAAATCCCTCATAAGTCTAAGGTCATTTTAAATATTTATTCAGGTAAACATTGCACCGCATGTCAAAATCTCTGAATAAATATTTAAAACCTCAAAATATAAGCTTATCCGAAATCTCTTTCTTGGATAGGGGGTATTTAAAATATTTATTTGGATTAACATCGTGCTATGCATTGCGATCCCTTAAAAAAATTTAAATCTTAAATTTTCAAGTTTATTTCATTAGAAACTGTCCCTATGAGATAGGGGCATTCTAAATTTTTATTCGGGTTGACATCATCCTGTATACGGATAACCCCGAATAAATATCTAAATTCATCAACACAAATATTCCTTTATATAAAAGGATGTCATTTTTTTTTATGTTAGTAATTATTTTTCAAGGTATATGAAAGTGATCTTCCAAAAGTTTGGGATACCACCTTCTCCAATATACTAAGATTTTAAATGTCAAAAAAGAGGCTTTTGTGACTACACACTCTAACAAGTTGAGCCAAAATAGCTTGAATATTTCAATAGTCTGAAGCATAAGGTTTAATTGGCTATAAAAAATAGGATTCAGTAGCCCAAATGTGGCCGGATTACTGGCAACTTTATCTACTCAACATGCTATAAGAAAAACCATAGTAATGAAACCACCACTTTGTTAACCTGTTAGTAGGGATTGTAGAAAGTATGAAAGCTAAATTGACTGGATAAGCTCAAGTGATCATAGTCTACCAAATTCTCCTAATTGATTGGAGAATTAAAGTTCTGCTGAGAAGGAAGAGTCGCAAGCAATTATAAAATATGTGTAGGCTCCAAATTTTCAACCACAAATGATGACTCTAAATATACTAACTTTAGCATATTCAACATTAGAAAGATAATTTATTATAGCTAAAGTCTAAAACTTGAATGGGTGTAAGAAGTCAGAATTAATAAGAGTAAATATGATGGGATCACTGGAAGCTCCGTGTACTTAACACACCATAAGAAAGGTCATAGTAGGGGAAACCCCATCTCAGCAACTAGAGGAAAAGGAGCTATCAAATCTGACTTTACCTAATATGATGAACTCTAGTTACTTGGATTGAAAGCTCCTCTGTTGGTTAAGGATCAAAATACTACCTATATTTGGAACTATCAACTAAATCAAAAACCTGCAAATCCTTTAATAAATTCATAAAGCATAAAGAAAGGATAGAAAGAATTTTTCTTCAATAAGTCAACCAAAGCATAAAGAGAAAAAGTGAAGAAAATATCCTAAAGTTCACATAAATCCTAAGGCTAAACTAAGAGGATTTTTATCGTCATCAATAAGTCTATTATGCATGAATCTTTCGATCAATGAGTTCGCTCTATCGACCTATTACAAATCTAAAGGGTTTAGGGTCACTGACATCTACTCCATCAATCCCACCAAAGTAAGAAGCACATGGAAGAAGGTAGGAAAATCTCTTAATAAGTTAGTGAAGAAAAATTAGGTAATTTTTCACCAATGTAAGTTGCACAAAGCATAGGGTAGAAGAACCTAAAATCTCAGGACTCAAGCTAATGCTGCAAAAAAAAGCATCATAAATGGCATCTATAAATGTCCCTAGAGACAAGAGGCATTTTAAATATTTATTTAAGTCAACATCACACAGTGTGTCAAGTTCCCTAAATAAATATTTAAAATTCTATGTTAAAATGAAGCTAATGGAGGGAAGAATGGAAGATCCTCCATAAACTACCCTTCCTTCTATAGTTCCCATTCCGCTATCTCTATAATATCTGTAGTTCACAAATTTTCATTGAATATTACTCACCCATACCTTGTGTGCTGGATTTCACCTCGATATCATAACCATTCATGTCAATAAGAGGAAAAGGAATGAGAGCCTTTTGCTCTTCCCCACCTTCTATTTGCAAGCCCCACATCCTCTTCTCCTTCCATACACAAATCTTCCCAATGCTCAGTACCATGACTAGTTTATAGAAGCCCTAACACCAACCCGATGTGGCTTCCTCTAAACTCATAAAGATCCCATCGACTGCATACTTCAGACTAAACTGCACATCTTGGTCACACTCCAAACTTAATATCTCTCACACCTACCCCATCGCCTTAACCTCTTACTTACTTTGGCACCATCTTCTGTATTCTAACCTCATAACCCTTAAGCATTTTGGTTCCTCAAGAGAAAGAGATAGATAGAGAGAGAAAGAAATTTCTTCTACCTAGCCACAGCAGCCACAAATCCACTGAACTCCTCTTGCTCTAGCCTGATGTCAGCAACTCCGTAGGCCTCTTCTTTGACCGAACCTCACATCCGACCATATCTTTATCCCAAGTCATAAGCCACATATATAAAGGTAAAATAAAATAGGGTTTTACTTAATTATTTCATATTATTACTATTAGTTTTTTAATATGATGTTATTATTAATTTTAGTGTTAATAATAATATTACTAATGAAATAAATATTATTATTATTGTTAATAATAATATTATTATTAATAATATTATGGTTTTTTTGAAAGTAAATATTAAAAAAAAAAGAGAACAATGCAAAAAAAAGAAAAAGAAAGCAAAAAAAGAGAAAATCCCAAAAGAAAAGGAAAATTGAAAGTTTAAAAAAGAAAAAACAAAAGAAGAAAAAAAATAAGAGTTAGAAAAAGAGATGATTTTGTGTATTTTTGTGTGCACTTTATTTGCCATGATCACTACAGATCCCTTGTTGATGTATGTATAACTTTCTCTAAACCAAAAACCCAATTTTAGATGCTTGCAGTGTGATAAACAACCACCCATGTGTGATTTTCTTAGCACGGTGGAAGGAAGTTTGTGGCAATACTCACGACGAGGTAAGTAATGGGTAATCCCCCTAAGTCCTATTTTCGGTGTTCGAAGCCTGCCAACAAAGCCACTATTCTTGCTTTTCTTGGCATTGTGGGAGGGAACTCGGTGTGGTGCCTATAGTGAGGCTTGCAATCCTTGTATGGTGGGGAAAAAATACAAGTACACATACAGGTGGAAAAATTACTTTTTCAAACATGTGTTTTTGAAGACTTATGCATACCTTTCCTGGAATGGTAGGCACGAATACTATGGCCACGATGTCCCTGGACACCGATCGTGCACGTCTTTCTTGACATAACAGGTAGGCTACAACTCATGTAGTTTCTCTTAAATGGGGGAGATGCTAGGAGGCTGCCAAAATTTAGAGAAAATAGAGGACCTAATTTAAACTAAATGTAGTGTACAATAACTTGGGCTTGAGATAAATGCAAAAGACCTAAATTCAAGAGGACCGCAGGGAATTGGACAGTTGAATGTATTATAATGAACATAACTTAATGTTTAAAACCAAACCTAAAATTTGCAAGATAAAATAAACCGTGCAAGAAATATATAGATATGAAGGGTAACAACATGCAATTAGCAATGTAAGTCCACCAATCAATATCATGGAAGTTATTATATCAACTCCAAGGTAAAAATCAACAAGCGAATAGAGAACTTATGTATAGCTTTCAAATGAGCTCTAGACAACAAAAACATTTGTCTCATGCAAGTGGAGGGATTTATTATATTCAAATGAACAAGCAAAGATTCATGTATCTCACTCAAGAGCAATAACAAGTGAATTCATACATGAATCGATTGTAAGCAAACATGCAAAGTCATTAGAAAATATGTTATCTACAAATGACTAATGGTCTAGCCACATAAGGGAACATAATTTTAGTTTTAAAAAATTTAACCTCAAAAGGATGTCAAGGAATAATCACATTGGTTGAAACATAAATATCAGTAGAGAATGTGATGACCCTACTCTATTTGATATCAATTTTCAATTGAATTCATTAAACATCAACAAGTGAGGAGAGCAATACATGATTAACATGATGAACTCTAAAAAATAATGACGATAACCAACACTGGTAAATAAAGAATGTCATGTCATTAGAGAGGAAGAAATGAAGTTATGATGAAGAAGACTCGCTTGCAAGTCAATATGCCAAATTCTTACAAATACAAATTATTTATAAGTGGTAATGAGATTCCTTGCAAGTAGAGGATTTGGAGTAATTATGATGATTACAAGGACATGATTGAAATAATGAGCAACACCTATAAATGATCAAGCATGTGTAAATCCATAAGTGATGAAAGTCAAAAGGCATATACAGTTTAATTGCATGCAAATATCAATAAGCTTCATGAGTAGAGGTATGTAGTGCAACATGTAATGATTGTAAATATTGACTGAAGGTTCATCTACAAGCAAAAATCAAGAACTAATTGTATACACAGTCATTCACATAGAGTTAGTGACAGTTAAATACATTGCCTATGAATAAAAAGAGAGATTCATAGTGCAAATAAAACAATTCACCAGAAGAATATCTACATATCACATTGAAACATATGCAAGCTAATACAATAACTTGATAGCTGATATCCATGAAGAGATTGGTGATTAATATAGCTCAATTAACTATTGATAACAACATGCAAACATGCAGGAATATGCTTGAAAATAAGGTACGAAGATACAAAATGAGTATAAGATGTCCTTATAACTGACGCCAACTAATTTGCAATAAGGCATATTGTACCATAAGCATTAATGGTTGATATACGATGAATATAAAAGACTCCTTTTAGATACTGATGAAAGGGTATGATGAGTCTTATAAATGCAGATATAGACCCAAGATGCTATCTATAAGTAACAAAAAGAGGCACTGTAGTCAATTCAAATACTAGTAGATGAATTGGGAAAATATATATTTATGTAGCTCGCCCACAAGTAACATTAGGAAGCATAAAGAAGGAATTCACAACCAATGCAAGACTACAATAGATTACATAAAGAATGCAACAAATGCAAATTCCAATGCACTTATATAAGAAACCTGCTATACACTTAACATGCCATCTACAAGAAGGTTGCAAGGGAACTACAATAGATGGAAACATCTACAAGTGATAGTTTTTTTTTTTTTTTTTTTTTTTTGAAGAAAGCAGGAATGCTATATATAAAAAACTGAAATCAAATTACAAGACACTAATATCCGACTCCTCCTTTAAAAATTAATAAAGGAAGGATGGATATAGCTCCAAGATTCATCATACCAAAAAAAGATTTAAAACAAGCATAATTGAAGTTTTTAATAAAAGAGAGATCAATAGCACTTTTGTTACCTGCCTCCATTTCTTTCTTGATGTGATTGATAACATTTTTGTTATCCCCTTCAATAATCAAGCCTTTATATTCCAACATCCAATCTTTGATTATGTGCTTTAAAGAAGTGATGGATTGAAGTTCTAAAGCACCTGAATCCCAATGAATAAGATTATTACTAAAAGACAAAAGTAGTCTTCCATGATGATCTCTAAATACTCCTCCTATGCCTGACTTATAGGATTTATGAAGAGCTGCATCTATGTTGACCTTGATCCAATCAGGTGGAGGAGGGTGCCAATAATTGAACAACCTAGATGGCTGATTAACATCCTCGAAGTCTGAATTTGGACATATATTATTTCTGGAAACTGCAGTGTAACTAACAGCCACAAAAGCTGTAAATAATGGACTGGGAGCCTTCTTCTCATGAACAAACTAATTTCTTGCTCTCCATGATAGATAAATCGTATTACAAAATAGATTTATCATCCATAAGCATTGTTTATCAAGCCAACTATAGCAATTTTCCATAGAAGCGAAGACAGGGAATCAAAATCCCCAACGGTTCAGAATATCAAACACGTCATATAATTTTCTGTAACCATATATAATGTGTTCAAGATCTTCTACCTCATCACAACCTCTAGGACATTTATCAAATCCTACTAATCTTCTATAGCATAGAAATTTATTTGTTGGTATTGCATTATTGAGAATTCTCCACCAGAATAATTTAACTCTAGGATTTAGTTTGCTTTGCTGAACCAAAACAGAGAATTATCACCAGAATTTCCATTTTCCTTAGCTTCAGAAGCTAATACTATTATCATTTTCCCAGAGAAATTGTGAATGAGCTATGTTTTGTCTTCTTCATTGTTAGAATGAATCTTCATAGCAGAAATGAGAAGCACCAATTCTTCCCCAAATAATTTCTTCAACTCCGAGATGTTCCAAGTCTCATTGGATATGAATCTGTCTACTATGGAGTCTTGTTCAATAAGTGTATTTATAAATGTAGGCCATTTCAACAAACATTTATCCAAAATCCAAGTGTCATGTAAAACACTAATGGATTTTACGTTGCTAATTCTCTTTCTTATAATAGGATTATAAAATTGTTCTCATTGCAAATCAATTTCCAAGAGTTAGAACCTCTGTTGCTAGCTGATAACTCATCCGGAATAGGACCATATTTAGGGTAGAGAATTCTGTGCATGATAGACTCTTTCTCATGAATATATCTCCAAGCTAGTTTGTCCCTTAGAGTACTAACCTTCTTACTGCTGGAATTGATACCAAGTCCTCTCAGATTCCTTGGTTTGCACATCAATTCCCAGTTTGCATAATGAAGACCTGCTGAACCGTCACTTTTTTTTCCATAAGAAAATCTTGCACATTTTGTCAATTTCCTGCAGCACCTTCTTAGGAACCAAAGAAAGTGTAGAATGGTAAGTAGGATAAGAAAGTAATATAGATTTTACTAATGTGATTCTACCAGCTAAGGAGATATGCTTCCCACCCCAAACATTCAACATGCTGAAAGCTTTATCAATAATAAACTGAAAATCTGATTTTTTCAATCTCATCAAGGCTACTTTAGTTCCCAAGTAAGAGAATTCTTGTACTTCTTTGAATTGCATGATCTTACAAATTTTCCTTCTTCTTCTTATCTTCACTAATTTCTCGAAAAGGATACCTGATTTTTGCAAATTTATTCTTTGCCCCGTCCATCCACTATATTTCATGAGGATCTCTTTAACATCTTTTACAGATTTAAGGTTGGCTTCAGAGAAAATCAGAATATCATCGACATACAATAGATGGGAAACATTTGGACTATTGGAAGAAATACCAATACCAATCATTCTTCCCTTTTGTAAAAAGGCATTAGAAAGTAATTGAGCACACATAACAAATAGAAATGGAGAAAGAGGGCATCCTTGCCGAAAACCACAATGAGCATCTATCCATTTAGAATTGGAACCATTAATCATAAGAGAAAATTTAGGACCAGTAACACATTCCACAATAAGATTAGCATAAGTAATAGGTAATTAAAAGTAGTCCAAGATTTTGATCAAAGTAGGCCAACCCATGGAAACATAAGCTTGTTCCATGTTAATTTTGAAAGAAACTAATCCCTTAGAAGCTTTGGAATGCCTAATTTTGTGAAAAACTTTTTGAGTTACTAGTACATGGTCAAATATAGATCTTCCTTTCAAGAAAGCAACTTGCTCCTCCGTTATTAATTTAGGAATTACTAACAAAAGTCTATTTAGAAGAATCTTTGCCACAATTTTAAAGACCGAATTACAAAGACTAATTGGTCTAAAATTGGAAGGAGTCATAGGTTTTTTTATTTCGGGAATCAAGAAAATGTTAGTATACTTCCAATTCTCATTCATCTTCCCATGTTTTAAGAAGTGTTCTATAGCTTTCCATAAATCATTCTTAATGATATGCCAATAATGCTTGAAGGAGTAGGATATACCATCATGTCCCGGTGCAATATTACTTCCAAGCTCTTTTATGACTTTCTCCAACTCTTCAAAAGAGAATTCCTTGCTCAGCAATAATTTATGATCTTCCATTAAAGCCTTTAATGGGCTCGGCCAACCATTTAAAATGCAGTTTTTGAATTCCCATTTATTGCAGAAATACTGATACAGAACATGTTATACCTCCTTCTTCTCTTCGATTATCAACCTTGCTCATTTTTTCGCTTGTGAATGTAGTTTGTGTTTCTCCTTGCACTAGCATATGCTTGGAAAAACTGGAATTAGAATCTCCTTCCACCAACCATTTGATCTTTGCTCTTTGTTTCCACCATGAATTGATTCTAGCCAAAACCAAATTGAGTTCATCAATTTTGGCCTTTAGTTTCCATTGTTCTTCTAAACTGAGAATACCAGATTCAGCTTTGATTTCCTATAATCTCAAGATATCATTTTTTAAATCTTCTTTGGAATTGTTTAAAGATTTAAACTTAGCTTTACTCCAATAGTAAAGGTCCCTTAAGGACCTTTTCAATTTCTGGTTTAATGCTTGAGCTGGATCGCCTTGAGCTTTCCTCTTCCACGAATCTCTGACAATTGCTGTAGAGGCAGAAAATGAGGTCCAAACCTCTTCAAATTTGATAGCTCTCTTCCTTGGTGTAGTAAAGTCCAGTAAATTCAACAAAATCGGACTATGATCCGATGCCAACCTAGCCAAATGTCTCACCAAAAGCCTGTGAGAAGTATTGAAAGTTGCTAAGTTAATTAGGCACCTATCCAGCTTTTCAAGAATTTTTTCAGACCCTTTTTAATTGTTTCTCCAAGTAAACTTTGTCCCAACACAAGCTACTTCATGCAAGTCATTATTTGAGATGAAAGCCTTCATCTCCATTGGCCTCAAACTACAAACAAACTTCCTACCACCTTTTTTTTCTTCTTTATTCAATAAACAATTAAAGTCCCCCCCCCCCCCCCCCCCCCCCCCCCCCCCCCCCCCATTATCAAAGGGAAGTCTTTGATCATGTGCATCTCAAGCCTTTCCGATAGGTTTCTTCTTTTATAGACATCTTTGTTTCCATAGATCGTAGGAATTCTCCAAGTTCCTTTATTGATCACTTTAAGATCTCCAACAATCAATTGTGAAGAAGCCTCCAACAAGTTGAAAGAAGCCAAGCTCTGTTTCTACAACACCATAATGCCCCCTGAGAGATTTTCAGAGGGATAAAGAAAATAATCCCAACCATCACCTACCATTTGATTAATTAATTTATTGTCCACCTCAGTCATCTTAGTTTCTATTAAACCAAGGAAAAACAAACCATAATCTTTAGAGAACTCCCTTATATAAAGAGAAGATTTTAATTTCTTAGCTCCTCTACAATTCCAAAATCCAATTGAAGACATTTAATAATCAAAGGGGAAAAGGTTCCCCGCCCTTCCTTTAGTCTCTCCTTCCAATTTTCTACTTCTTAGACTCAGTTTTATAGGACCCAAACTCTTTAATTATTTAGTTCCTTTGTTCTTCACTTTACTCAAACTATCTTCTAGCAGCAAAATCATGTCTTTCGATTCTTCACATTCTATCACATCTTCATTAACTCCACTACATGAAATAATTCCTGACTTCTCTTTTAGATCGTGAGCTTTTTCACTGAAGTTGATTATTTCATCTTCCTCCATCATGTTGTTTAAAACTTCAAACCGGTTTTGAATGCAGGGATTGTTCTCTAAGATCTTTTCTTCTGTCTTCTTGTTGATTTCAGAGTTGAAATCTATTAATTTCCTACCATTATTTTCATTAGTTTCCTCCAAAATATTCTCTCCACAGAGAGTGTCTGAATTGTCCAGAACTGATTTAACATTATAACTCCTTCAACTTCTTTCTGTTTATCTATAACTTCTTCCATAGTCTTCTTAGCATTTTCTGGTTGCCGAACCCATTTGTTCTGAAAAATGACCTTCTTCCCTCTCTTCCTCCCATAGTTAACATGTATCCATGGACCATAGCTATCTTCTTTGCTTTTGTTTGGGTCATCTTTGAAAAATGAATATGTTTGAACTTTCTTTGAGTTTGCATCTTCATTTTCCATAGAACTAATTTTTTTCCTTTTAATCTCCGTGGTTGAAACATTCACTGATACTGGACAGAATTTATTTAGATGCCCAATTTTACCACATTTGTAACATATGTTTGGCATTGTTTCATAGGTGATCTTCTGGTAGAATCTTCCTGTAGCTCCTTCTACCCATACGCCCATTGGTAATTTGATGTCCAACCCGATCTTTACACATATTCTAGCAAACTCACGCCTTCCCCACTGGAACATGTTATCATCAATCAGAAAGGGAGTTCCAACCTTAGATGCAATTCGACAAACATTGATTTTATCCCAGCTTTGTAAAGGGAGTTTGGGTAATCTGATCTAGACCGGAGCCGTTAAACCTTTCAATGAACATGGATGGAATTCAGGGGACCATTTATCTAGTCCAATAATGCAGCCATTCACATGCCATGGTCCATTATTAAGGACCGAATTCATTGCCTCTATTTCTTCAAATGCACACAGGGCCCATCCTCCTCTTAGCAATGTCATGTGAAACTTGTCATAATGGTTCCATTGTCTTCTCAATTCCGATCCTATGATATGATAAGGGACTTCCTCTCCAAATACCTTAACAACCAAAGACTTCAGAAGTCTGTTAGTATTACTAGTTTCACTATCTTGATGATGTTTCACCACTCCTTCAAAATTTTCTCCGTAGTCAAAATTGATAACTTTGAAATTTGGCATCATGTTCCAAGCCGATATCAAATCCTTTTTTTCTGGCTGAGGTATTACAGGATTCAAAACTTCAGTAGTCTTGCAGTTTCCCAGAACAGCTAATTCACAAACTCGAACATTTTCCCAATCTTTTTTAGCTTTCTTTCCTTCTGCTTTAGATGGGTTGTCTTTCTGTAATTCTGGAACTATAATGTCTTTTTCTACCGTCGATATCTCCTTCGAAGTCTTCATATTGATGTCTTCAGATTTCGAACCTTCAGCAGATGATGAATTATCCTCCGATTTTTCCCTTCCAAGATATTCGACTGAAACTTTATCAATCACGGGATATATTCCAACATCCTAATTCTCAGCTTCCTTCTTCCTCAACTTTTTTACCTTTTCCAAAACATTCTTTATTCTTCACCGGGGAGTGGTAGCCTCCCTCTCGTATCACCAAAGGTTTAGTAGAAAACCTTAACCTGGGATCTTGATCGAACGTCTTGTTAACATTACCGAAAGCAGGGGGAGAAAAGCCTTGACTACTTCGCTGGAGAATCTTCACTAGTGCCACCGTAGAGATGCAACTATTACCATCGCCGGAAGATGGAGGTCGGCGATACTCCAACGTCATCGAAGACGGAGAAGAATTGCGGGAAAAATCAAAAATTTGTTATTTTCTCTCGCTAGGATCCGCAAATTGGTCTCATTCATGCAAGGAAGGATTATTTGCTAGTGATAGTAGGAGATTTGTTAGTGCACTACAATCGATCTGAGGAAAAAATCAAGTAGTGCACGATTATCTACCTTTATGAAATAGGCAAATGCAAAAGGACCATGACAGACATGACTTCTATAAGCCGCCGTAAAAGACCCATAAAATATTCAAAAATGCCTGTGCACATGCACCGTAATATGTATACACATTTGTACATAGAGGGGAACGTATAAAACACATGCATGGCCCCTATAAGCGTGTTATCGGAACACACGTGATGTCTAAGGATGTTACTTGGGTCAATAAATGAAACCAAGTTCGAGCTCAATCTTTCTATAAGGGTAGATATTAGTTGATATAGCTCGAACTATCAAACAAATATAAGGTCATTGTATCAACTGAAATACTTGTTTTGATTAGTTCATATATGGTCTTCAAGGTCGATGAAAAAATAAATTCATTAATAAAAGCATAAAGCCTACAAAACCCAATCCTTTGTCGACAGCTTTATAGAGTCAACAAGGTTCAATCCACAAATGAAAATGATAAAAAAATCCGAATAATGACTATTTTAAACATAAATCTCAATCCGAAGGGTTAACTTCAACCATTACAAATGCCTCCAAAAGTCCACAAAGTTCAAATTCTAACAAAATATAAATATTTTCAAATGACCCCAAACACTGTGATGTTGGACGTATTGAATGCATATCTCAACTGCAGGGGTTAATTCTAAATATCTAAATTCCTTCCAAGTTTCACCCAAATACACACCAAAATTCCTAACCCAAAAATACCAAAATTTAATATATTTAAAAATGAAATCCTATCATAAAACACTTAAAGCAAAATCTATCCACCCTCCGAAAAAAGTTTGTCAGGAGGACAAATTAAAATTTACTTTAGCTCACATACAGCAAATGCTTATTCAAAAATATCACATGATTCATTCATAAACAGTCTCCTACCAGCAGGGACATGGCATGTGTCCCTTAGCAGTGGTTTTGCCACCAAATAGGACCATAGGTAAACGATTATGACTGGGGCCCTTTGAACCTGGTGGTTTACCGCCAAATGACACTACTAAATTATGGTTATTGTCAGAGCCCTTATGCTCCTCAACGCCATCGAATCCTTGTGATATGAATTAATAGGATATAATCGATAGGGCACAAAGTTTTATGTTAGCTATGGTGGATTCAAATTTGACCCCTTGGGCAAATATTCATTCTAGGTCTACAAGGTACCCTCGGACGAATCAATGCATGGTTGTTGACAAGGATCCTTATGTTAGCTTGAGTCGGCTATGTTCTCTAAGTAGACCAGGGTCCAGAATAGCCCGGGATGATAAAACCATGAGATATTAATCGGGTCCATCATCTTTTCCCCCACCATCCACTTTAAGTGCATGGTGGTGCAATTTCAAATTTTGCAAGGTGGTGCAATTTCAAATTTTAAATATTAAACCTTTCAAATTCCAAATGCCTATATTGTTACTATGTGCCAGATAACACATATTTCTATGTATCGTATTGACGAGTAGCCGTAATCGAAAGTTTTATCTGGTTATTGGAAGGGGTAATTAATTGTAGGGGCTTGCGCCTGTAGGAAACTTGAACTTAGATAATAAAGTCCTCGCAAAATGAGAACAAAATCTTGGGTAGTGTCTTATCTACAAACTCATCTGCCTTCACAAAATTTGTCCCATAACTTAATCCATTAAAACTCTTTCGAAAAAATAGCGGGGGAGCCCACACACCTCATTCTTGTCTTTCTTATTTTTGATTGTTGGAATATGACTTAGGCTACAATGACTTCTAAGTTATTCACATAAAATTTATTTACCCTAACCTATTTGTTTGTCTGAACATTCCTTTCGAAGAGCATAACTAACTGTAGCTAAAGTTAATTTGGAAACGACATTTTTTTTTTTTGCATATCTTTCCGTGTAATTAAAGATGGTGTCACAATCTACTTTTGATCCTTACAGAACATGGTTAATTGAGTCGTTTGGAAGAACCAATTATCCTGCTCATCCGAGTTTGACTTTGCAACAGAATGATCTTGTGAACCTCATATGGTGTAAACTGAGTTGATAGATTATGCCTGGTTATTTAGAATGTTCTTGAAGCAATATTTAATATCATTAAACCATTGTTGTAATTAATAATTAAAGTATATTAACCTCAAGTTTAAGTGGTGTTTCTTGGTTCATATAAGAAAAACCCAACTGGTGTTGAACTCCCAGCAAGCAATAGTAGAAGCCCTGCTAATAAGTCAATGATTTGGATGGCAAATAATTTTTTAATTTTTTTTAAACCCACGGAGGGGCCTACGTGTTAATTTTAAAAATCAGTTACAATGTCCTTAAAAGGACCCACCAGCTCGCTACTGCTCTGGAGAGCTACAATCAAAATAGAAATAAAAAAACCTTAGAGCCGGTAGTTCCATATCCTACGATTACAAAAATAACAAGAAAAAGATCCGGACTGTGGGGAAATAGCACCTAAAAAAGGAAGTTCCAAATAATCTCGTTCCGCTCGAGCTTCCTACAAAAAAACATAAGGGAAAAGGAAAAGTAAAACAGGAAAGAAAAGAAAAGAACCTTGCATTCGTTTAAGTTCCCAAAAAAATAGTTGATAGGTAACCTGCAAGAAATTCTCAAAAAAGGAAAATTAATACAAACATATTTTACCCAATTAATAGAGACTTTCAGATATCTATTGGGGGTCCTAATGCCAAAAAAGAAAGAAAAAAATAAACATAGCCAGTAGTAAAACTCAGAGATCCAGTCATCAATACATAACATCCGGCCATGCCAACCCTCCAACCAGCCAACCATCAAATTATAAAGGCATTGACAGCGAGATAACCCACTAAGCCCAGTAATATCCTCAGTGGATGTAGACAGCAAAGCTAAAATCAAAACATAAATCATGGAATTCATATAGGTATCAGGCATAAACCAAAACATTCTCACCTCAACCAGAATAGACTTTCTGCCAATAGTGTACAAAGCTTGAAAGCAGAAAATAAGACCACCAAACAAAAGCTTAACAGACCTAATACCCAGGATAACAGAGAAGCCAAGCCTGAAAAAAGTAGAATCATAAAAAAAACCTTTTAAAACCTTGATAGCCTGAGCAAAATAGATCACAACTTTACGGATCTAAATAGACAAAATCCCATGAGGTCTTAAACCTTGAAGATATAGAAAATCAAAGCCACCAAAACTAGCATCAACCAGGTTAAGCAACCAAAAATAGAGAGAATAATGATAGAACTTGACAGGCACCTTACCAGTAGCAATAAAACAACAAAACAGCCAAATATAAAGAAACATTTTATCATAATGAACTTGACTAAAGTAGATACCATTAAAACCCCTGAAATAGTAGTAACCAATAGTAAAAGGAAACCCACCAAATAACCAAAATAATGAGAGCTTAACCATGTCTAATCTAAGGAAGGACAGTTTTATCAAGGGTGATCATACCTTTCAAAAGAGAATTTAAATTGGAAATATTCAAATCTTGATAACACTCAAGCTGACAGCCAAAATTTGCCGACCAGTCAGCACAGGCATTTGCTTCACGATAAATATGAGAGATATTAAAATTGAGAGAAGACAGAGAATTTTTAATTTTCCTAATAAGGTAAAAATTTTGAGGATTTCCCTGAGCATGGTTATTAATAATTTGAATCACAAGATCAGTATCCACCTCAATCCAGACATTTAAAAAACCCATCTTAATGCAAATATCAATACCAAGAGAAACCCCAGTGAGTTCAGCAGTAATAACAGAGTAAGTATGCAAAGGGCTAGCAAAGGCAGCTAACACCTTACCCTCATGATCACGAATAATACCACCCGTGCCAACAACAGAGTTTCTCACAGAACCATCGGTATTCAATTTCACAAAAGGAAAAGAGGGCTTCCTCCAAAAAACAAGTTTGGGTGAAGACCTGTTAACATTCTCACCCACTTTGATACCAAGAGAATCAGCCAAAAAGCAAGAGTTATTGCAGTTCTTAATAGTAATTAAATTACATGAGGACAGATGCATAATTTTGTGATGGATATTAGAGATAATAACATTAGCATCAATCTTAATATCACAATGTTTGGATTCATTTCTCTCTTTCCAAATGAACCATAAAATAAGAACAGTCAAGTTTAAAATGTGAGCCTTAGAGTTGATCATCCACTCTTTCAATAAGGAATGGAGGTCATTGTAAGTATCCAAATGATTCAGTTTAGCCAAAGCAAAGTAGTGATGCCAAATCTTCTTAGCTATAGTCCCATTCACAAAAAACATGATTAACACTTTCAATGTTAGAGCAACATTGGCATTTGGAAGGGAAACTAAAACATTTTTTCTGAATTAAAGTATCAACAGGATTAAAGCCTTTAAGACATCTCCACGCTAAAATGGAATAAGATGTAGGAATAATGTTATGCCATAAAGAGGAGTAAAGAAGAGAATAGTTGTACCTATACCTGTAGGAATCCCACACTTTTCTCATCTAGAAATTACCCGAAGAAGACAACTTAAAGAGAATTATATCCTTGCAAAAACAAATCTAAGGGAATCAGCATAATCATATCAACAATAAAAGAAGGAATAACCTCCAAAAGTTTATCAACATTCCAGCTCCCATTTGCAATAAAATTAGAAACCTTAATATTATCTATAGAAGAGGTATTTAAATAATTATCAATCTAAAAAGGACCAATCAAATTATCTTGCCAAAAGAAAACATTACCGTTACCAATGCCCCATTGAATGAAATGTTCGGCAGTCCACTTGATTTTACAAAGTCTTTTCCAGGTCAAAGAATCAGTGGCTTTATAAACACCAAGCAGAGGGTTAGAATCTTTACAATATTTAGCGTTCATAAAACGGGCCATAAACTCTCATTAGATCTGAAAGAGAAACCAAAGTTTATGAGAAAAAGCTTGCACCATATTAGTAAGATTTTTGCAACCTAAACCACCTTCATTATAAATGCCACAAATCTTGTTCCAAGAAGCCCAACAAATACCATTACTATTAAGTTTGGAACTCCAAAAAAATTTGTTTATCATTCTCTCAATTCTAAGGCAAATAGTAGCAGTAGGTTGAAGAGTATGCAATAAGTAAATTGGTATAGAATGGCAAATAATTACTTCTTATATCATTAAAAAAGGGTAAGGTTAGTTTCATTTTGGAGCATCAAGTTAACAGTCAAAATGTTGTGCAACTAAACAATTGGTATTACAAAAGATTTGGATAAACATTTTATTAATATTTTGATCAAGATTTTTATCAGAATACATTTTGAATTTACCGAATTGATTATAAGATAAATAAAACTAGAATTTTGATTAATTCTGATGAAGAACACATCTTTAAAACATTTAATGATTTCAGGCAAAATTTAATGATATCCAGATCTTAATTATTTCCTGTGAATTTAGTCCGTCTGATTCTTGTCATGGCAAGCTTAACGGCAAGATGACATTTTTTTTCGAATGTGCTCTAGGAATAGGAGAGCTGGTCAAGAAGCAGTGGAGATGGAGAGAAATACCTTTCCACGCTATTTCCATGATAGAAGGAATATTGTAAATTTTCTATCAATTATATGACAGTTAAACCTCATTCGGTTCAATAAAAAGATCTTTCTTAGAAATTGTTTAAGGGGGGCTCGTGGGGCTGGTTTAGTTAATGGCCATGGAAGCCCAATAAGAAGAGCATATCTTGTTCTCTTGTGTTCAACGGGGCAATCTCGTTGCCTTATTGGACTATGACAGCTAGTTAATTGTAGAATAGTATTAAATCAAAATCTTATTATTCTCATTTCAAGATTCAAAGGAATTAAAATCATGTGTGTGACTGGCTAGTTGAGAGAAACAAATCCTTCATACAATCCTCACGTTTGAATTCCTTAACTACCCAAAAAAAAAAAAAAAAAGGATTCAGAGGAATTATCGGATAAAGTATAGCAAGACTTTAAGAGTGAAAATCAACAACAGTGCTTGAAATTCGAGGTACAATTTTCTTTTCATTTTATTTTTTGCATTTGCATGTAAAGCATGTTTTGTATTATGAATTAAGAAAAGAGGGTGTGTATTTTAATTTATTATTATTTTTTTTAATACTTACACCAGCACGAATAAATGTGATAGAGTATGGGAGAGGCAAGATTTGGCAATCTTCAACTTTAATACTGCATTGTCTAAAGAAATTTTTTGGACAGTAAGATGCAAGTCCTGTAGGCTAATAATGATTTGCTTAAAGAAAATTATGGGACCGTAACATGCAGGACATGTAGGCTATCTTAAAACAGAAACTCTTTTTTCTTTTATCTTAAAACAGAAACTCGAACACACATAAATAAATAATTAGGTTTTCTTATATGAAACTCCTGAAGGGATAAAATCGTAAGGCACTGACTGCAAAAGCTCAATATAAAAAAAAATTGCTAACCCGGTAGGAGCGTGTACGTATATATATGGTTGATGACATCAACGCATTGAGTGAATACCAATATTTAAAAGGAGGATCAAAGTAGACTACAACATCTTACATGCTGAGATCTTGAACTTCATAATCTCCAAACGCCAACCGGCGAAAGTCATTGCTGTCATGGACGATGCATCTAATTCGACAAACATGCCAACAAAGTAGTCATAAAAAAGAACATATGAGCATTATGTAATCTTTTTGTGTTACCGAGCAACAAAATTATCGGCATCTTATATGTGTTTCCAACGCAACTACGTGGTAGCTTTGGAGCCCATGAACGAGTGTTATCTAGTATTTAGGAGGGGTCAAAGTAATTTGGGAGACTTAGGATTTATTTGGGACGCCATTAGATCATTAAGTTTTCTATACATTCAAGAGATTATTGTTCTAAAAACAGCTTTACAATACAGCAAAAAAATTGCCCCAAATGAAAACTTATGAAACACAAGAAAGCATTATCTGTTTTGCGATGTTTTAATGTCGGTCATCGAAATTACTAATAAAATGATGAAAGGATATACTAATCTATGGTCGCTATACAAGAAAATTTACAAAGTGCTTTTTTTAATAATAATGATAACTAGGGGCCCGTTTAGCTAAAATTTTTAGCTTTTTGTGTTGTAAAGAAAGCATCAAAAATATATTTTCATAAGTATTTGGCTACATGCTTTAAAAAAAGTACGTTTTAAATAATGTCATTTTATCTTGAAATTTGAAAGTAAAACTTTGAGCCTGTGTTGTTTTGAAGGGAGGGGGGGTTGGGGTTTGACATGTAAAATACATAATGTTGTGCAAATAACAATGAAAAACAACACAAATCACACAACAAAACACAATGAATACGATGCAATTTATGTGGTTTGGAAAAGATGCCAATGTCCCTAGGGAGGGGATGATTTTACTATATTGCGGAGAAATAAGATTACAATTGGCTCACTTTCAATCAATTACAACATGACCTCAACCTCTATATATAGATCTGTAACAAAAATTAGTAAGGAAAGTCTAATCAATGCTCTAATTAATGCAATAATTAAATATCCTAGAAAATGGCATAATTGGATCCCCTATTTTTTTTTTTAAACCCCTGGAGGGGCCTACACGTTAAATCACTACAGGAAAATCACTTATTACCGGCGGAAATTTCCGGCGGCTTTCCGGCGGTCTCCGGCGGTCAAATTTCCGGCGGCTTTCCGGCGGCGTTCCGGCGGTTTTTGACGGCTTAAAATTTCCGGCGGCGTTCCGGCGGATTTCCGGCGGTCTTCCGGCGGCTAATTTCCCCGCGAAATTTTGCGACGGCTAATTTCCCGCAAAATTATCCCGCGGAAATTTCCGGCGGCTTTCCGACGGCTTTTCGACGGCTTTCCGACGGCTTTACATAACTAGTTTATTTTAATAATCTATTAAAATAAAAATTTAAATTAATAATGTTTAATTATAATATTTAGAATTTTTTAATATAAATAAAAAAATACTTAAAACAGTTTTGCAGAAACGGCGCATTGGTCACGGGCAAGAGGAGGTCCAAAACTCAGCGAAGACAGCGCGGGAGCGGGCTCGTTGGCGCAACGCGAGCGCGGTCCGACGCGGTCTGGTCCGGCGCGACTCAAAGCCTGGCGCGACCGCCGCCGGAGCTGGTTGCTGGCGTGCCGCCGGAGCCGCCGGGGAGCGGTTTCAGCGGGAGCAATTTCCACCGGCGGTTTTTGCCGCCGGAAAACGCCGTCGGAAAGTATTTTCCTACGCCGTTTTTTCCGGCGGTGCGAAAGCCGCCGGAAAACCGCCGGAAAATTAAAAAACCGCCGGAAATGGCTCAAATTCCGCCGGAAAAAGCCGCCGGAAGTGGGTGATTTTCCTGTAGTGAATAAAAGCAAGTTACAGGTCTTTAGAGGAAAACAGCAGCTCAGAACTGCTCAAAAAGAGTACAAAACCAAGATAAAGAAAACATAAGAGCCAATTTTCTCCACTACCAACAGTTACAATAAACTCTAATAACAATCTACTGATGCTATAGACAAGCATCCAAAAAAGAAAGAACAAAGGATAGTAAAAAAAATCAGTCTTTCTGTCAAAAAAGAAACCTGGCCTGAACAGCTTCCTCTGCAAAAAAGAGAGACAACAAACATAAGACTATGCCAAAAAATAATATTAGCAACATAAATATAAGCAAAATAATGAAAGTAAACAAAATAGAAAATGAAGATCCAATTGAGATCAATCTCCAAAAACAAGACATAATAGCTCAGAGCACGCACAATCCAATCCTTCCCACCATAAGCTTTCCAGTAGACAAACCAACCTATCTTACTGTCAAGGCACTTGTTATAGAATAGAAGCAAAATGAGCTTCAAGATAAAATCAGATAGCAGCATATAGGAAGCATAGATAACAACACTCTTAAAATTAACAAAGCCAATCTTAGGAAGGTAACTATAATAGCTCAACATGTTAATAAAAAATAAGCTTCATTAGGAATATCCAAATGCTGCTCAATCCTACTCAGCTTGCCAACCACAAAGATCACCGAGCAGATCCTCCAGCAAAGCCCAGAATAACCAAAATCACAATTCTTAATAAACAGAGCACTCACCACATCAAACCAACAAAACAACCCCATAACAGAGAAGGAATAATAGCCCATCTCCAGAAATTTCAACAAGTAGCACATCCAGAGGAACACGGTTATAACCAGTAGAGAGCAGAGAAACGTAACATAAATCCAGATAGCTAGATTACCAGAGCAATTGCCAAAAGGCTAGTAGCAATTAAACAACCAACCAGTAATGTCAACAAACCACATCAAGGTCCCCTTATTCCTCCCAACACCCCAATAGGTAGGAGAGCAACAAAAGGATAGACCTTCAGTAATAAATCCAACAATATCATTGCTCCAGTCACCAACCAGACAAAAAAAACCAAAACCAATAACCACTCAGAAATACTAACAACAATATAACAATCAAAATTATACCAAAACCTCATAAGAACCATAAAATAGGCAAGGAACACAAGAGCAGCAACCAAAAGAACCACAACAAACCAACAACCCCCAAGACAAGGGACAAAATAGATACAGGAGAACGAGAGCAAACCCAATATTAAGAGTTGATATAAGGACAGCCATTAACATCCAATTTAATCATCCCAGACAACGGGCATGGAATATTATAGTGAATAACATCAATAAAGCCCCTAAGACTACAACCCCAATGGGCCAACCAAAAGGCACAAGAGTTACCAACCTTAGTCACCTGGCTGAAAGATGGCTTTAAAAGCAACAGTAGATTTTTGATATCCCTAACAAGATAGAAATAATTAGGACTACAACAAACATCTTCCAGAAGAGACAAAATGTTTAATACCACAACTAACTTCAATAACCACATTAGAATTGTTAAGAGAAATACATAGTTGAATACCATACAAAATGAATTTAAAAAGGGCAGAAACCTCATTACCATTCAGATCAGGACCCGCAAAAGCAATGATAAGGTGACCATTACAGTCTCTTATAATACCACCACAACCATTTCCAAGCTTAGTGTTAGCACCCATAACATTAAGTTTAAAAAAATTAGCATAGGGTTTGTTCCAATAAACAACAATAAGAACAGACCTAGCACCCTCCCAATTAACCCCTAGAGAATAACCAGCACCATAACAATTAGTAAATTTTTTTGTAGTGGTCAGCTTAACGGCCACAAGAGCAAGGATATTGTCTTTCACCCTTTGGATAACATTAAGATGATTCATCTTAACAATATTAAAAATAGAATTATTTCTTTCCAGCCAAAGGAACCACAAGATAAGGGAAGGAATAATATTGTGAATATGACCTTTAGTATCACTAACCCAAGAAATAAGAAGGGCATTAAGAGATAAATGAGCAATTAAAAGTGTTTAAATTGAACATATCATCAAAATGAGTCCACGTTCTAATAGCCACAGGGCCAGAAAGAAAAATATGATGCATAGATTCGGTGTGATAACATCATTGGCATTTAGAAGCTAAACTAAACCTTTTTTTAATAAGATTATCATCCGTAGGGATGAATTTATGGAGAACCCTCCACACAAAAATAGAGATAGTGGCGGGTATTGATTTATGCCAAATTTTAGATAAAATTCTATCCATGTTACCTTTCTCTCTAAAAGAATGCCACGCACTCTTAAAATTAAATTTACCGTTTCTGGAAAAGTCACTAAGCATGATATCATTGGAAGTAGTGTTAATAGGAAAGTTAAAAATACGATGAATAATGCTATCAGGAATCATGTTAGAATAATTTATCATAGTCCCAACCATTATCAGTAAAGAAAAAATTGACTTTAATCGAATCAGTAGAAATAGAATTTAAAAGCGTATCATTAGAGTCTTTACCAAGCCATCTATCTTGCCAGAATAAAATGTTACCTTCCCAAGGCCCCAAAAAATAAAGGGTTCCACCTCCCATTTAACCTTATAAAGCCTTTTCCAAACTTTAGAGTCCCCAATTTTAGAAGGAGTAGTAGTAGGATGCTTACCCACATAGTATTTAGAAATCATAAACTTGGCCGAAAGATTCTCTTTAGCACATAAGTTATACCAAAGTTTATAGGAAAAAGCCTTAGCAAGGTCATAAAGATTTTAGCAACCAAAACCACCTTCCTCTTGCACACCACAACACTTATCCCAGGAAGCCCAAGAAATTTTAGAAGAGGAAAATGTACCTTTCTAGAAGAACTTGCTAATAATCTTGTGAATCCTACTACAAACCTCTTGAGTAGGGAAGATAAGTTTGAAACATGTAAATAGGTAAAGCACAAAGTACACTTTTAATAAGAGTCAATCTACCACCAATACTGAGAAAATTAGAATATTTAAAACTAATAAAAGCTTTCCTAATCAATGCTAAAAAAACATGGAAGGATTTACATAATAATATCCAACTCATATTTCACGTTAGAAAGTGGAAGATGATAAAATAGACTCCAATATCAGAATGATTGCACCAAGATGATTACCTACGTACCCCCCCCCCCCCTCCCAAAGGGTTCAATCCAAGCATAATTATTCAAAATAAGTGAGCAATCAGTTAAGAACCCAATGTTCACCAAACTCGCCTAGAGTAGGTAAGCTTCTAAATTGGTAGTATTTTTGTTAGCTTGCTTGCTGGAATCTCATTGGTATCTATCTTCTTCAGTTGTACATTGCCTTCATTCGATCAAGTCCCAAATAAATGGTACCTTACTTCAATGTGCTTGGTATGACCATGATAAATTTGATTTCTGGCCAAGAATATTTCATTTTGACTGTAATAGAATACTATGTCTGATATATCTAATCAATTCCAAAGTCATCCAGTGGGCCGTGCATCCATATTGTTTCCTTCATCGCCTCTATGACTGTCGTGTACTCAATCTCTATAGTAGACAAAGTAACAACAGACTTAAGAATTGACCTCCAACTATGGAAAATTTCTATTTTAATAATAATGATGATAAGTAAGGGCCCATTTCACTCAATTTTTTTGTTATTTGTTGTATAAAAAAAGCATGAAAAATATTTCATTATGTATTTGGCTACATGCTTTAAAAGAAATATTTTTTCAATAATGCAATTTTATCTTAAAATTTGATAAAAAATTAATTTGAGCCTATCTGCTTATTACATTTAATTACCATTAATAAGTATCTTTATATAATTTTAATAAATTGAATTCTATATATGAAGCATTTGAAAATATTCAAGTATATTAAAATAAAATTAAATTAGTTAATAAAACCTTACTCATATATAAATTACATTTTTTATGCTTAATTGATAAAATGTAAAGCACATTAATGGATATTATTATGAATAAACTAAACCATACAGGTTAACTTTTATGTATCTCTAAGTTATTTTTTTATGAATATAACTTGAAATATTATATCTAATGCCTCAATCTATCCATCTTGAGTTCTTTATGATAAAATTTTGATCAAATTTTAGTTGTGAAATGTACATCATATATACATGCATAACCATATTGCACATCTATAAAAATTAATGCACCTGAAATACAAAGCATATTAGAAAATCTAAGCACTTGTTTGTTATAATCAAAATCAATAGATTACATGATGAGGCTCATAATGCCAACGATCACATCATAACATTTATATACTTAATTTTATTTGTGAATGTACCATATTCTAGTGATTATACCTAAAGTCCAAAGAAAAAAATTTTAGTTCTTCCATCACACTCATTTTAAATTCCTTAAATATTAATGATGAGAACTCTTGGCATAAACATTCATTATGTATCAAAATAATATCATTTACATAAACCTATATAATAATTAAATCATCTTCAATATTTTTGATAAAGATAGTTGCATTTACTTAACCTTGTTTAAAATCATAGTCAATCATAAAGTTACTTAGCTTATCATACTAAGCATGACTAGCATATTTAAAACCATATATGGCTTTCTTAAATTTATACACATAAGTAAAAAATTCATGGCAATCAAACTTTATGGTTGTTATATGAATACATCTTAGTCAACATAACCATTCAAAAAGGCACTGTTGATATCCATTCAAAATAGTTTAAAGTCCTTAAAACAAACAAAGGCAAGGAGGAGCATAATGGCCTCTAGTCTTGCTACTAGTGAAAGTGATTATTCAAAATCTATCCTTTTCATTTGTGCGTAATCTTGTGCAACTAACCTTACTTTGTTTCTAATAATACTTCATGAGTAATCTAGCTTCTTTTCAATAAGCCCATTTATTTCTCATTATATTTTAATCAGGGAGTCTTTGGATTAGATCCTAAATACCATTTATTACAAACTAATTTAGTTCTTCTTTTATAACTAATATCCAAGAATTATATTTAAAAGCTTATATATTTTTAGGTTCAGATTTTAATAGAAATGCTATATGTTCTACATCCTTCCAAAGCTCTTCTGGTCCTAACATCTTAGGAAGAGTAACCGATTATTAATTTTTTAAGGTGAGTTTTATAACTCTTCCATAGTTAATGAATAATCTTCTTTTTTTCCATCTTAATCATTTTATTTTTTATTTATAATATCATCATCATTCAAAAAATTTCTTTTTTAATCTATAAGGTTTATGTAATAAACAATATGAATAGATCCTTCTACAATTAGTTTTCTTCTATTAAAAATTCTATAATTTTTTTAGAAATTGAATATCTTAAGAAGATGCTCTCATCTAATTTACTATGAAATTTACTTAAAGATTCTTTATCAATATCTAAAAACAATAAATATTACATTCAAAAACATGTAAATGAATAATTATAGATTTTGTTTTCGAAACAAATTCATAAGTGATCCATTTCACAAGAAACCTTTAATATAATATATTTGTAACATAACATGTAGTGTTAAATGCTTCTGCATAAGAAAGTTTAAGTAGTTTATATTCATATCATTAATTTTATTAATTCTACATAAATATGATTCTCTGTTTCAACTATGGGGTTTTGTTGGGGAGTCTTAGTGGTTGAAAATTTATGTCTAATTTCATTTTCATCACAATACTTTTTAAATTCTCCACCATAATAAATTTTGATTTTATGAATTAAATAATATTTTTATCTTTGAATATACTTATCAAATATTTTAAAATAAATAATTGTATTATATTTATATGAATAATACCTAAATGTATCTTGAATAATAATCTATTGTAATAAGTCTATAATTCTTTCCACCTATACTAATGCTTATCAATAAGTCAAGGTGTAATAATTCTCATAGTTTACTAGTAGTGACTATATTCTTACTCTTAAATAATGTTTTGTTGTTTTTACTATCAATGAATGAATGACATGTGAAATCCTAATGAAAATTTATTTAAGGTAAAACAATTACTAATTCAAGTTTAGAAATTTTATTTAATGTATGCATATTTTCATAACTAACCTTCTACACCATAACCAAGCATCATACATGTTGGATTTTATATAAAGTACATTCAAATAATATAAATTTATATTTTCTAAATAAACTAAATATTTTCTTTATGTCTATTTCCTATAAACATGATTGCTCTATTATTTCTATTGATGAAATATGAAGCATAAAAATAAATATATTGTACATACCACATAATTAAATAATTAATATATAATTATATTTTAAACTAGATCAAACAAAATTTTTTCTTAAGTAATAAAGTTCTTATTAATGGATCCAACAATAATGATCTATCTCTTTACAGTACCTCCATATGTTATGTATCTACCATCACTTAGTTTTAAAGTAGTGAACTTTGCTTTGTCGCCCAACAAATGTCTTGACCATCTAATGTACATGTACCAAAGCCTTCATTGATTTTTCTTTGAAGGCGTTCATAAAATAGAAAATCAAATATTAAATTTTGGAACCCAAACATTTTTTGGTCCTTGTATGATATTTTGCATGTGTGGTATTTATAGTACTATATCTTATGGTTGCTATATATAAGATGATTCTTTACCATTTTGCAATTTGATATCATATAAATAAAATCAAATAAGTCATTTTCTCCCACAATAGTTACACCAAATATTTCTGTTTTTATAAAGCTTTGCATGATGACAATGTCATATATAAATAGAATTTCTATAACATGTTCTACTTGATGATGCATTATAATGAACTTGTATTTTCATAGATAATTAAACTCTTTCACTTAATAAAACATTCTCTCTTTAAATTATATAAATAATAATGAATGATCTAATAAAGAACTAAGTTTATTTTTCAATGCATGACAATACTATTTTAAAATATTGAAATGGATATCTAAATATTTATGGCTATTTTCCTAAGATTTTTAAATTTCAACTTTAATTTTTTATACTTATTAAATAATTCATTAAATTCATCATCTAATTATTTATAAGATATATCATTACATAACTTATTAGAAAACAAAGTTAGATTTTCTAATTGCCTTATGATAGATATTTACCTCTTCAACTAATGAACTTTAATCATCTATATTTAGTTTGGCCCACAACACCTTCATCTTAAGGTGCTTCTTTTCTTTATTACCATTTTTTATCTCCACATCCATTTTTTTTATTCTTTAAATGAATAAACTTTGGATAATCAGCGTTTACATGTTTAGGCTTCTTATAATTGTAATAAATGATAACTTCACATATAGGAAATTTATTAGTTTAAAATTTATAATTTTAAGATTTCTTATACATATTATTTTTCTTCCTTAGCAAATTTCCAAGTATTTTTTAAAGCATGGAAACTTTATCTCTACCATAATTAGATCCTAAGTTGTTAGGCTAATCATTTATCAACCTATATGATAATGGTTTTTCCTTTCTTAGCCTTTTTGGTAGAGCTATTCAACTTATCCCTTTGAGGTATAATTTGTTCTTATTCTATTAAGGAATCTAAATGTTGATTAAGTGGATAAGTAGACAAATCTTTAGCTTCTCTATTTATTGTTAGTTTAGTATCTCATTCTTTAGGATAAACTATGTTTTGAATTATATGACTTGTTCATTCTCCCCCATTCAATTTAAAATAGATTATTTGAACTTATAATTGGTGGTCAACCATTACATATCATAAAACATAAGATAAATTGCACAAAGATAGGATTAAAGTAGAAAATTTTTAATTAATTGTAATAAGAGAAGTTCATGAAAGTAGTACTTATTACATCCAACCCGTAAAAGGGGATTTAGCTCATGCTATGTTGAAAGATAAAAGAAAGAAATGTATGTAAAGCGTATATAGGTGGTTTTTCAAGTCTACCATGAAATCCCAGGGCTCAACCTTGGATAGGCATTGGAAACTACAAAGCTGGAGTATGATAGGGGCAAAGGGAAATTTTAGTGGAGCAGGGAAATGCACAGTGATTGGAAAGAACACAAACAGTGAAAGCACTCTGATGGGACGACACTAATATTGAGAGATGAAAGCTAGGGGAGCAAATGGGATTATATACCCTAGTATTCTTAGCCATAAATGATGGATACTAGGAGCTGTGCATATCAACCAGTGCAGTGTTAAAGCTAACGCGTTAAGTACCCACCGAGCTAGGTTAACAAAGATATAATTACATCTAAAATAACACTAAGGTTTTAGTACTCACTTGATTCTATAAAAATCCTCATTGTGTTCCTTACCCTAACCTTTATGAAAACTCTTCCAAGACCCTCTCTCTCTCTAAACCATAGATAAAAAGCCTAAATGGTTGTTGAAAAAATACCTAGGAAACATTCAAATGAGATTTCTCATTCTTTTGGGGCACGTGTTTTAGTCAAGTTGGAAATATCTAAGAAACATTCAAATGAGATTTGGATTGGTTCAGAGTTGAATTGTTATTTTCAAAAAGTTGATATTAAAAATTTGCCAATTTTTGTTGTCATTGTAAAATGCATGGCCATGCTTTAAATAAATGTTATAGATTACATCCTCATCTTCACAAGGAAAAGGATTTCGCCAAACATTCCCATGAGAATGCTTTTATTATAGTTCCTCATGATAGTGAGGGTCCTAACCATGGAGTGAGTGAAGGAAATGATCATTAACCACATGAAATTGAGGATCCTATAACCCTTTCCATTCCTCCAATGTTGAAGAACCTATTCAAGTACAAGGAGACAATAACAAATCTAGCTCTTTCTTACCTTTAGGAAGTAAAAATATGGATGAGCAAATGTTGGCTATCACTGCTAACCAAATTAGTGTTACTTCACCTCTTATTAGTCCTTGTATTCTTAACAACAATTTGCCTGATATGGATTTTATGTTGCTCAATAATAACTATTATATTTCTATGAATCTTCCTTCTATTGTTAATGATCAAGAGGTTGGACAACCTATTAGGATGGAAGGAGATGCTTGCATTGACATGAGTAGTAAAAAAAATGTTGAGGATGGAAATATCCCTAAGGAGGGGGAAGTGTCTCAGGAGGTAAGGCAGGAGGATGGCCAACCTATTTTGATGAAAGGAAATGCATGTTTTGAAATGACTAGTAAAGAAAATGTGGAGGATGGCTATTTCTCTAAAGATGGAGAAGTGCTCAATGGGTAAGGCAGGTAGGCCTGCACAATGATAGTAAGATTAATTCTAAGTGTAATTATGATAGTGATGCTTTTACTGATACGAATGATTTGGATATTATGGCTAAATATTTTGCCAAAGAGGGTAATTGTGCTAGCTATACATAGCTTCAAAATAGGAGAAGTAGGAAAAGTAAGAACATCTTTTTATAATCTTCTAGGACCACCCCATTCGTAGACCAGCCATTAACATTTTTGATATTTTTAAATATATTATTTGGAATGTTAGGGGTATTGGTTGCCCCTCTCCTAGGTTAAAATTTAAAATTTTATGTTGAATTTATAATAATTATATTTTTGTTCTGCTTGAGCATCTAATTAATTATGTTAAATTACTTAGCATTACTAGATTTTTAGGTTTTAAGCATGCTGTCTTGAATTTTGCTAATAAGATTTGGGTGTTTTGGAAGGATCCTATTTGCCTTGATTTTATTCAAGATTTCACTCAAGTTATACAATGTAGTACTGATGTTTTAAAATTATCTTTTTGTGCTTCATTTGTTTACGGTGCTTTTTCTCGCATTATTTGGAAAGTTTATTGGGAGCGACTTACTAACTGTCACAGTATTTGTAATTTTCCATGGCTTGCTGGTGGTGATTTTAACACTATTCTAATCCCGTTGAATGTATTGACGGATATATCCCTATCTATCATTCTATGGAGGATTTTAATAACATGATTATGGTTTATAAATTTATTGACATTGGTTTCTCTGGTAACAAACTTACTTGTAATCATTTTCATTTATGGTAACGGTTGGATCGGGTGGTATTTAATGATTTTTGTCTTAATTCTTTTAACTCTATTTCTATTGAGCATTATAGCATGACTCTTTTTGACCACTCTCCTACGTTATATAGTCATAAAACCCATGATGTGAGTTCATTTCCTAAATTTAGATTTCAAAACATGTGGTTGCGTCATGACTCCTTTATGGATTTGATTCAAGAAAATTGTCAAGCCCCCTTGCTGCCCGGATAACTCTATCTTTGGCATGAAGAGATTTTGGTTTAAACTTAAAAGACTTAATTGGTAGTGTTCACTTAATTAAGTTTCACCAATTGAGCAATTGGTAGTGTTCACTTAAAAGACTCAATAGTGTTCACTTAATTATGGTTCAAGAATTTATGGTTCCACCAATTGAGCAATTATTTGGGTTTAATTTGGTATGACAACATTGATTGGAATTTTCTTTACAATATTTTGCAATTATTTGGGTTTAATTTGGATTTTATCAATATTATCAGTAATTACATTAAGGGATCTTATTTCTCTATTATTGTGAATGGCAAAAGCAATGATTTTTTTAGATCCTCTCGTGGGTAAAGGAAAGGAGATCATATCTCCCCCGCTCTTTTCATCATTGCTACTGAGCATTTATCTAGAGTTCTTGCCAACCATTTTGAGAGGCACCCTAGCCTCTATTTTAGATTATTTGATGGTTTTCCTATTTCATAATTATGCTCTGTTGACGATTTATTGTTTTCATGAATGCTTCTTTAAATAGGACTAATAAACTTATGGAATTTTTTCATAATTTTGAAGCTGTTAGTGGGCTTTCTTTGAATAAGCATAAGTGTTTTTTTATTGCTACCAACATTGTGCCTAATGATCATATTTTGGCAATTAAAGGCTTGAATGGTTTTGTGCAAGGTCAATTGTCTATTAAATACCTTGGGGTTCCTCTCTTTAAAGGAAAAAAGAAGAATTTTCTTTTAATGATTTGATCACTTTTCTGCAAAACAAACTTTTGTCATGGCATGCTAATTTTCTAGGCTTTGGGGATCGATTACTTCTCTTTAAAAGTGTTCTTTGTTCTCTTCCTGTTTATATTTTCCAAACTCTTCAACCCACCCATGCGGATTGCAATAGAATTGATAGACTTATTAAAATTATTTTTTGGAAAGGTGTTAATAGTAATACTAAAATTCTCTAGTCTTTATGGGATAAGTGTTGTAGCAAGTTGGATGAGGGTGCCTTGGGATGTAAGAGTTTATATGATTTGGCCTATGCTTTTTCTTTCAAGTTGTGGTAAAAGTTTCATGCTAAAGTGAGTCTCTTGGCTAAGTTCATATTTTCTTTGTATTACGTGGATTGACACCCAGCTATTTGTTTTTTTTAACAAATGTGACTCTAAAGTGTGTCAGAGGCATTGTAATTTTAAATGGGAAGTTGACCGACACCTCTCTTTGGGGCTTGGTGGTGGGAACATTTGTGTGTGTGTGTGTGTGGGGGGGGGGGGGGGTGGGGTAGTTTATAGATGCTATTTTCAACACCTCTTACATGGTGGTGGTTAAGGTCAACAATTTTATTTCTGATAACTGCTAGAATTATGATAAACTTATCAATGTTATTTCTGACTTTATCATTTAACAAATTTTGAATGTTTCCATTGAAACTGATTCTAATTATTTATTATTATACAAATTGTCCAATGATGGGAGTTTTAGATTAAAGGATGTTTGGGATGCGTTTAAAGCGAGGAATGAGTCTACTAATATTTTTTGTATGATTTGGCATATAAGTATTCTTTCCACTGTGTCTATTTTTATTTGGAGAATTCTGCATAAATTCATTCCTATTGATGATAATTTGATAAAAAAGGTTTTACTTTACTATCCAAGTGCCAATGTTATTATCATGTTGAGAATATGCATCTTATTTTAATTTATGGTCCTTTAGCTGTTAAAACTTGGACTCATTTTGATGATATTTTCAATTTAAATTGTTTCAATGCTAAATTTTCTTAATTCTTAGTTTGTTAAGTCTAAAGACCATATCTGAAATGCTATTCCTTCTCTTATTTTATGGTATTTATGGTTAAATAGAAATAATTCTATGTTTAATGGTATTCATAAGAACCATCAAAGAATTATTAAAAATGTGAAAGATAGAGTGCAAGATATTTTTTCTGTTAAGCTTCTCACTATTAAGTGTTTCAAGAATTATTTATTTAATGATAATGAGTTGTGCATCAATCTAGAGAAGGTACTTCATACTTTTGAACCTAGGTATGGTTACTGGCTCAAACATCCTAAGAATTCTTATAAGTTGAATGTTGATGGTGTTCTTATTAGTTCTACCACCAGGTGTGGTGGGGTTATTAAGGATATTCATTGTAATCTTACTAGTTTTTTTTTCGGGTCCCTTACAAAGATGAATTGAAAACCTCACCGTCCTCTTGGCTATTCTTCATGGAATTAGGTTATGCTTCTCTCTTGACATTTCTAACATTGGTATTGAAGTTGTTTCCAATTATAATATTTAATATTTAAATATTGTTGATGATACTTTGTTAAATTCTAATACCTTTTATTTAGTGAAAGATATTAAACAATTGTTGATCTTTATGAACTTCTCCTTCTCTCATGTGTTTAGGGAGGGGAAAGTTTGTGCCAAGTGGCTTTCTAACTTAGGATGTGATTTGGATGTTTTTATTGAGTTTTTTTTTGTCTAATCTCTCTAGCCATTTAAAAGTTTTATTAAATTTGGATAAAATTGGTCTCCCCTATGTTAGAATTTAATGTGTTGTGCTGGTTGGTTTTTTTTGGCACTTGGTTATTCTATTTTAGAGGCTATTACTAGCAGATTAGTTTTGGTTTTAGTGCTGTTGTTTTGTGGTTGGTTTCCTTATCCTTTTTTGTACAACATTGTTGAGTGTTTTTTTGTTATGGGCTAGAGTTGTGATTGTACAAGTTTTTATGCTGACAATTTTCTTATTTATTGCTCTCCTACCTTCATGTGCTGGTTCAAAAACTGGCTTTGGCTGGATTATTTTACTGTGGGTATATTTGGGAGCTATGTTGAGAATTTGGGCTATAATTATTTTCTTTATTTTCGTGTTGTTTTGGGTTTATTCTGTTGTGGTGTTGTTGGATTTTAGTTGGTGACCTGTTGCTATTACTGGGCTCCTCTTTCGATATGTGTTTATTATTTTTGGTTGCTGGTGTTGGGCCCGATGGGGAGTTCTGCTGGTGGCTTTTATGACTTTCATATTGTCATTCCTGCTTGATTGATTCTCTATCCATGTGCTGCTCGGTTAGTATTTGGGTTGTGCTGGATTATTTTCCCATGCTCTTCTTTTATTTTTGGCCTGTACTGGTTGTCTGGGTGTGGTTGATGATTCTCTGGAGGAAGGATTGAGCTGCATTTGGTTCACCCAAGTGATGTTTTTGGTTTTGTAATTCCTCGAGCTCTAATAGCCAGTATCCTTGGTTGGTTTTTTGATATTGGATTGGCTCATGTGGATTCCTTATCTTCATGTTGACTACTACCATGGCTAGTACCTCCTTGTTGGATAGTTTCAGGTATAAGTGTTTTTTTTCTTATTATTTTGATTTTTTAGTTTTGATTTTTTGCTTCCTTTGCTATTGTATGAATCATTTATCAAATTTGGTTGTTGTAGTGATCAATATGCTTAACATTCTGATCAAATTTAAACAATTTTATCTTAATCTTTATGGGAGACAGAGATACTATTTTGGTGATATTTCCTTTTATTTTAATAGGCTATGTTTTCTATTTATTGTTATCTTTAGTGTCCCAACAGACCTTTCTTATAGGTTTTTGGAGACTAGTGCTCATTTTGTGCAGGGTCTTATTTGACTAGCAAGGCTGAGCTGACTGTTGATTCGTGAGCCTCTTTTTTTTTTTTTTTTGTATTTTAGAATATTTCTAGGCTATTTTGTTCTTATGCTTAGTGGGGATCGCCGGATCATAGGTTTTATTTTTCAATTTCTTATGTATGCTCTCTAGAGCCTTAGCGAGCTAGCTATCCCCTTAAGGATTTTTAATTACTTTTTCTATCATTACATAGGCCCCTTCTGTGTATTTTAACCAAAAAAATGTATAGTAATTAGAAGTCGGCAGGGTTGTAGAAGGTGAGAATCTGGGGTTGAATGTTGAAAAGCAATCGGATAATTGGAATGAGGTGGGTAATGCGTGGACGAAGCCGAGACATATTAAGATTGAATGGAACAGTGAAACTACTGAACTATCGGATGATGGGGTAGCTGTCTTACTAAATTCAGAAAAGGAAGAGAAGAACAAACATGTTCTAAGGAACTCGGTGGTGATCAAAGTCTTGGGCAACAATGTTCCTTTCCCAATGTGTAGTCTGGAATTGTGGAAACAGTGGAGCAGGTATGGAGCTTTTCACTTAACATCAATCGGGATGGACTGGATCCTTTGTTCCTTCAAGACAGAAGAAGCTGTGGAGGAGGTTATTAATGGCGGACCTTGGTTTGTTGGAGGTCATATAGTCGGACTGGATAGGTGGACCACTGAGTTTGATCCTTATTCTTTTAAAGGGATCACTGCTCCCATTTGGATCCGTCTCCCCTGTCTGCCGCTGTATTGCTGGGATGATGACAACATTGCAAGAATTGCATCTCGAATTGGAACGCCGATGTATTTTGATGGTAATACCTTCCGTTGGGGGAAGAGGGAGTCTGCTAGAATATGTGTTAAAATGGATTTAGAGAAGAAGCTACCAAACAGTGTTTTGGTAGAAGGAGCTGCAGGCAGGTTTTTCCAACGGGTAGAGTATGAAAAGGTTGATTTACTCTGTTATAAATGTGGTCGTGTTGGCCATAATTAGAATGGATGTCCTGTTGAAGTTGCGCAGGGGATTTCAGATGAAACTAAGGTTGATAATCAAGAAGTTGCTGAAGTAAATCCGGGGGTGATTAAGAAGGAATACGGACCGTGGATACATGTTCAGTTCAGGAAAAACCAATCTGTCAAGTCTTGGGGTGACGGGAGGAAGATGAAAGAAAACAGGACACTTAAGAGGGAGCAATTAGCAAGGAAAGAAGATCAGTTGGAAGTAAAGAAAGAAGATAATGTTTCTAACCAGAGCTTCACACATGAAAATCTGCAGTCATTTCCGGTGACTGGTGGACAGCAAAAATCTGATATTGAAGTTCAGCCTTTGGAGGTTAGTAACAAATTTAATGCTCTTGTGGATGAGGTTAATGATGAACCTGTGATTTTGGAGGATGATGAACATATTGCTTTAGCAATACAGAGCAATGGGAAATTGATAGATGAAGGGAATGAAGATTTAAAATCTGTTGAAATAAATGTGCAGGGATCGGCTTGTGACATACATAATGGCAGTAATAAGGCTAAATTAGCCAAGGAAATAAAATCTTTGGGACCTATTTTTTTAGGCCAGAAAAAGAATAGAAGGGATGGAAAAGGGAGTTCCATGAGTGGGGAGGCTTCACCTATCATGTGTTAATGTCTTCTATACTATTTTGGAATTACAGGGGGGGCTAGGAAGAAGGAGGCCGCCTTGTATTTGAAGGAGTTAATTAGAGATCATGATGTTTGCTTTGTTGGTCTCTTGGAGACTAAGTTGACTCATATTGGAAGGAAGGAGGTTGATTATCTCATTGGGAATAGTTGGGATTATTTCCAAGTTCCAGCAGTTGGTTTATCTGGTGGTATGGTGGTGCTTTGGGACACTAGATGTGTTTCTTTTATGGTTAGAAGTAATTCTTCACAAGCTATCTTGGGTGATTTTTTTATTCCTAAGATGGGTCTTTGGAAGATTGCAACGGTTTATGGGAGTCGTTGTTGCAATGAAAGAGATGATATTTGGAGACAACTTGAAGAAGGGTTGAAGGAGCCTTTTCCATCTATTATTGGTGGGGACTTTAATTGCATCTTGAATAAGGAGGAGAAGAGAGGTGGGAAGAGATTTATTTTCTCTAAAGGCCCTAGGGAAATGACGAACTTTATGACCAATTCATATTTTCATGATATTAGAAGCATTGGTCAAAAATTCACTTGGTGTAACAACAAAGAAGGAACTTCAAGAATTTGGGAGAGGTTGGATAGATGCTTGTTGAACTCCATTGCTCTTCAAGTGATCCCGACAGCTATGACTATGCATTTAGCAAGAGTGGCTTCAGACCATTGTCCAATTGCTATTAAATTGGATAGGAAGATTCAAATTAATAGAAACAATATCAAGTTTGAAGACACTTGGAGATCCTATCCTGCAGCTAGAACTATTGTTTATCATTCTTGGATTAAGAATGACTTTGGGGAGCATTGTGAAATCCTTCAAAGGAAGAATCATAGAACTTTGAAGGCTTTGTTCTTTTGGAGCAAATGTAAGTGTAAAAACATGAAGACCCTTAAGGAGGACTTGAAGAAAGAAATCATTGAACTTCAAAAGAAAGAAATGGATGGAGTGAATTGGACCAAGGAAGATCTTACTTTGCTTAGAAGTAAGGTGCATGAGCTAAATATCACTTTGAACCGATTGGCTACTTGGTGGAATCGAAGGGCTAAGGCTAGATGGCATGAAGAAGGTGACAACAACTCCAAGATGTTCCACAATTTTGCTTCGGCTAGAAGAAATGGCAATAGAGTGGTACAAGTTAGAGATATGAATAATGTAATTCATGTTGAAGAGGAGGAAATTGAGAAGGTTTTCACTCATTTCTTTGAATCTAAGTGGAGGAATAGATGGTGTGAGCTAAATGGATGGCCCAACATTTCGGAAAAATAGAAACTAAACCAACAGGCCGTGGATGAACTTTGCTTGGACTTCTCATTGGCTGAAATGAAACTATCGGTTTTTCAACAAGGAAACAATAGAGCTCCAGGTATGGATGGAATGACATCTTCTTTTTATAAATGCTATTGGGATATTATTTGGAGTTCTCTATGGAATGCTATTAGTAGCTTCTTCAAGTCTGGTCATATGTATAAGTCTTGGAAGGACACCCTTATTGTTTTGATTGCCAAAATCAAAGATCCATTAACTCCATCCAACTACAGGCCGATTAGTTTGTGTCAAATTAATTACAAAATTGCAGCTACTATGTTGGTTAATAGATTGAAGAAATGCATTTCTAATATGATCTCTGAAGAACAGATGGCTTTTATCCCTGGTAGATCCATTTCTGAACATTGCTTGGTGGCTCAAGAAATTATTCATAAATTTAAATTCTCCAAAAACAAGAAAGGTTTGATGGCATTAAAGCTTGACATGGAACAAGCTTATGATAGTATGGGTTGGCCAGCATTGGAGCAGATTCTTGAATGGTATGGATTCCCTCATATGTTTTCTAATCTGCTTATGGATTGTGTTGTAGGTGTGAGATTTTCCATTATGATTAATGGAAGAAACTCTGATTGGATTGATGCTCATAGTGGTTTTCGACAAGGATGTCCACTCTCTCCTTATCTCTTCATTATGTGCTTCCAATTGTTTTCTAACACTATTGAGCAGAGGGGACATGATCTTGGTATCAAGGTTTCTCCTAGAGGCCCTAGGATCACTCATCTTTTTTATGCAGATGATGTGCTTATTTTTGCACATGTTTCTATTTCTCTTGCCAAATCCTTGAAGAAGATTTTTGAAGACTTTTGTAATTGGACGAGCCAAAGAATCAATGCTAACAAATCTCAGATTTTATTTGGGAAAACTGTTGGATACACAATTAAGAAGAAAGTGGCCAGATTTTTGGGTTACAAAAGTGTGAAGGAGATGAGCTACCTTGGGATCAAATTATCCTTAAGTAGATTGAGGATGGTAGATTTTCAAGACATGCTTGGCAATGTTATGGATAGATTAAATGCTTGGAGCAAGAAGAATTTATCTTTGGGGGGTAAAATCACTCTTATCTCTAGTTCTCTTTTAACTTTGCCAAACTTTCTAGCTACCCACTCTCTAATTCCTAAGAAGATGTTGTATGAGGTGGAGAAACTTTGTAGAAAGTTTCTTTGGCATAAATCGGATGGAGATCATAGTCTTCATTATGTGGCTTGGGAAGAATTATGCAAACCAAGGTGTTTGGGTGGTTTGGGTCTTCATTCTCCTTTAATGCGTGTTAGCTCTTTGAGATCCAAGTTAGCTTGGGATTTTTATCAAAAAGAGGACTCTCTTTGTTATAAAGTTATAAAGCACAAATATGGAGATGATTTGAGGATTGTAACTCATAAAAATTGTTCCTCAAATGCTTGGAAAATTCTTGTTGATGGGGGTAAACAGCTAAAGAACATTACCAGGTGGAATGTGGGTAATGGTGATAAAATTAATGTGCTTAATGACACTTGGGTGTTGGACAAGTGTATTTACAATTGGCCAACTATGGTTAACTGTGATGCTTTGGAGGGTTTAAATATAAGACATTTGTTAACTAATGATGGACAATGGAACTACAACCTGCTCAAGGAGGTCTTTCATCCAGATTTCATCTCCATGATCAACAATATCCAGATTTCGCCTGGATTGGAGGATTGGAGAGAGCTGCTGTCTTTGCTATCGGGTAAGACAATTTTAGCCTTATCTTTTGACAACATCCTGAAGTGCAATTACAATTTTGAATGTGAAGACTATTTTTCTTGGTTATTTAAACTAAAACTCAACAAGAAGGTTGAGATTTTCTGGTGGAGATTAGGGAAGGCTGCTATTCCTACAATGATTTTTCTGCATTACCGAAAACTGGTGCTGGATAAAAACTGTGTTAGGGGCTGTAATTGTAGTGAAAATTATGAGCACATCATGGTAACTTATAAGTATTTGATTGATGTTATCAAACAAATACAATTGTGGGGTATTAGTATCCCTTTTTTCCAAGATTTGAATAGCTGTTTAAAGGAGCTGAGAAGGCTATCTGTCCGAAATTCTGGAGTTGTTAAACTGTACTGCATTGCTGTGTATCTTTCATGGAGTAATAGAAATCATGTGAAGCATGGGAAATCTGCTTTTCCATCTTCTGTTACAGCTGCTAACACATTGGCATTGGCTAGTATTAAAGGTAGTCCATATCTCTCACGCTGGGGAACCAATCTCCTTAGGGAGTCTTCTGAATCTTGGTGCCCTCCTCCGAAAGAATGGATGAAAATAAATGTTGATGCTTCTTTGGCTAGATCCAATTGTGCTGGAGTGGGTGGGATTTTCAGAGATCACAAAGGAAGGTTTATCCTTGCTTTTGGAGAAATGAAGACTCATTGGGATATAACCAAACTAGAGATGGATGCTATTTTCTCGGTCAAGGACTACATTAGAAGTTGGATGCTAGAATACAAAGGCTTGATGGTTGAGAGTGATAATCTCAATGTCATTAGATTCATTAAAGATTCTTTCAAGATGAAAAAGCAAATTGTGGATAATCGGCCATTGGAGGAGATGCTCTTCTTTAATGACTTTCATATAAATTGTAATAAGGTGGCTAATATTTGTGCTACCATGGCTAGTAATAGGAGTTTTTTCTTTGATAGCTCTTCTTTTAATAGCATCCCTTCCTTGCTTTTATTTGCTATCAAGGAAGAATGTGATGCTATTCATTCCTTTCAATTGTAATTAGCTTTGCTTTTGCCTATTAATGCAATGTTTGCAATTCATCAAAAAAAATTACATAATTTTAATATCTAAACTAAGGTAAATTACAAAAAATCATGTGAACCAAGTATTTATAGAATAATCTAATAAAAGAATCAACATGGACAAGTCATACCCAATTAATAAGTGGCATTTGGAATGTTTACATTTTTATACTAATAAAAGTCAGGAAGTGTTTGTTTGGTGTGTCTTAAAAGAGAAATTTTGAAAGTTAATATTTATTGGGAAAAATAAATTTTATGGAATTTTGAATTGTAAAATTGAACACATCATTATAAATGATATATCACCTCAGAAGGAGATAATATCATTTCCTAGTGGGTTAGGATAAACGAAATTGATAGTTTTACCCTGATCATGATAGTTAAATTCATGAAAGAACTACATATGACCCCAAAGTGTTAAAATGATGTTTTATTAATATTTAATTATTATAATGTAGATGAGAGATCATTAATTTCATATTAAGAGTTATAATAATAAAGGATATATCTTCCCAAGGAAAGAAAATTTCATTTATTATTAATCGCCTGAATATGATGATAATGATCGTTATTAATTTTGATTTTCCCAAAGCAAATTGATTAAGTTTTTGAAAATTGACCTGTGTTCTAAATCTCCTATGAGTATAAGCCCTCAGAGTTAATTACATTGTAAGAAACTGGATTTTCCTATGAATACTCTCGATTTAAATAACAGGAAAATTTTTATTAAGGAATCCCAAAGAAGTGATATCAAAGGGTTAAAGCTAGAATTTTGATTGGGTTTGGTCAAATTTTGAACATTTATTTATGGGATTCAAAGGAAGAAAGGTAAGAGGTGTTTTGAGATTTTGAAATATTTTAGAAACAGCTTAGCCTTCCATATGTGTTTGGCTTTAAATTTTTAATTTAAAAGAATTTTAATTTAGGTTATTAATTTATTAGAATAATGGGATTATATTCTTGAAAGTAGGGAATTAAGATTTTGGGTCTACCCTAGATCCCATGTCTAAATTAGGCCTTGAAAAGCACTAACCTGATCCTAGCTAATGCAATGCAAAATCTAAACTTACCTCGATCTTGATTAGGGAGATAGCTCACAACATAAATGCTTTAAAACCATGTGTTTGGTATCTGTATGAAAGATTAGCAGGCAATTAATTATGTTTTAAGAAATTAGGTTTGACATCTAGAGCAAATCATAATTGACACCTTGACTTATATAGGGTGATTGATGCTTTAAAAGAATTGCAATTAACATTTTTTTACTGTATAATTTTTTTATAATCTAATAATGCATGCTAATTGGCTTGAATGCATGAAATATATATAGAGCAATTTTTTTTAGAAAGACTTAAAAATAATTTTATCCTAGAGATTGCATATATACCCTTGATAGAACTGCAACCTTATTGGTTAAGTGGTTTGCCATAACTCATAAGAGGGGAGGTTCCTAATAAGGAAGAGAAGCAATTAATAGGCATATATGAGAGCTATTGGCGGTCCTAAGCTTACTTCTCTTTAGAATTACTATGTGAGCCTAAAAACTTTTATTTAATTTTATGTAGAAAATATTTTTAGCTACCCTTACTAGCCTCTATATATCTAGGCTAAAATGAAAAGTGGTATGCAAGAATAGAAATATAAAAAAAGTAGGGAATTTTTAAGCAAAATAAATGTAAATTAATAATTAATGAGTATAATTAAATAAATTAAATGTCCAATTTAGATTGTAATTTACTCATAACTTAGGGTCTATAAAAATTTAAATTGGTTGAGTATCACTTACGACAACTCGGATTCTAATTCTAGGACTAACTCAAGAGACTTTAAGTAAGGTACTCTCTATCTTTACTTCTTTATCCTTCCATGAGCTCTTTGGATTTGTCGGGTCTGGATATCTTAATGAAATGAAACTCCTCCCCAAAGGGAAGTTTTCATTTCCCTTTGGATCTTTAAAAACCTACCTAACTTGGTTCTCCAAATGGAAGGAAGCTCTTCCATCAGGGATGTTTGCTCCACTTTGGATTCTAAGTTGGATATAATATCCCATCTCAAAGTTACACTTTCAAAACATGAATACAAATAAATAACATATACATGAAATTGAAAAAATCTAGACTCACCTATAACATGCCAAGTTATCTTAAGCAGTTGAAATCAATAATAACATTCTAAGAAGTTATATATTTACATTAAATTAAGTAGCAGTCATGCTTAGCCATGTTCTTTTAATTTTAAGGGGGACTTAGATAAATTTTAGCATCTATGAAAACAAGTAATTTTAAAAGCTTTGAATTTTCCACCTTGATTTAACCCTGCATCTGCTTGACCACCTACAAAAAACTGAACAAACATTCTGATCATTCCTAACCTAATAGTAATCTAATGCCCATCAAATCAATTCAAAAATTGCATAAATAAATAAATAATCACATCAATCAAGTTTAATAACTAGTATACATTAAAAATTGATGAAAACTTGACACACAAGTAGTGGAAAAACAAGCACTAACCTAGCTTAAAATAAGAGTTGGTTGTCATAGCAGACTATCTAAAGTGTTTGTAGAAGGCTGTATGGCTTGGATATGCCCTAAACTGGGTAATTTATTAAGGTTATTTAATGTTTAAGTTTGTTGAAAACTTAATGGATTTTTGCAATAAGGTTAAGTATTAGTATATTAACGTTGATTTTAAAATGTATTTTAAGTGTTAGTTGTGAAGTTTAATTCACCTTCCTTGGTGGTAGGTCAATAACATCGTAGGACCGGGTTACTCAAAAGTAACAAATAAAAACTAGGTTAATTATATTTGTTGAGAGTTAAGGGTTGCAAAATTTTAGTCAATTGATTAAGTATTGGTTAGAATGATTAAGTTAGAATTTTTTAAAATTTTAAATTAGTTATTAAATTCTTGATATGTTTAAACTATTTTAATTCATTAAATTTTGGGTCAAAATTTGACTTTTTCTGTTAAGGTAAATTTTGGAGTTTTAATTATTTTTTGGCTACTAAACCCTAAGATGAGTAATTAGAGTCTAATTTATTTGATTTAGGTTTTCTATATTAAGTTATGAATTTCTGAAGTACTTTAGTTGACCAGAAAGTTTATTTTTTTTATTGTGACTTATTTCAGGTGGTTTGAATTTTTATTAAATATTAGACCCTTAGTTAAGTTTAATGATTTTGAGTTTGGCCAATTTGAAAAATTTTATAATTAATTTTGAATTTTTTAAAGTTTAGGTAATTAATTGAATTTTTGAATTATATAATTAAGAAGCTTTTAATGATTTTTACCTAAACTTATTTCAAACATCTTGCAATCACTCCAAAAAGGTTAGGGATAGCTGAAGGGAGTGTTTCCAATTGCTTTTGATTTATTTGGAAATTATAAGTATTTATATTAATTAAATTAATTAAATATTAATTTTCCTCTAAAATTAGATTTAGCCTAATTAAGAAGTCTAATTAAAGGGGTTTTAGTTTTGTTGGATTAAGGGTTAAATTTTGAACAATTTGATATTTTAATTTTAAGTTTTTTATTTAATTTGAATTAATAATGAATTAATTAAGCTTCTAGGTCAATTTTATGAGCCAATTTTTTGGTTGCCTAAATGGTGAAAAATATGGGTTTCTAATTTATTAAAACATGGGCTATGAGTTCACTTGATCTCGAAGCCCAAGTCCATTTAATTTTGGCCCATGATGGACTCTTTAAGATGGCTAACCAAATCACCTAAGGTAACCCCTAGGTTACTTGTCGGGATTTAAATTAAATTACCTAAACTAGGGTGTGGGGAGAGAGAGAAATTGAAATTAGTGGCTATCTACTCCCAATCCTAAGCATGGACATCATACTGAAAAAGAAAATCTATAATCTCATTGGATAGATCACTAAGCACATTTGAACTTAGGGGTCAATTACTGACCGTATGTTTAACCTGACTTAATTATGCCCTTTACACATCAAATAGAGAAGAAAAAATTTTGACATGTTAGGAATATGTCCAAGATTGATTCTCCAAGGTCTCAAGCTATAGTGAGTTCAATCCTAAAAGAAATACCTATAACATCCCTAAGATAGTTACTATAATTAACTTTATTTCATGCAAAATCATAGAATGAGAATATATGGCTTTGATAGGTTTCCTCAAGATCTTTTCAATGAGCCTAATAATGCATAACTTGTCCAAATATTTAAGGAGTTATGATTTTTTTAATTTCTGTATAATTTTAAAAAAATTATAAATAATGAATTACCCAACAAGCTACACTTTTCCACATAGGTGTTGTTTGATTGGTCAAACCAACATTAGTAGTTGAGTTGATAATAAAAAATTAATTATGATCATTGATTGGTTTGAGATTAGTTTTTTACCATAGAGAAGGCCTAAATGAATGAGTTTCTCTATCAAGGAGCTTGAGGGAATGTTGATGACCACTTATCCTTTGGACATCAAGGCCACAAGATTACCGTAAGTATGACTTCAGGAATACGATATAAAGTCATCTTTGGAATTCACTAGATCTAATGGATAAAGAGGGTGGAGAGCACGAAGAAGGAAGAGGAGAACTCAGAGGGTTCAAGGGAATGTTTTGGAGGGATTGAATGTGAATAAAGCTAGTTGAATTAGGACACCCGATTCAAGCCATGGCTATGGTCTTGGATGGTTGGGATCACTCAACTATGATTCTAGATGCTTAGCAATTGGAAGAGTATAGCCTCCCAGAGTCTCTTGAGCTCATGGACAATAATCTGAGGTCATGAAAAGACTTGGATGAGGCTCAAGATGGAGGGGACCAAAGTAGCTCATTCTCATTTACTCATGCTGCTGCCAACCACTTGCTTGATTAAGGTGAGGTGGAAAGGCTTCTATAGGTCTAGTAAGCTTGATGAATAGCTAAATTGATCTTGAGGAGGCTAAATTCACCAAGTTTATTCTAGATGACCCAAACCTACATGGTTTGGGTTAACTTGGGTGTAGTCTTGGTCAAGTTAAGTGGCGAGCTTGATGTGAAAGATAAATAGATTCAAGGACTATAAAAAACAAATGAATATTGGGCTCTAATTTGTCTATGGTGAGAATGGGTTTATGTCAAAGTTCTTTTGACCACAATGAGCTAGGTTAGGTCTTAACCCATGTCAAACCAAGGGCTGGGTTGACTATGGTAGATGCATTAGATATAAGGCCATCCAATGGAAGTATTGGTTTGATCTAGTGAAGCCAAGGTTGAGAGATGGCTCAACCCAGAATGGCTTTGACCACCTTGGGTTAGTCTAATTCCCAATGTGAATTGGCACGAGGGTAGGGTAAACTAGGGCAAGTGTGTTTAGTCATGAGGGAACAAATATGACCCTTGGTTTGAGTTGATTTGTCTTGTGTTGAGATTTTGCTCATATAGACCTTTCTTTGTCCAGTTGCATCAAGCAATATGGCTAAGCCAAGTGGGCCTCAGGCTTGGTCCTTCAAGAGGGACCTCCCTAGGCACTCAATATGTCATGCCATGGGTTTAAAATAACTTAGTAAAGACTTGGTCAAAAGGTTTGAAAGTGATAGAGGTGTATGTTTGCTTGGTCAAACTTGGTTGACTTGGTCAATCAAGTTGATCTAGGGTCAAGGGTTGGGTCCATTACATTTGCATTGATCATGTGAACTTAATGAAAGTGATTTCAAGTTAAGAGGAATCCATTTGGTTATAAATGGAGGTCTGAAGGGTTAAAGGGCATTTTAGTCAACCATGGTTGACTTTGTCAAGCAGGTCAAACCAAAACTTGAGTTTGAGTCCAATGTATTCCTAATGATGTTTAGGATACATTGAAGGAGTTTTTAAGGCCTGATATGATTGAGCCATGTTGAGTTTTGGAAAAAAATCCAAATTTTCCCTTAAAGGGAATTTTGGTAATTTTGAACCCAGCTCAACTATTAGGTCAAACTGGATCCAGCCAAATTTAATTTAATATTCAACAAGTCATAAGGAAAGCTATGGACACGGTTAAAGGTATTAGGTGAGGTCCCAAGGTCAAATTCCACAAGTTGGAGGGTCTAGCGGCATAGGCAACAAATATTTGAAGGTTTTGCAGCATAAGAAAATTATTTAAATTTAAGTGGCTAAAAGTGTTATATAGTGATCAAATATGGAGGGTTGACCCTAGGAACATGCCTAAATAATATGTAATGGATAAATCATGAATCAAAGATCATTTTATTAGATTTTGAGGTGATTGAAAAATCACCCAAAAAGGGTTTCAAGACTTGGGCCCTTAACCCTGAACTTTTGTTTGGAATTCTAGATTTGGATTGGATTTTGGGTTTGATTAATTTAGTTTGGATTATCCATATCAATAACAATCAAATGAAATATTGAGATCAATTGGATATGATTTGAAGTTTGATTAAGGTTGATTATAGGCAAGAGTTAAAATATGGGTTGAAGACTGTATTGAAAATTAATCAAAGACTGGATTGAAGTATGATTTTGGTATTGATGTTGATAGGTGGGTGATTATTAACCATTAGACCAACAATAATTAGTTTTGATAGGTCCTAATTATCTCATAGATAACGAGGTAAAAATGTTTAATTTCATTGAAGAAACATAGCTCAATTTTAGTGTGTTAAAGTGGGTTAGGGCTTTGGAGAGGAAGTAAGGATATATAAGAATAAGAGATAAGAGAGAGAAGGGAATGTTAGAAATCATAAAACTTAACTATATTTTAATCATAAATAAATCTAAGTTGGAAGAACTAATTTTATAATGATATAAGTTCTGAGACTTTACAAATGTTTCATTGAATTAATAGGGGTATACATATTACATGAAATGATTTATAAATAAAAAGCCATAAATACACTAAAATCCTTCTATAAATTGACCACATGCTATAATAATAGCCTCTTAAGATCTCAACCTATTTAAAAATAAATGATATCATAACTGTTTTAAAGTTTTAATTAAATATTTAATTAATTCTCTAAAATTGTTTATTTGATCCACATGGAATACTTTGATAATAAAAACACTTTGGAAGGATATTATATTAAATAACAGCCTTTACTTGATAATATTCTTTTTTATTTCCTTAAGAAGTGAATGTCCAATTTTTTGTAATATTAATATTAGTTTTCATATGTGACATAATACAAAGTAGTTATTATTTATTTTTAGGAATTCTTCATGGCGCTAATATAGAAAAAACATGTTTTAAATAGGGTATAGAAGATTATGATCATTCTTAACTGAATTCCAAGTGTCCTAACTACTTCTTTTAAGCTTTAAAAATATTAAGATTACATGTGGGTCTCTACTTGTACTAGTAGTAAAGAAATTTGGGATAAGTTATGTTGCAACTCAGAAATCTAGATTGAGATTGTGATTTTTGATGAAAGCAAAATATTATTATTCTATTAATTTTATTATTTCTCCAATCATGTATTAGACTTTGTCAATTTGTTTTTTGTGTGTACTAATATTTAAGGGAATTCATACTCCAGAATGCTGAAGACTTCAAGACATAGTAGATTAGAATTTCATATAATAAAGTATGTAAATCTTTTTTTTTTTCTTGAGTCTAAGAGAGTGTGATTTTAATTGGGTAATCATACACACACACACTCAGGGAGAGACTTAAAACTTAAAATATTAAAATTATTTGTACTATATGATATCTAATTGTATTATATGATTTGATAGTTTTCATTTTGAATATAGTTTATGAAATCATGTTCTTGTAATTTTGAACTATTCGTACTGTATAATGTAAGTTCATACATACGATTGATAATGTACAAAATCAGGTTCATAATAATTCATCCCAAATGAATTTATTAAATTTTATATTATTCGTACAATATCATATGAATTCATGCGTTTGACTGACAGAGTACGAAATTGGGTTCAACCATGATCGTACAAGATGGAGAATGATTTTACTTAACCGTTCAAACTATATGATGTAAAGTCATATGGAAAAATGATAGTGTATGAAATATGGTTTGTATCATGTCATACCAGACAAACACATTCAGTTTTGAACTATTCATACAATATAATGTATGTTTGAACATATGACTAAAAGTGTATTAGATAAGGTTCATACCATAAAATACCAGACGAACACATTCAGATTTGAACTATTTGTATAATACAATGTCAGTTTGTACAGACGACTGATAATGTATGGAATGAGGTTCATACAAGATCATACTAAAATTTTATAATTATTCATACGGATGATTCAAGATCATACTGTATGATCAGAAGTTGGTTCATTTGTAATTTTTAGTTCTTGGACATTTTGTTCTTGTGTTTTCTATGTAAGAATTCCTAAAAATTAACTCTCAAGACCTTTACTGCAAATTTCTCTTAAGAGTGTCCATTGAGTGTGAGTGTTTTGGAGAGATTGTGAGAGTGAAGTGTAAGAGATCTAGTGAGGGGGAGTTGTGAGGGATTCACAAAGTTTCCCAAATTGAGGATCACTTTATCTTCATCAAATTTTTGCCCATCTCCTCTAGGGACTTTTGAGGGAAGATTTTTAATATAGTGTCAAGGTTTTCTACCATTTCTAGGAGGGTAAAAATTGATGAAGGTACTCTGCCTTCACCAGGAGAGTGAAAAAGGATGAAGGTTCTCTGCCTTCACTAGGAGGGAGAAAAGCATGAAGGTTCTTTGCCTTCATTAGGAGGGTGAAAAAGGATGACGGTTATCTGCAACACTGAGTTGGTGAAAAAGAGTTTGTAAGGGCTTTTCCACCTTGTTGTGGGGGCAAAAGGAATGTTATTTTGATTTAGTGCAATACCCATAGAATGAGTCTCCAAGGATCAGACGTAGGTCAAGTTTGCACCAAACCCTATAAAATTTGGTGTTATTCTGTACACTTTAATTTTTCCATATTTTTAATTTTTTTTGCACTTTAAAGCTTTGTGGTAAAAAAAATCTTTTGTGATAATTATATCTAAACAACTGAATATTTCAGAATCATTGTTTAAATTTTCTAAAAATTATTTACAATAATCCAAGTAAATATTTAGATTAACCAATTCACCCCCCCATCTTAGTTAGCCTTGGGACAGTTCTATAGGGTCTAACAAACTACACAAACTTTCAAATTGTGCATAACTTATGAAAAAACTAGTAAACTAAAATAACCCTGCATGAAAGTATTCCATGAATATGAACTATTTGCATGTAACCTAGTGAATCTTTCACATCTTTTAGTTTAAATATTTAAATTCTTATTCCATTATAGTAGATAACATAGAATTTTATTGACATTTTCAAAGTTTGAAAATTCATTACCTAAAGCATATAATGATGTCATAATTTGAGTAAACATAATATACATATCTAAGATCATCTCATAAGGTTTCATGCAAAATAGTTCATAATCGTATATTAAAATATTTCAACCTAAATTATTTGACTTCACTAGTATGATTATATGTAGTGCATAATTTGTCACAAATTTCCTTGCCCATAGGGCATGTGGATATTAACATACAGTTTTTAAAATTTAAAGCACTTAAAAAATAGTTCAAACATTTATCTTTTTAAATAAAGAGCTAAGACTAATTGGTTGAAGATCATCTAAATTATTAAAAGAAAACTTTTTAGGAATAAGCATGATGGAAGTGGTAGAAAAAAACTTAGGAATAATGCCTCTAGAAAAAAACATAGGAATAATGTTTCCAGCAAAAAATAGTCCGACCCTGCCATAGAGTATGAGTTTATAGCATCAACAATCTCCTTAATTTTCTCCATCATAGAAAGTTTGGTATGAGATGTGTTATAATCCCCACTAACAATATTAGGATTGAGATTAGGATGGTTTATAGGTGAAAGTACGACATGCACCAAGAAGGGGGGTGAATTAGTTGTTTTAAAATAATCCTAAGACAGAGTACTATTTTTTTTTTTTTTTTGGATTTTTCAAAACACCTAGAAATAGCTATTCTAATTTTTGTATGCGGAAGCTAAAAAACTAAATATTCCTTGAAAAAAATGTGAAGATGGAATTCTAATTATCTCACCAGAACATAGATCATGGAAATTATCAAGCAGTTATAACAAATATAAAGTCAAACAAGTAAAATATAGAAAGTAAAATTAGAATGAACACACCAAATTTTATAGTGGTTTGGTCAAACCTTGACCTACATCCACTCCCCAAAGTCCTCTATTATTAGTATTGAACTAACACAAAGTGACTCTCTTTTTTCTGCTTTAGGAAGGAGGAGAAGCCCTTACAAAACTCTCTTTTACCTACCTGGTGCGGCAGAGGACCAAACTCCTTTCACAGGCAGAGAACCTTGATTCATTTTTCTCTCTCCTAGAGAAGGCAGAGAACCTCAAGGATTGACTAAGAAGACTCTCTCCCTAGATAGCTCCCACAAGACTCACCAAGGCTATAGGAGGAGAAAGTGTGCAGCTACCTTGGAGAAACCACGATATTCTCATCACACTCCTTCTCCCTCATGCATAAGCTCACCTCCTCCTTCCTCTCACAAACCCTATTTTTTTTCAAAAGCTCCCTCTCAAAGTTTATTCTTAATCCACATTTCTCTCTTCACATCTATTAGAAGAAGGTTAAGGAATTGATTTATAATAGGCTTCAAGAAACCCTAAAAATTCAAGTTAGTCGTCAATATTTGTATAATACAATTCAAGTTCATACAATATGATCAATTCAAAACTAGTCCCTTCCAGTATGAAGGAGAATGAACAGTTCATAATTTTTCAACACATCATACATTATGATCTTTTATATTTCCTCTATTCGTATGGGATGAATCCTAGGACGACCTAAAGCCATTTCTATTAATCGTTACATACTATATAGTTCATATAATATGGTTAGTTAATTTCAAGCAGTACATCTAGTATGATATTAATATTGTACCATATGATTAAAGAAAAAAATATTGTTTCATCTGATACGATCCATGGGACGACAAAATTTCGTCTCTATTCTCCATACAGTTCGATTAAGATTATACAGTATAAATAGAAATCATTAATTAACCATTATTTAATTGTCTAATTATGGTGGTTAATTTTAGTAAGATTTCAAATGATCATACAGTATGATTATAAACATACATTACAAATAATTTAAAAATTAAAATTCAAAATATTACATAAATTAATCTTGTGGCAAGAGTTTTTAGATCGAAATAAATTGTATAATATGATCAAGATCATAAAGTATAATTAGTTTGCATAAACTAATCTTTCAATTAGCAGTTAGGCTTATTCTCTGATAATAGATCGTACAGTATGAATGAAAATAGTACAATATGATTTGTCTTTAAAAATATTTTTTTATTTAAAAAATCTCCCTTTGCATGTGTATAGTCACCTAATTTGCATACTCTATCACATGCTATTCTACCAAGTCTTGAGTCTTCAACAATCTTGAGTGGTTTGTATTTTACCTAAAATATTAGTGCTCACCAATAAAAATAACATCTAAAATATTTAAGGAAGAATGTAATAATTTACTCAATATTATTTATCATCATCAAAATTATAGACTAGGGATCCTGGATTGTAAAAATCTCCCCCATTTTTTATGATGATAAATAATGTTAGTTGATAAGCAAGATACTTCTCCTCACTAGATGATGGATTTTCTAAATTTGGGAGGTTTCAAACATAAATTTTTAATTTTATCTTTTTTTTTTTATTTTTTTAAGATGACAAAAAAAAAACATAAGAAGAAGATTATATTAAAAATAATATAACATATAATCAACAAAAACATACATCTTCTACCCCTTTTGACTTCACCAAAAAGTGGAGTATTACACAACCAAATAAATAAAGCAGTATAAAATATAGTATTAAACAAAAACTACTCCAATGGTGGATCCTGATCAGCAGGTGGTGGTTGTGCCTAAAAGAACAAATGGATGGTGGTAAGTTGATGATCTATCAAGGTAATCTTTCTCCAAACTATTGAAAATATTCCTCGAGCTGTTGTTATTAGGTTTTAATGTGGTAGTCCAGTCTAGTTTCAAGTTTCTCAAGCCACTGAACAATATCATCCTAAGGGTAGGCAGGGAAGGCAGGTGTAGTTGGTGGCATTGGTGTTGGTGGACCTCCTGAAGGGGGAACATCCCCTTCTTCATCAAAATCTTGCTCAGTTTGCTCTTGCCCCTTATGGAAGAAAAGAATACAGAGGGAGGTATCTGTATAAAAGATAAGAAGATTATCAGGTGGAATAGAAAAATTAAGTTGGTATTTGGTGTCGAGGATGTATCTTATGACATTTCCTAAGGCAATATTTTATTTGCTTCATGCACTTGGATGATAAATAGTGGTCATGTTATGGATGTAATCTAGAATCTTTTAAGCTTCATCAAATTTGGTACCTGACATGATTAAGTAAGTTACTATAAATAGAAGTGGGGTTATATTCAATTAATCCCCAGCTTTGGGTATAATGGATTTTTGAAGGATGTGCTAGATGAAATGGGCATCCTAAGTTAGAGATTAGACAAGTTGTTGGTGTTGGTTTGAGGGCACATTCCCAAGTAGCTGATTAACATAAGTCAAATCAAACTGAATTGAGATCAGAGATTTGAGATGAGGTCCTTAGGTAGAGTGTCCTATGTGTTCAGCTAGATCAATTTTAGTGATTTTAACATTTAGTTATTAGAGAAACAAAGTCAAAGTGGTACATTTTAATTTTATTATATGGTTTGCTAAGAATTCATATAGGAACTCAGAGTTAAAGGTGAAGGCCATGGTAAGAAGAAAGTGGAAAGTGCTTTAGGCAAAAAGGTTTATAATCTTAAAATTCAAGTTTTGTTGGTTTAACTTGCGAGATGGAGAAATCTTTTCCACTTTGAATTTATGGTATGCATCATCATCTATGGCAGAGAGAAACTGATTATCACAATGATGAGAGGAGGAGGAGCTCCCATGGATCATTCTGCTGTATTTGCTTCCAATGAAAATTTGATAGAAAGATTGAGAGGATGAGAGTTTGAAGTATGTTAAGTGAGTTGAACCACACAAACCCTCCAATTTATACAATTTTTTATCATTCATATATTTTAAAGATGTTTGTACAGTAAAATTAAAGCAGTATTTTTATATGGATGACTTGTCAAAAAAAGTAGTCAAATCGTATAGGACGATCTTAAGGGATTTCGTTCATCCTGAGGAGTTGTTGGTATGACCTTTGATGAAAAGTATCATACAGTATAAAGTGGTGTTCGTACACTATCAAAGTGAAATTATTATCACACCGGTCGAGTTAAATTTGTCCCAATCCAGTTTGACACATGTACTGTACTGTACGAAAGGAGGTATCGTACAATACGAATATTAATAATTTCATACCAAAAAAGTTGAATTACTCAACGGTTAATAGCAAGTGGATCATGTAGTATGAGTAGTGGTTTGTATTGTATGATGTGTAAATTAGTGAGCTAGTCTGAACCGTTGATTAAATAGAGGGCTGCAATCTTCGCATTTATGAATATTGTACAATACAATTGTGCATCATATAATATAATAGGAACAAAAAGTTAAGAATTTTGGTGATTCATTGAGATGTGTGCGTGAAGGTCATGAATTATCTTAAACCATTTTTTTTTTAATTTTTGATATAAAATGAAAAACAATATACATAAGAACATACACATAGAGAATAACCAAAAAAAATTTATTTAACAAATAACATAAAAAATGACTAAACAAACAAACATATTTAAGTTAAAAACATATATAACAGATTATTTCAAAATAGATTTTTTTTTTCTTGGATTAAGCTTCAATATCTATAGAACCAAATTTTATCCTCAAGGTGATAAAGGCATCATAGGTTAGTGGTTTTATGAATATGTCTACTAATTGATCTTCTGTAGCTATATGATACAACTCTATATCTTCCTTGGCTACATGATCTCTTATGAAGTGATGCCTAATCTCTATAAGCTTTGTGCGGGAGTATTGAATTGGATTTTGGGATATGCAGATTATACTAGTGTTGTTATAGGTAGTCCAAGATCTAAGAGTTATTGTTTTAACCATAAAACTTGTGCAACATAACTCCCTACTACTATATATTCTACTTCAAATATTCTACTTCAACTATGGAAAGGGCTACTGAATTTTGTTTTCTACTAGACTAGAAAACTAAGGATTGCCTTACGAATTGACAAGTTAGAGAAGTAATTTTCCTATCTACCCAACATTGTGCAAAATCAGAATCTAAAAATCCTATGATTTCAAAAGAATTATTGTATCTAGGATACTATATTCCTAAGTTTGGGGTTTATAGTAGGTATCTAAGGCTTTTTTTTTTACATCAATTAAGTGAGATTCTTTTGGGTCAGCCTGCAATCTAACACAAAGACATACACTAAACATTATGTGTGGTCTTCTAAAAGTCAAATACAAAAGAAATCCAATTATCCCCCTATTTGTTTTTTGATCTGCTTTTTTTCCATTTAGATCTTTGTCTAATTAAATAGTGGAGCTCATGGGAGTGTTCATAGCCTTAGCATTAATATCCTTGACATACTTAGACTGGTTAAGGAAGGTTCCATCATCCATCAGTTTAACACTAAATCCAAGGAAATAAATAAGTTCTCCCATCTAGCTCATTTCAATCTCATTACTTATTATTCTTGAGAATTCATCACATAGGTTTTTATCTGAAGATCAAAATAAGATATCATCTACATAAATCTAGATAATGAGTATCTCATCTCCTAACCTTTTTAGGAAGAGGTTAGTGCCTATGCTACTCTTAATGAAGCCTCTATCTAGTAGAAAGGTGCTCAATCTCTCATACCAAGCTCTAGGTTTTTTAGTTTAACCCATATATTATCTTTTTCATTTTTAAAACATTATTTTGAAATATTGAATTCTCAAATCTAGGGGTTACTCAACATAACATCCACTTTGATTACCCTATTTAGGAAGGCACTCCTAACGTCCATTTAATATAATTTAAAAACCTTAGAGCAATCGAAGGCTAACATTACTCTTATTGTTTTTAGTCTAGCTACTAGGGCAAAGGTTTCCTCAAAGTCTATTCGCTCCATTTGGTAATACCGCTTAGCTACTAGTCTGGTCTTAATTCATACTACTATTTTAGAGTTATTCATCTTATTTTTAAGACCCACTTTATTCCAACCATAATTTTCTCTTTAGGTCTCTTGACTAATTTTCACACATCATTCCTAACAAATTAGTTTAGCTCTTTTTACATTGCTAGGATCTATAATTCATCTCATAAGGCTTGATATGTATTGTGTTATAACATCAAGATAATTAAAAAATGATTAACGTCCTTCCTAGGTCCATACCTAGTTCTTATTCCTTCATATGGGTCTCCTAAGATCAAATATCTAGGATGACTAGAAGAATATCTCCAATCTATAGGCAATAGCTCCAGTGGTTCTACTCTATCTCCTATGGCAATAGTTTCTACCCCCATAATGACCTCAACTTCTTCTTTTCTTTAGGTTTAGGTTCAGAGGTCATATATGATTCATCAAATACCATATGGAAAGACTTTTCTACTACTAGGGTCCTCTTATTAAAGATTTTATAGGCTTTTCCTACAGATGAAAAACCTAAGAAGACTCCTTCATTAGATTTAGGATCAAAAATTTCTAAGGGTGACTTGCTATTGATTAAAATAAAGCATTTATATCCAAAAACATATAAGTAGTAACATTCACCCTATTTAAAACATAATAAGAAGTATTCACAACTTCTACCCAAAAGATTCTAAGGAGAATATATTTAGCTAACAAGACCCTACCAGCTTTAACTAATATGTTATTCTTTCTATCAGCTACTCTATTCTGTTGAGGGGTCATAGGGGCAGAGAATTTATGTTCTATCCCTATCTCTTAACAAAAGGATTCAAACCTATAATTTTCAAAGTCTCCACCACAATCATTATGGATTATTGAGACTTCATATCCTAACTTTTTTTAATCAAGGGGGAGAAGGTTCTAAATTCCTCAAATGACTCACTCTTATATGCTAAGAATTATACCCAAGTGAATCTGGAGAAGTCATCTACTATCATAAATTTATATGTCTTCCCTCATAGGCTGGCTATATTAACTGGTCTAAATAGGTCCATGTGAAGAATTTCTTGCAGCCTTGAGGTGTTGATATCTTTGATTGAATGAAAATGATGATTATCTTATTTACCTTATTGGAAGGCGTCACTTTGGTGGTCTTTAGTGAATTATAACTTAGGTATGCCTCTAACTAGGCCTTTATGAGTGATATTCCTAAGTGTTTTCAAGCTCACATTGCATAGTCTCCTATGTCATTGCCAAGAGTCATCTATTATTATTTTTAAACACAAGGAATTTGATTATTTAATACATTTCAAATTTAACATGTAAATATTGTTCATTCGTTTTCCTTCTAACACAAGTTATCATTTTGGCTAATCATGTATTTGTTAGAAAAAAAAATTTATTTCAAAGCCTTTATTATAGAGTTGACTAATGCTTAATAAATTATTCTTTAACCTATTACCTAAAGAATATTTTCAATCATAACGTGTTTAGTGTTTCTAATTGTACCTAATCCCATCACTTTTCTAGTGGTGTTATCTCCTAATGTCATCTTGCCTCCTGACCTGGCCTCTAGTGTGATGAACTACTTCATATCACCAATCATATGCCTTAAGTAGCCACTGTCCAAGTACCATATGGTCTCACTTGGCCTTTTATGAGAGCACTCCTACAATAATGTCATTAATAGGTTAGTTTTGGGAACCCAAGTGACTTTGGGTTCCATCTTATGCTTGAATGAATGAGATGTATGTAAGTTATGCTATAATGAATGCAATTTAGGCCTCCACACTAAGTTTGTCCTATAGTGGATAATGCAAGTGCGGGCTATGTGTCCTAACATGCCACAAGAGTAGCACATAATACCATGAAATGGATTCGCTAGCCTACATGGGTGAAGGTGCCTCTTTCTAGGTTTATGTGATGCATGCTATGTTGAGGAGTTGCACCACTAAGCCAGTAAAGGTGGTGGTTTATTATTTTCTTATCAAGTAATTTTTTCTTATAAATATTTATTTTCTTGTTCATAGCTTTCCACTTCCACTTTTAATTCATGCTCACTGCTATCTAATAGACATGCAAGTTTATCTAAATCCTTAAATGCTTTTTGTAGCTCCATATGTGATGCTTTCGTGGAATTGTGTGCACTAGATAAATCAATATGATTTTTATTTAAGACATAAAACTCATCTAATAAAGTCATATAATCATTATCTAAAGTATAGTGCTCGATAATTAAACTAGCATGCTTTTTTTGCAAAGTAAAAAATTCAGTATTAAGACTAACATGCTTTTTTTAAAGCTTCCTATTCTAATCATGAATATTTTCAAAAAAAAAAATTAATTGATCATAGGAGAGTTGACATGCCTCATCTTAATCAGACTGATTAAGATTATCAATAGCCATTAGAAATAAATTTGTTACCTCCTCCTCTGCTTCTTCTTCTTCTTATTCTGAGGCAGAGTCGGCCTAAAAGGTTTTCTATATCTTTTGCTTTCCCCTTATGTACTTTGATTTCTCTTCACCTTTGTCTTTGATTGGGTGAGCCTTTAGAATGGTGAAGTCAACTTGAAGGTGTCTTGGCTTCCTCCAATCAAAGCAAATTGTGTCAGATAAAACTTTAATATATTTGTGAGCTATACTTTCGTTCTAGTTGTTTTGATGACATTTTTGTTTTTTTTTTCAAAAAGCCCTTGAAATTGCATGCCATTATAGCTATTTCATCATCCTAATTTATTGAAGATTTGTTACTATCAAAAACATGTACTTTTACTGCTACTATTCTCTCCTTTTTCTTTTCTCCTACTTCAACATGCCTTTGACTCGCTCCTTGCTGGTAGACAATAAGTGATCCAAGCAAATTGTCATTAGAGTGAACATTTAAATGTTTTGATTAAGTAATTACAATTATTTTTGCATCATAAGAGCTAGGCAAGCAACATAAATTTTTATTAACATTTTCAGAATTTAATAGTACTCTACCTAATGCAAGCAAGGATGTTACTATCTTGTTGAACCATATGTACATTTTAGACACTACTCACTAGGTTTCATGTGAAAAAGTTTGTAGTCATGCAAAATAATTTTTAGCGTAGACTATTTCACTTCACTGGTACCCTCGTAGGTGACACAAAACCTATCCCAAATAGCTATTCCGGTGGTGCATATAGAAACTCGCATATAGTCTTCATATTTTAAAGTATTAAAAAAATTCAAACACATAGAATTCAACTGCGTAAGTTCCCTATCCTCATTGCTCTATTCATTAAAGGGAATATCAATTTTAACATTATTAACAATATGCGATGGAAGTGAGTAATCAATTTAAATCATAAACCAAATTCTATAGTCAATGGATTGAAAAAATGTGGACATACAAATTTTCCAAAAATCAGATGGGATGTTTTCAAATAAAGGTGGATGGGTTATTGAATAACCCTCCGTAGTGTTACTATTACAAATATGAGCCACTAATCATTTTTCTCAAGGTTTTGGAAAACACTATTTTTGAGAACCCACTCTAATACCAATTGAAAGCATGAGACACGCCAAGAGTGGGGTGGGTGAATTGGTGCTTTTAAAATAATCCTAAGCTAGAGTACTATTTTTATGCTTTTTCAAAACACTTAGAAATAAGAAATTTTGATTTTTATATGTGGAAGCTAACAAATTAAATATGTCTTGAAAAATAGTGATGCTGAAATTCTAATTATCTTAACAAAACATAGATTTCAGATATTTATCAATTAGTTATAACTGAGATGAAGTGCAAAAAGTAAAATACATAAAATAAAATTACAATGAACACACAAAATTTTATAGTAGTTCGGTCAAACCTTAACCTATTTCCACTTCCCGGAGTTCTCCACTCCGAGTATTGTACTAACATAAAATGACTCTCTTTTTACTTCAATAGCAAGGCGGAGAAGCCCTTACAAAACTCTCTTTCACCAACCCTGTGCGGTAAAGGATCATAACTCCTTTCATAGGTAGAGAGCCTTAAATCTTTTTTCCCCATCCTAGAGAAATCAGAGAACCTCAAGGATAGACTAAGAAGCCTCTCTCCCTAGAGGGCTCCCACAAGACTCACCAAAGACACATGAGGAGAAAGCGTTCTTCTATCCTGGAGCAACCGTGTGATTCCCCTCACTCTCCCCCCTCACGCTCAAGATCACCTTCTCCTACTCCTCATAAAACATGATTTTCTTTAAAGCTCCCTCTCAGATTTCCTTCTTCAGCCACGTTCCTCTCTTCACATCTAATAGAAAAAGGTTAAAGAATTTATTTTATAATAGGCTTCAAGAAACCCTAAAAATTCAAGATAGAATGATTCATATAGTACGATCTAAGTTTGTATATTATGAATAGTTAATAACGAGTATCATATAGTATGAAGGATAACAAATAAGTCACAATTTTTCAACACATCATATAGTATGATCTCGAGATCATCTAGTACTATCTATTATATTTCCTCTATTTTTGTGGGACAAATTATGGAATGATCGAAAGTAGTCTATGTTAATCATCATGTATTGTATACTTCATACAATACAATTAGCTAATTTCAAGTAGTTCATCCAATATGATAAGAACAAAAATTGTGGTTTCATTTGGTACGATCTATAGAATGACCAAATTCCATCTCTATTCTTTGTATAGTACGATGAAGATCATAAAGTACTAATTGAAATCCTTAATTAACCATAATTAACTTCCTAATTATGGGGGTTATTTTTAGCAATATTTCAAATGATCATACAATATGACTATAAATGTATAATATGAATAGTTCAAAAATCAAAAATCAAAATCTTACTTAAATTAATTTAGTGGCTAGAGTTTTTAGATAAAAAAAATAATAAATTTTTATCAAAGAAATATAGTACGATTAGTTCATATGGGGTTGTGGTTTGAATGTTATGACTAAGCTTTCGGATTCTAATATACCTTTTCTTGTTAAAGGCCTCTTAAGATTGGATCAAATTAGTTTATCTTTTTTTATGTCTTAGTGATTGTGGAGTTGCTCCTCTCTGGTGGATGTGGGTTCCTCCTAACAATTTCACTCTGCTTGGAATTTTTGGGTTTGCCTTTGTGTTTCTCAGTTTTTGGTTACTATTTACTACTATTTGGGGAACCTTCATTGGTTTTTCCTGAGTTTTCTCTTATTTTCTTTGTTGGTTTGGTCTTTGTTCTTCCCTTGGATTATGGTGGTTTGCTTTCTGCTAGGGTTCCGTATTGTGTGGATGGTAGATGTTTGGATCATTCTTTCCTATTATAGTTCTAGAGGCTTTAGTTGTAATGACTTATGTGTTATTGTTAGACTTTTTATCCTTTTTTCCCCTTGCATTTATTTGGATGAATATGTCTTATATGGTTACATCTAGCTAAATATCTTTGGTGGTTCTGAGATGTCTTCCATTGTTCATACTTGGAAGTTCTGTTTCATTATTGATGTTGGTCTGTGTGTTCCCAGTTTTTCTAGTTCTCTCCTTTCCTAGAGTGATACTTGGAGCCTAAGCATGGATGTCTGGTTGGAAAATCGTTTGGTCATCCTATAGATCGTACAATATGTTTATATGAACTATAGTACTATACATTTATATGAAAATTGTTAAACATTAAGTTTGTTGTATTTGAATTTTTAAAATTAAGTTATAATGTTTGAAATTTTTGATGCAATTTTGAACTAAAGTTGACAAAAGAGTTGATTTTTTTTATTTTGAAAGATTTTTGGAAGTTTGATATTTTTAGTAAATATTATACCCAAAAAGGAAGTCAATGCCTTTGAGTTTATTCAATTTGAAATTTTCTAGAATTTCATATAGTTTTCAAAGTATTGGTACTTAATTGAATTATTTAATTTATTAACTAAGGTGGTTTTGGTGGTTTTGCACAAACTCACTCCAAACTCCTCGAAATCATTGCCAAAGGTTAAGGATAACTTGTAGGACTGTTTTCAAGAGTTTAGATTTTATTTAGTTTTCACAATAATTTTTAAATATTTAATTTAATTAATTTCTAATTTTCCTTAAATATTAAATTAAGCTCAAATTAAAAATCTAGTGAAAGAGCTTTTAAATTTCCTAGAGTGGGTTGAATTTTGAAAAATTTGACATATTATTTATATTTTTTGGATTTAATTTTAATTTATCAGAATTTTTTAAAGTTTTTGATTCCTTAAAAGGTGTGATTTTTTATTTGATTAATTTTTTGACCTAATTGGCTCCAAATTCAATAAAATTTTAACCTAAGGTTTTCGATGTCACTAAGTTTAATGTTTAGATGTTTCACCCCTACTAGTGTGTACAAAATTTTCTAAAAATTTTCTAAGTGATCTTAACATTTGCCTTAATTATTTTTCCGAAGTGTCACTAATATTTTAATGAGTTTAAAATTTTTTTTTTCTTCTAACCCTAACCCATATGCAAGAAGACCACACACAAATCATAAGTTAATCATATAATTTTGGAGAGCTATGAATTTTTAAAGTTTTGAGTCCAAAATAGACCCATCACTTTATAAATTAAAACAACAATAATCTAGTGAGCAATTGGATCTAAGAAAAATATAGGGAATACTTAAGACGCTAAAAACATTTTCACCAAAAATTGTGTCCAATTTGACCATTGGATTTTAAGAAAAAATAAAAAACAAATAAATTTCGAACAAAAATAAAAATCTCACAATTCTATGCCAAAACATCATGAAATTAATTTTATTAAATACTAGAGGTTAATACATTTCAAATGACACCAAAATCACCCAATTTGGTGAAACAAATAACTTACTGTGATTTTTTGAATGTTTATAGCATTTAAATTAATTACTCCTTAATGTTTTTGTTATCTTGACCAGCCAATCATTGGTGAGCATGCGATTGCTTGAGGAACGACCATGGACATGTGTCAAGTACTAGTTAGGCACTCACATATGCTTACATCGTCTATCAACTGTTAGATCAATGCCGACAAACATGGAGAGATGAAATCATGCCATATATGCATGTAAATGGATCAGAACATTAGCTTTCGAATCTTCCCTCAACCATGCATGTTTTGTCTTGATATAGACCGTCTAATCTTCAATCGAACAATCCATATCTTCATCTCATTTAAAGTTCATTTGTGAATTAAAGCTTTAAATACTCATATCTCCTAAAATACTCATCTAAATTCAATGGAATTTGAAACATAAGGTCATGGAAACATAAATTTTCATTACCTATAGTTTGAAGGCTCCATGCAATGAAATTTTTAAGCAAATTTTAATTGAAAATTAAACTAAAAGTTGAGTTTTTTCACAAACTAATGGTTATATTTTCACGATCTTGGACTACTTTTTTCTCTTGGTGATGTCCTCTCTAAATTTGAAGAAGCCTCTCTAAGCTGGTGGTGGATGGAATGAAATTTGTATTATAAACACTACTTTCTCTAACTAGAACCCTCTCTCTTCACCGAAGTTATGTTTGGAGACTTGGAATTCATGGGGAAAAGCTTGGGAATGCTATGGAAATGGTTGGAGGAACTGGAAGAGCTATTTTTAGAGCTAGGGGATATAAGGATAATGGGCTTGGATGAATTGAGGACTTCGGTTAAGTTTTATCTCACTTAACCCTCACCTTTCAGAGCATAGGATAGAGATTAGTTTGGGAGTGCCTTGGATGCATGCCAACTAACCCAAGGATATTAGAAGCCAGAGGATAGGGCAAGGTGTGAGTGTGAGTTCCCTCTATTCATGGGAAGGGTGACCATAAAAAGTTTGAAGAGGTTGTAAGACCTCAATAAACTAGTCTGATGAACACCAAGAGGGGGTACGAATTGGTTATTTAAAAATTTCTTTATCACAAGAAAAATCATTTTATAAATTTTTAATGTCTTAAAATAAATAATTTTATCACCTGATGCAGAAGTTAATAAACTTAATAATGATTACAATATCGATGATGATATTCTAATTAACACAACTAAAATATTAATCTCCAATTTTTACATGTAATTATAATAGAAATTAAATGCAAAAAATGTGAAGTCAAGAAAATAAAAATAAGAAAAAAAAAACGCACTAGAACTTTAAAGTGGTTCGATCAAACCATAACCTACATCCACTCCTAGTGTCCTCCTCTCCAAGTATTATAGTAAATCCATTTGTAAATCTCCTTTAGCCTTAACAACTAGGCGAAGAAGCCCTTACAAAATCTCTTCAACCAACTTGGTGTGGCAGAGGACTTAAATCCTTTTTCTCCGTTATGGTGAAGGTATAGAACTTAGAGTCCTTTTTCACCCTCCATGTGAAGGCTGAGAATACTTTTTCACCTCCTAGTGAAGGAAAAGAACTTTGAATCTTATTTCAACCCCTCGTGAATGCAAAGAACCTGGAATTACTTCCACCATCCTCGGTGCGGCAGTGTAGCTAGGTCCTTTGACACCAAAGTGTTCTTCTTCTGAAGCATCCCTCAAGAAAAATCTTAACACATGGAGTAACTTAGGTGCAAGTTCACCATAGCAACAGTGTGAACTCCCTCTCACACTCCCTTGAAACCCACAAGAATCTTCTCCCTCTCCCACAAACTTCACTATTTCTCTCCCAATATCAAGGCTCTCTTTTCAAGCTTTATTCAGAAAAAAGCAAATCAATGGATGCAAAAAATGCTCTTATAATGTCTTTTAAGAAAGCTTAATTACAGGGCTTAAAAAAACCCTAAAAATTAAATTCAGCCATAAAAGATCATAAAGTAAGATCACTGGATCATCCAGTACGATATGCAGAATTTAACTACTTAGTATTGTATATTCACTAGTGTAAATAAATATTTATACAGTATGATTTGTTCAACTGAATTATAATTCATCCAAGATAAATCCTAGGATGAACAAATATCCTCTATTTTGATTGTACGGTATGATCCAGTTCACACAAAAAAATCAAAGTTTCAAAATTATGCAGATTCAGTTGATTAATCACTTTATAAAAATAAATAATATTTTAAACATCATACAGTACGAATAGAATAATATTTAAAAATTAATTTTTTGCTTAATTTAATTAACAGCGGGTTTCTAATTATAACATATCATCTTGTACAATGTGGTGTTTATTCTATATGATTAGTCATATTTCAAAAATTTTCTCCGATAATGAAAATATAATGATTAATTTCAATAATAACACCTCACACAGTATGATCTATGTCATATAATATGATGTACAAAAAAATAAAATATTCTAAAATTTTTTTGCTCCCGTTTTTGGTGTGTCTATGATCACCAAGCTAGCATAAAGTGTTATAAAACTTGACTCAAGAAACCAAAACAAAATAAATGAACATTATAGATTCTTTTAACACACCATATTTTACCCAATATTGTGCCCTGAATCTTTATTGAATGGTGCATGATGTACCTAGCGCACCAAATAAATATATATGATATATACTATGAGAAATAAAGAGATAATTAATAATATTTGTTATCAACAAAATCATAAACTCTGAAACCCTAGTTGAAAAATCTCCTCCTTTTTTAAAATGACAAAAATTATTGGTTAAATTTGCAAACTAATTCATCTTTCTCGTGATCTCCCACTCACTAAGAGAATTATAATGAAAAATAAGGAAAAATATTTATTTCAATTTTTTTTTAAGAAATTTTAAAACAAAATAGCAAATGAACAAATACAAAAAAAAATGCTATCAAATATCTTCTGCCACTTTTGACATCACCAAAAAGGAGAGAGCATGCAACATGTAAGTTGAACTATATGCATAAGAAAATAATAACATACAAAAGAACTAAAATATGCAATTATGCTTAAAACATAATTAAAAAGGAACACACAAAATAGACAAATAAACACACGGAACACATAAAGAAAACAAACAAATAAACCCTAACATACTAATATCTAATCAAATTTAATAATTTAATAATGACTATTCAACATAAGTTTGTTACCTCATCATCATTCTCCTATTTTGATGAGTCAAAAGCTAAGTCTTCCTAGGAGATTTTTTTTCTTCTTATCATCTCCCCTTATTGCAATTTCTTATCCTCACCCTTTTCCTTTATAGGGTGTCTCTTAAAATGGGGGCACTCGTATTTTAAATGTCTAGTCCTACACCCAAAGTAAATAATGTAAGAAGTAATCTTATAATGTTTAACATTTTACCTTGGTTCCACTTTTGTTCATGCTTGTGCTTCAGAAGATTTTTGAATTTTTATTATTATTGACATAATCTCCTCACTCTCATATCTCCTAAGCCGTTTTTATCAATATCTTTTTCCTTTAGCAATATAACATTCTCATCACCTATATCCAAATGTCTTTGAGTCTCCTTTACTTGTAGGAAATGAATAAGCTGATCACACTATCAATATCATAAACATTCAAGTCTTTTGATTCACATATAGTAGTGGCATTGCCATTAAAATTATCATGTAATCAACGTAAACTTTATTTGACCTTCTCAGAGCTTGAAGGTTCTCACCTAAGGCATGCAACAAAATAACTATCTAAGTTAACCTAGTATACATATATGAGATAATCTAATAAGGTTTCATGCAAAAAAGTTCATAATCATGTAATAAAATGTTTACCCTAGAATGTTTAACTTCACTAATTCCCTCATATCTGATGCACAGTCTATCCCAGATCTATTTCACCGTAATACTGGTAGATACTCACATATAATCTTCAAAATTATATGCACAGAAAAAAGTTGTTTAAGAATTTAGCATTCAATTATGCAAATACTTGTTATTTGCTACTCCATACAATAAAATGAATAATAGTTTTGATACATTAACAACACGTGATGGTACAAAATAATCAGCTTGAATCATATGCCACATTCTTAAACCAATATATTATAAAAATGTACACATGCTAATTTTCTAAAAGTTAAAGGGAATGTTTTCAAACATTGGCGGATGAGTTATTGATAACCTTATAAGATATTTCTATTTTTAAAGTGTTTCAAAGATAATTTTTATCAAGTGTTTCTAAAACACTACTTTTGATAACATCTCTGATACCACTCGAATGTTTAAGGAGGATGAAAGATCTCAATGAATGGGTCTGAGCAACACAAATAGGGGTGATGAAATGGTTATTTAAAGATTTCTTTATCACAAAAAAAAAATATTTTCATAATTTTTAATACCTTTAAAAAATTTAATCACCCAATACGGAAGCTAATAAACTGAACAATGATTATAATAATGATAATGATAGTCTAATTAATACAATGAAAACATTAACATTAGAATTTCACTAAGTAGTTATCAAAAATATTAAATACAAAAAGTGTGAAGGGAAAATAATTAATAATCAGAATAAATACAACATAGTTTTGTAGTAGTTTTATTAAACTAGGACCTACATCCACTCCATGAAGTCCAACTCTTTGAGTATTACAGTGAACCCTTAAGTGAGTCTCCTTTAGCCCACACAGCTACATGGAAAAGCTCTTACAAAATACCTTCCACCAACCCAGAATGACATATGACTTGAAATCCTTTTTAACCCTCCGGGTGAAGGTAGAGAACTAGGAATCCTTTTTTATTATCTCGGTGAAGGAAGAGAAACTCAAATCCTTTTCACCCTCATGGTAAAGGTAGAAAACCTCAAATATATTTTCACCCCCAGGTGAGGCAGAGAACCTGGAATCACTTTCGTCTTCCTCGATGCGGTAGAGTAGCCGAGACCTTTGACACCAAAGAGATCTTCGTCCCAAAGCTTCCCTCAAGTTAAACCTTGACACATGAAGGAAATTAGGTGCAGTTTTTTTGAACAATCATGTGAAACTCCCTCTCACATTCCCATGAAACCCAAAAGTATCTTCTCCCTCACTTACAAACTCAACCCATTCTCTCCCAAGCTCATGGCTCTCTCTTTTTAAGCTTTCTTCAAAATAAAATAAATCAATGTATGTCAAAATAACTCTTACAAAATATTTTTAGATAGCTTAAATAGAGGACTTCAAAAATCCTTAAAAAATTAATTCAGTCATCAAAGATCATATTGTATGATGACAGGATCATCGAAAAAGATGTTTAGAATTTAACTAGTTAATATTGTACGATCACCAATATGAATGAATAGTTGTACAATACAATTAGTTCAGCTGAATTGCATTTCATCAAGGATGAATCCTTAGATGATCAAATATAACCTCTATCGATCGTATGCTACGATCTAATTTATATAATACAATCAAAATATAAAAATTAAGCATATTCAATTGATTAATCATTGGATTAAATTAGAAAATATTTTAAAACAAGTATAATATGATTATTATTGTATAGTATAAATAGAATAATATTTAAAATTCATTTTTTTTACCTAATTTAATGTAATATGAGTTTTATATTACAACAAATAGTATAGTACATTATGGTGTACGTACTGTATGATTTGCCATATTTCAAAATTATTATTTAAGATAAATAAAATATTTTAATTAATTTCTATAACAATAGTTCATAAAGTATAATCTAGGTAATATAGTATGATGTACAAAAAAAATTAAAAAGTTTAAAAATTATATTCGCTCCCCTTGTTTATGTGTTCATGGTCACTAAGCTAGCAAATACCCTTATAGGACTTAAGAAACCGAAAGGAAATAAATGAATATTACATACTCTTTTAATATATCCTATTCTAGTCACTCTTGAGCACTAATTCTTTATTGAATGGAATAAGATGTGCTTGAAATGTTAGTACAAACAAAAAAAATATACATTATAAATACTAGGAGAAATAAAGAATAAATCAATAATATTTTTTATCTCCAAAATTATAAACTTCAAAACCCAAGTTGTAACAATCTCCCCTTTTTTATGATGATAAATATTATTTGTTGAATTTGCGAACTAATGTTATTTTCTCCTAATCTCTTCCGCACTAAGAGAATTATATTGAAAAATACGAAAAAGAAAATTTATTTTTAAAATTTTAATTTAAAATATTTAAAACTAAATTGCAAATTATTAAATTCAAAGCAAATGTAACCAAATATCTTCTCCCCATTTTAACATCACCAAAAAGGAAAGAGAATGCAACATATAAATTGAATTCTATGCAAAAGAAAAAAACATCATACAAAAAGAAACTAAAACATGCAATAATGCTTAAAATATAATTAAAAATAACATAAAATAGATAAACAATCACACAAAACACTTAAATAAAACTCACACAAAAACATTAACATAATTATTCTTAATCAAAATTAATAATTGAATCTTTGGAAATTTAGCATAAGCTTGTTACCTCGTCATCTTGCTTCTGTTCTAATGAGTTAGAAGCTAAGTCTGCCATGGAGATTTCTTTCTTCTTATCATTTCTCTTTATTGCAATTTTCTTACCCTCAGCTTTTTTTCCTTTATAGTGTTTCTCTTAAAATTGGGACATTCAAATTTCATATGTCTAAGTTTCCTTCACCAAAAGCAAATATTGTCAGAAGTAACTTATCATTTTTACCTTGGTTCCACTTTTGTTTAAGCATGTGCTTGCGCTTTAGGAGACTTTTGAATTTTTCATGTTATTATCACAATCTCGTTACACTCAGCATGTCCTTAGCCATTTTTATTAGTATCTTTTACCTTTAGCTCTATAACCTTATCATCACCTACATTCAAAAGTCTTTGACTCTCACATTGCTCATAGTCATTGAGTGAGCCTATCACATTATCAAAAGCATAAAAATTCAAGTCTTATGATTCACATATAGAAGTAACATTGTCATTAAAATTATCAAGTAAACAACGTAAAATTTTGTTGGCCATCTAAGAGTTTGAAAGTTTTCTAGCTAAAGCATATAATGATATCACTATCTAAATAAATCAAGTATACATTTAGGAGATAGTATAAGGTTTCATGTTAAAAGTTCATAACCATGCAATAAAATGTTTAGCCTAGACTATTTAACTTCTCTAGTTCCCTCATATTTGATGCACAATAAATTTCATATCTCTTTCCCCCTAGTACAGGTAGATACCCACATATAATCTTTAAAATTAAACATGGAGAAAATATAGTTTAAGCAAATAGCAATTTAGTTGTGCAAGGACATATTCTTTTCTACTCCATTCAATAAAATGAATAATTGTTTTGACTCTATTAATAACACATGATGGTACAGAATAACGAGTTTGAATCATATGCTACATTCTAAAATCAATATATTATATTAATATAGACATCAAATTTCTTAAAATCAAAGGGAATGTTTCAAACAATGGTGGTCAAGTTATTGAATAACCTATGATGTTTGAATTTCTAAAGTGTGTCATATATCATTTTTCTCAATTTCAACTTTTTAGAGCCTCTCTGATGCTACTTAAATGTTCGAGGAGGTTGTAAGACCTCAATGAACTAGTTTGAGATACACCAAGTGGGCGCGCGGGGGGTGGGGGGGGGGGGATTTGTTGATCTTTAACACAAGACAAAATGAAATCATCATCATCAAATAAAAAAATAGATGCCTGTTCAAAACTAGCTACCCATCCCATAAATCCTGCAAAATCTCATTGCAAGCCATAGTGTCTCATTCAACAACTCTGCAAATGGCACCGAATCCAGTCGCCCATCCGTCAGGCGCTACTCAAGATGATGCTATGTTCATCACTAAATAGAGAATGAAGTTTACTTTTTTCGCGCGCTTTTCCAATTGCTTGAAAACCCATAGTATACCCGATCTCCCTCCTCCATGGAACCTCCTCTTTAGCTCTGATTCTCTAAGCCAATGCTAATGCCCATCCTGAATACAGCTTCTCAAGCCATCACCCTCTCCAAGCCCTCCAATCTGACAACCTACCATACCCGATGGCCCTCTCAACTGTCAAATCCCGACCTCCCTAACCACCTAGCCACAAGTACACACACACACACACACACACACAGAGAGAGAGAGAGAGAGAGAGAGAGAGAGAGAGAGAGAGAGAGAGAGAGAGAGAGAGAGAGAGAGAGAGAGAGAGAGAGAGAGAGAAATAGAGAAGAGTTTTTTTCTCATACCTAGCCATCACCCACATCTTCTTCTCTAAGTTATGGTAAACCTCCTCCAAGCCAACGGCTCAACTTTCTCGATTTCCCATTCACATTTGCACCAAAATTGAAGCCTCATCTTCAATACCAAGCAAGCTCCCACTGAACCTTCCATCCGGTCGAACTCTATATATGGCCAAATCCCATTCCATTCATAAGCCTCCCACGCTTCAAATTTGCAAACTTAGCCCTCTACCTGATCCTAAGTCTCCCCAAATCAACCCATCTCAACCCATTTTAAAACCCAAACAGTAGCCTGATTTTCCCTGCTTTGATCCAAGCCAACCTAACCTAGGTATACTACTTTATATTTTATTTTTCTATCATTAGCTACTAACTACTATTAGTTAATTACTATTATTAGTTGGTTATTATCATAACTATTATTAAATATAGTAATAATTGGTTATCTTTATTTTAGACATTTATGTTAGTATTAGTATTAATATTAATATCATCATTATTAATATTAATAATGATATTAATATTAATATAGTTGCTAAACATATAATAATAATAATAATTATTATTATTATTATTATTCTTATTATTATTATTATAAGTATTATTCCAAAAAAAAGAGAAGTTCTTGCCTCGATTTGCATGCCCCGACATCATCGCCACCAACCACCATGAAGGTATAACTCCCTAAACTCAATTCCTCACATTCGATGTTTGTGTCGAGCCAAGAAATTTCCCATATATACTTTTCTCTAACATGGTGGGAAGGGAACCCATTGCGACACCTACGATGACGTGGGAAGCCCAGTTGCATTCTTTTTTTAGTGTAGCTAGGATAATCTTTAGTACCCGTATGTGGCTTTGTACCTACAAGGAAATAACTACTTTTCTTTTGAAATAGGTACCGAAGACCCATACATGACTTTATCTGGCATCGTGGGATTAAAGATTTCATGGTCGTGGTGTCTAAGCACACATACCATACACTCTTTTCTCTAGTATGGCGGGAGGTCTAGTTTTCTATAGTTTCTTCTAAATGGGGGAGATGCCGGTAGGCTGCCAAAATTTTGAGTGAACATAAGATCACACTTGGACTAGATTAAACTAAAAGAACTTGGACTCAAACTTGTGAACCTTTGATGTTCATTTCACACATATAGGGGACTTGCATATTTGAATTGATGTTGGATAAATGAGCTTAATTAAAAAAATTAGGGACCTAATATGATTGAATGAAAGGAAGTCTTCAAACAAACTTGATTAGAAAGAGCTTGAACTAAATGACACTACTTGAATTTGGACTTGAATATGACATGGTGAACAATACTTGGACTTGATTGGAATCAAACACAGTGGACATGGATTGTTCTTGAATGATCAATAGTGAATTTGACTTGAACTTGAACTTACAAAGCCCTCAGGAGACATTAGTTTAGGTAGATGTAAAAACGATTAATAAATACTTGAATCTCAATGAAACAAGTTAGAACTTAAACTTGATCTAAATTTTAAGTAAGTGTAACTTGAGCTTTACGAACTCAAGCTCAAGTGAATAAAGCACTCTTTAATGAGTTGTTACAAACTTTGGAATGGATTAACTTGTAACGATCATTTCAATTAGGATGTAAATGAATGAAGATATCAAGCTTAACACTTATCTAATATGGTAGAGAGAAAAGAAATAAACTATGTCCTGCAAGGTGAGCATCAGGGCATAACACTTGAACCTTGAGTTCATGGATCCACTACCGAAAGGTCATGGTGGAAAGTAAAAGAAGTCTTAAGGCCAAGGCCTCGTAAAGAAGAAAATGAAGAAATAAGAGAAAAAAATATTCATCTGGGTGTGACATATAGTGTAGCTTTCCAGAGATCTACCCCCAACAATAAATAACATTAGAAATGGGCCCCTAGAAGGCCCACGAAAGTGCCTAATATAACAGTCGACAGCTTGGAGAATCCTCCTAGGGATCCCGTCGCTCACTAAATCCACCTGAAGAGTTAGCCAACATTGACCACAACTTATAGGTCGAAGAAGTTTTCTTGCCAAATCAAGAATAAAAAATCCAGTGGTGTCGCCTCTCTAAGATATGAGTACTATAAGAGGAAGAAGAAAAAGACATGTAAGAAAATATTGAAGAATACTTAGAACAAGAAAAGGACAAAGGGAATAACACTATGGACATGGAAGTGGTCTACAGGGGAGACACACCAATGTCGGTGATGAAGCCTTCTTCGATGACGATGAAGGTGATGACTATTGGCAACCTTTGCCTAGGTAAGCACATCGGCATCTCCATGATGGTCCACCACTGGCAGGGGTGGTCATTTCCAAGGAGAAGACAAAGTTGAAGTAGAAGAGGAGAATCCCCTCGATGATGAAAACACCACACTCACCAACATGAGAAGGTAGATGAGGTGACAGATGAGAGCTAAAGATATGGAAATCTCCCAGTTGAATTAGTAGATGACTTAGATGCTGGCTCAGATGGGGGCAATAATACATATGATGTAGAAAACTGTTGTTATTGATGCCAAGCCTAATCCTCCTACCAATCCTCCAAACTTCTAAAAGCCTCATGTTTCAAGAGTACAGGACGCTTCTGAAAGAGATAATATTGCCAGTTTCTCTAAGCTTGTGGCTGTTGCACAGCTCGAAGGAATAATTATGGAGAAGATGAAGGCTTTCATAGTTGTTGATCAAGTAGAGAAATTGGTGGGGAAAGGTCATATGTACCTCGCAGAATATGATCAGGTGTAATATCTTAAAGGATATTATATACCAAAGTTCAATACTTTTAATGATACTAATAATCCCATATAGCACTTAGCTCAATTCGAGATCACATGTAGGAACATATGAGGCAACAACGCCTTACTCTTCTGATAGTTCATCAGCAGTTTAACTACAACTACTTTTGAATGGTATGTTGAACTACCAAATGATTTTATAAAGACATTTATAGAGTTAGAATCTATGTTCATGAATAGGTTTGCCAAGGCAACTGAGAAGATCACAATTGCTGATCTCACTCTGGATAAGAGAAAAGAGGAAGAATCAGTCACAAAATATATCAATCACTAGCATAATTTATGTATATAATATGAGCAATAACTTGAGGAAGAACATGTTGTGCAATTATTGATGGGAAACAATGTCAATATGATGTAACCATTTCTGTGCATGGCTACCATTACCACATTTCAGGACCTACTAGATAGAGTTGCTAGATAGAGTGGACAAGTTAGAGAAATTAAACTTTTTAAAATTAGAGGGCCACTCTAATAAGCCTAAGAAGGCTAAAGCCTCAGTAGATAGAAGAGGCGAGGCTGACTCTACAATTTCCTCCATAACCAATAAATAAAAATAGGTGGTTTATAATGTAGACACGGGCAAGAAGTCAATGCAGTATGAAGAAAAGTACAAGTAGGCCTACAACCCTAACCCCCAACCGAAGTTGATACTCATGGGAAATAATAGGCCACAAACCTTCCAAGGTGGAGGAGAACGCCCGAGGCAAGTAATTGGAACTTGTGATATAACATTCCCGTCTCTCAAAGACAAGATGAATAAAAAATATTCATTTAAAAGAAATAACATTGCCAAGTTATTTCAATTGGCAATGAAGGCGGGCTTAAAACTGACATAATGCAAGAGACCCGAGGAATTAAAACATATGAGAGATCTAAACTATTACCCATACTATCAGGTAATCAGCTATACTATTAAAGATTGCTACATATTTATGTACTGGCTTAAGAGAAAATATTGAAGAGGACATCTCATATTGTCAAACAATGTGCTGACTCATCCTAGGAAAGAATCAACTCAGGTAGTTAAGACTTCCTCCGTAACCTTGGTTAAAGAAAGAAGAATGGAAAAGGAGCCAATTCAAAAAAAAGTAGTGGGAGACTATAGTCTCCAAGAAGACAGTAAAAATGTTGAAATAACTCAAAGTATTTTCAGGGGTCAAGTGGAAATCCCCTACAGAGCCAGTGCTAAATTTGAAAGGTCTGCCCATGACATGAGATTCTACTTGCAAATAATTCCCCAACCAAGTTGGCATTTTGAAGTCTAGAAATGTGAATCCCTCCAAGAAGAAGACCAAACTGAAGAAACTAAAAGAGAAAATGACTACAACTCAAAAAGTTATTGATGGTTTAGATGAATATTACCAGACCGTGAGGCAACCTATCAAGCTAGCTAACTTCATGTCATAGCTTAAAATAGATGAAACCAAAGATGACGATGTGAATTCTCTTTTGATATAAGTATGTTGGGTCATCTCAATGGCACTAAATGCATTGATAAAAGAAGGATACTCAGAGGCAGCAGCTTTTGAATCCTGTCTGATGGTGACATCAATTGATTATAGCTCAACGGAGTGTCTGTTTTTCCAAAAAATAGTTGATTCAAACCCCGACATAGCATTCTGGATGTTATATTTAAACCTGGGTGGTGACTCTGAATAAACAGATGAATTCCTAGACATATAAATGGCCAACTCTGAAGAAAATATTCCATTAAATGAGTCTAAACTAGAGGAGATCACTCAAGTGCATTTGAGAAGTGGCAAAATACTTCCACCTCCACCAAAGAAAGTGGTCTCCAATAAACATAACGAGAAAGAGATAGTCATCAACGATAATATTATCCTTGAAAATCCTAAGAAAAAGAACACCTCACCCAATGGGATAGATTATAACAACTTATCCCATCTTAAAACAATTTCTACACAACTCAATATATACGATAACTTAGTAATGTCTAAGGAATTTTGGGAGACTTTTATTCAGGCTCTCAAAGATCTCAAAAGATATGGGGCATATTTTGTTGAACATAATTTGACTAAGATTCTAGAAGCTTGTAATGAGCCATTCATTACCTTCTCTGAAGAGGACATGATGCTCGAGACTGTAGACCATAACCATTCTCTCTATGTTACAGTAGAGAGTGATAAGATGATAATTAGCCAGATCTTGATCAACCTTGGATCTTCCATAAAATTTATGAGCCTTAAGATTCGAAAAAGGGCTTTGCAATATGCTTTTATCAATGACACACTATATCATCAAGCCTTTGATCAAATATGACAAAGGTGCCTGGGAACCAAGGAAGTTGATAGGGTGATAGTAGAAGTCCATGAAGGACTTTGTAGAGTACATCAGCCAAGTCACAAGATGGCCGTCAAAATTAAGAGAATGAATTATTATTAGCCGACATGGTGCAATGGAGTAGCCAAAATGCCATTAAACTTTGTAGTATATCATAGTACCATAAATATTTTCACCTCCTCCGTGTGGTATGATATATAGATTTTTATCACCAAATGCTTCTTTGTATGCACTCCCTTAAGATAAACATAGATACACCTAGAGGAATTCTGGAGCAATTTGGGTAGAACAATCATGTGAAAACCCCTCACATACTCCATTAAATTCTACAAGGCTCTTCTCCTTCTCACACAACCTCACCCTTTCTCTCCATTACTCAATATTTTCTCTTCAACACTATCATAGATGAAATAAACCTTTAACTAAAAAAAAGACATACAAATTCATAACAAAAGTTTAAATAGAAGCTTTAAAACAATTCTAATTTTTTAATTCTATCACTACTATTAATATAGTATGATAATCATATCATATAGTTTGATTAATTCATCCTCTTTTGTATGGTCCAAAATCATTAAGTATAATTAGTTCAACCAAATACAACTCATATAAGATAAACCCTTGGAAGATTAATTATTGTATAAAGGGTAATGCTATAAATCGTCTAGTATAATCAAGATTGTATAACATGATCATCAATCTTAATTAATCTTGATTTAATTTCTGTTGACCTCATTTTTGTATGAGGTCACTAAGGCCCTTCCAAAACTTCAAATTAATTCTAGATCCTAGGATCCACTCTAGAACTTAGGATTCTTTCCTAAAGCCAGACCTTAGGGCCTACTCTAGAGCCTAGGATTCCCTTAGATCCTAGATCTTAGAACTCTTCTAGATCTTAGGACCACTCCAACTTCAAATCAATCCCCATCCTTGATCAACCTCAACCTCAAATCAATTCCTACATTTGATCAATTCCAACTTCAATTTGATTCCTACCTTTGATCAATTTAAATCTCAAACATCATTCAACTCAAATTCAAATTAATTCAAGTTTCAAACATGTCCAAACTTTGATCCAATTAAGTTGACAATCCAACTTTCAGTTTAGACTTTGATCCAAACTTCAATCTAGCCTTGACCCCATCCATTCATTAACAATCACCATATGATTGTAAATGATTTGGATACTCCAATACTAATCATTCAAACTTGAAATCCATTCCAAATCCAGAAATCCAAGCTCAAATTCAAAGCCCTAAGGTCTTGTCCTAAAGACCCTTTTCAAAGAATTTTCAAACATTTCAAAACCCAGTCAAATGGTCTCTGATTCAGGGTCTATCACTTGCAAAGTGATAAGACATGTCTCTAGAGGTTACCCTCCAACTTTGAGATCATTCTAAGGTCTCTAACCCCAGAATCTGAATTAAAATCTAAAGGCTGTAAAACCTCCAAATATTTACAGCCTATGCCACTGAACCTAACCCCTTTTGAGATCTTGACCTTGGAATCCTTATCAAAGCCTCCAATCACTTCCAGACTCTTGATTTTAACCCATTGAGCAGTAAACTGCATTTTCCAGACCTATTTTCGACCATAGTCGACCAATAGGTCAAAATTGACTAAAATACCCCTATAGGGCTCAAATAGGGATTTCAAACCAAATGAACCCCAAATTGAATGCAACCACCTCCAACAAGTTTCAAATGTCATTTCAAATCTTTTGAACCTATTCCCAACCCCTGAGTCAACCTGGTTGACCAAGTCAATAGGTTTGACCCAAGAGGCCCTTTAAGGGTCCAAATAGGTGTTTTGACCCAAATGACCTCTCTAGGCCATGCAACCACTTCCATTGGTCTTAAAATATCATTTCAAACCTGTTGAGCCCAAACCCAGACCCTGGGTCAACCTGGTTGACTAAGTCAACCCAGGTTGACCATACAGGCCCTTAAGGGCTCAAATAGGGATTTTGATCAAATTGACCTCCCCAGACCTAGGGACCACCCTCAATGGTCTCCAAATACCTCTTCAAACTTGTCCAGCCCAGACTCACCCATTGGGTCAACTTAGTTGACCCAATCAACATGGTTTGACCCAATGAACCCTTAAGGTTTCAAATGAACCATTTCAACCTGTTTAACCACGTCAATATCTTCAAACCCTTAAAATCAAAGCCTTGAACATTTCTAAACCCATTTTGAGCTCAACCCAACTTGGTTTGACTGAGTCAACCCTCAATCCTTGGTCAAATTTTGCTGGCATTTGCTCCCATCCCTTCTAGCCTTGACTTTGGACTTTTGATCCTTGATTAAACCATTCCAAATGATCCTTTATCTCCCTGGAAGCCACATCATCAATTTTGACTTGGTTGACTGGTCAAACCAAGTCAATAAAGCTTTCAATCCTTCTTTGAATTGGTTAAACCCTTTCTTTTGACCTCAAGAGTTTGGACTTGAGCTTGAACTCCATCCAACCTGCACCATTGATCTCCCACTGCCACCTCAGCCTCCTTTGACCCGTTGACTGGTCAAAACAAGTCAAACCCAAGCCTAAGCCTCTTCTAGAAAGCTTTATCACATGCTAAGCCCCTTTTCCTCCTTTAGGGCTGCCTTCTATTTATAGTCTAAAGCTCACTTGGAGATCTCCTAGCCTGGCTTAGGGCCTGGTTTAGCCTTAAATGGCAGTGGTCCCCCCCACTTCTCCCAAGTCCACCCAATGGAGGCAAGGCTTGTCCAGCCTTTGAGGCAGCCTTCTAGCTGTTCCAGGGACATGTGGCACCATCTAGGGAGCTCATGCATCAATCCCAGCCATCCAATTCAGCCCAGGCCGTTTGAATAGGGGAAAAGACAACTTTTGAGCCCATTGGATCAAGGCAACTTCTCTCACTCACCTTAGCCTCCCAGAGAGAGTTCTTTGTTCGTTTTAGATCCTCAGGGCCCCCTCTACCTTCCCACTACAAAATCCAAGTGGTTGCACGTCACCAACGGCGAGTTCTCCGGCGAGCCTACCACCTAGACCGTCCCAGGCTTGTAGCAGTCGATCCAGGCGTGTTCGAGCTCGGGTTCGTGCTAGGGATCTTCACTTGGACAGTCTACAAGCTCATCAATCCAGAAATTTCAAAGATCTAACGGTATAATCTCTTAAAACCTTAGATCTAGTTCACTTTAGATGGATTTAATTAGCTTTATTTGTAGAATGTTTTAGGCAAAACCAATCTTTCCCCACTGTTTCTGTTCATGTCTTCTTCTTGAGTCTAAAATTTCAAGCGATTTCGTGCCCGCGAATCAGCGCGCGCTGCGTGTCTGACCGCCGCCGTTTAATTAATAAAAATGTTTTTTTTTAATTTGTTTTAATTACAGAAACTTTAAAAAATCATAATAAATTAAATATAAAGTCAAAAAATGAGTATAATATATCAAACTTTTTAGAATTTTGTCTAGTTTATTTTAAAAATAAAATCAAACTATTTTGACAATTATTTTATTGGTAATTTAAGAAATACATAAAAGTATATTTTATTTTTAATTAATTATATATAAGTTATGTTTATCTGAAACTTGGCATGCATGTCTTTAAGTGTATGACTGATCTTCAAGAAAATTTTCAAAATTATTTGAGTAAATTTTGATATTAATTTAAATTATGTAAGTATTTTACTAGTTTAAAAATATTTTATTAAATATTGAATACTTATTTTAAAAAAAAAAAAAACTTATTATACTGATAAATTTAAAATCAGTGGATCTCCATAATCTTTAAAACTTATTTTAATGGTATTTTCAATTATCTTATTTTAAAACCTATATTCATATATGTTGGATTAAATATATTAATGTATTTTCAAATATATTTTAAAAAATATATATGTATATATATATATATATATATATATATATATATATATATATATATATATATATATATATATATATATATATATATATATATATATATATATATAAATCTTATAAGCTTGAGGAATCCCTTGGAATTTCAAACTTGGGTTAAGTATGCTTGAACATGAATTATGGGGGAGATTAGTGGATAGTTTTTTTTTTAACTATTCACTAATCAATATCTTTTTCCACGTTAATTAGTTTTGTTTCTTGCATATGTAGAATGTGCACACACCACCTAGCCTAGGTTCTCCTAGTTTTAAGGATTTGATTATGTCATTGCATGTGCTTATTTAAGCTTTATTTAAAGGTTAGATGATACATTGAATTGAGCCCATTAAACCTAGTGTCATTAAGGACAATAATTAGGGGTTTGTGTAGAGAACTTAGAAAATTCCAATAATTAGGATTCACTTTTCCTTGAGTTGAAACTTTGAACACTTGAACTTAGTGACATGTGCAACCCTTAAAAAAAGTTTCACTGAATTTGGAAATAATTAAGGCCCCTAATTAATTTTCTGAAGTTTAGGCCTTAATTAAGTCTCTAAACCTTCCAAAAATGTAATAAATCCAATTCAAATCCTAAAAATACATATAAACCCTCAAATTGACCAGAATCAAGCCCTTAATCCATGGAAATTAAAAGCCCCTTAATTTGACAGCAATTCTGTAATTAATTTAACTTTAACTAAAAACCCATTTTAATTAATATAATAAATTAATAATAATTAAAAAAAATCCCAAAATTTCCCAAACATTTGGGGATCCCTTCTTAGGTCATTTCTGGCCTTTGGAGGTGTTTTCAAGAAGTTGGGAATTCGTTTGAAACAAAACCATAAAAGGGCCATTAATTAAACAATTCCCAAAATTCATTAAAATGCCCAAAACTTCAATACTTCATAACTAATTGTAGAAAAATCCGATTTTAACGTACTTACTGTCTAACTGATCGTAGTGAGGTCTAGTATTTTAATAAAATACAAACATTCCAAAAAATAACTTTAATCAAAAATTCAACTTTTGACCCTTTAATTAAATGATTAAAATATTCAAAAATTCTTAAAAAACTCAAAATCATTCTAAAACTCCAAAATATTGGTTTAATGTTTAAAACACTTAACAAATCCTTTAAAACAGAATAACCACCCTAAAGGTGAAGTTTATCGGCTGGACTACTCCGGGCTGCAGGGCTAAGTGTCCTAAGGAGGCTGGTTCATCGAGCCTGGTGGCACAACGCCACGAATGGATTCTAAGGGATGTTAAATCTTAAAATAGATTAATCTTTAATTATTTAACATTTTAAAATCTCTAATTCAATTACATTAATTTGGTTAATCGGCTGGACTACTCCGGGCTGCGGGGCTAAGTGTCCTAAGGAGGCTGGTTCCTCGAGCCTGGTGGCACAACGCCACGAATCAATTAATGGCAAACTTAAATTAATCAAAAATTTAAAAATCAGTAGACAACTCCTTTTTATATTAATCTGCTCCTTTAATTCCAACCAATTTAAATAACTTAATCAACCCCGATTGCTACTTGGTAACCCAGGCCTACGAGGCTATTAGTTTAGCCCCAAGGAAGGAGAAATAAACTTCACGGCCTCGGTGTGAAACAAAGGTAGCAATCAATTAATTTTTAAAATATGTTTAATTAAAATTCTTAATTCATTAATACTTAAATTTTGATTTAAATCTCCTTCTAAGCCTTAACAAATCCAAACTTTTAGACAACTTTAACTAATCGCCCAATTTAGGATTTACCCCTGCCACACGACCTTCTACACACACTTTAGATGATGTGCTAGGACAACCAACTCTAGATCTAGGTTAGGCCGGTGTTTACTTTACTGCTGTATGCCGAATTTTTCGTAGTTTTCACTACATGTTGTGGATGAAATTGCTTTATTGTGTTTACTTACTTTTCTGCACTCTGTGGATGGATTAATGTGTTTGGCGACTAGATTACCCTTAGGTTAGGTACGATCTGGATGTTGACATAGTTTTCTACAGGTGGTCACGCTCATGCAGGGCAATATAAAAAGGGGGCAAATCAAAAAAAATGCATAAATATTATAAACTCTTTGCACAGGTTCTTCAGCTGCTAAAGCCCCCAAATTATAAAATGAACGTGACCAGTGTGTTTACTTTCTTTTCTGCTCATATACAACTGTTTGGGAATAATTGGTTTTTATATATTAATTACTTAGGATAACCCTGCAGGTGAGTCTAGATTTTTATTTTGATATTAATGTAATTTGTGTAAGTGTCAAGTGTTGTGAAAGTTGATTTTGAGTTGGGATACATAGATCCAAAGCTTGGATTCCAAAGAGGAAAGGATACCCCTTTGGGAACACTCCTTTTCCATTTGGAAATCCAAATTTGAATCATACCTACTCCTTACCCAAAGAGGAAAGAGTGGCCTTCCCCCTTAGAAGGAAGTGCCCTCTTCTCCATTTGGGTAATCCACTATGAAGATTCCAAGAAGATTGAAGAAAAGGAGTCCAAAGAAGAACGAGATTGAGGATTTGAAGATTTGAAGATTGAGAGTATCCCACTCAAAATAACTTGCGTCATTATTAGTCTTGAAATCCAGGTTGTTGTCAGTGGTGCCCGGTCACTTTACTTTCTGCAAAACTCTGGTTTGTAATAAGCAAGACAATTCTGCCTATGGACATTTATTAATTAATTTGTATTTGATGTGATGATTTGATTGCCTTTAGGATTACTTGCTTTTACTAGTTTTTTTTTGCGATTGTATGCCACTTTTTGTTTTCGCCTGGATACGTCAGACTCGTGAGGGTGTGAAAGTTTTCTACTCATAACCTTAAATGTCTAAAATTTTAGTGAGTCTAAATAACATAGAAAGATAACGAATCTAGGGAATTAGCCGGGGATCGACCCCGGGGTCGCATGCATATTTTTGCATTACTCTTTCCTTGCTTTAGACCCTTCCCCATCTGCGGGTAGAGTCCGGATAGTCTGACCTATGAGGACGAGGTGCCAGACCTGGGGAAGTCCAGTCTTCTAAAAAATTATTTTCTAAGCCTGTTTTTAAAGTTTCAAGCATACTTGATTTGGGAATTGTTAAAATAGCATGCATTGCATTAGAAATAAATTAAATGAGTCAAAATTTTAATTTCATCAGTTTTAGCATTTTAGCACCCAATATAAGTCAAAGGGGCCAAATAGGAGAATCTCTAGATGTCGGCCCCAACTCTCCAAAACTTTAAATATAACGTCCCTACCACTCTTTCATAAAAGACCAGACTCATCTCTTTTAAATCGACTAGGTGGTTAGCTGGCTCCCCAATCCAGGCCGGGGTAAGTCCAGATCTTGCACTGCATTAGTTAGGATCGGACGACTGTGGTCTAGTGTCCAAAATAGATTTAGGTTCCGGGGCAGATCTTTGATTATAAGACCCCAAACTTCAGGAATCTAATCCCAAATTTCTAATAAAATGCTCAATTCTAATTAAAGCTTCATTTCAATCCTAAAACATAAAGCCCAACACTTAGATTAAGTTGGGACACTTCCGGATGGTTCTGGAATCTTAAAGTGTCCCCTACCTCTCCTCCTTTAACTCCGTTAATAACTGCTCAATTTTGATCTATTCCCTTTTGAGTTGCCAAAATTCATCTCTTTTTGAAATCACTCCTAGAAAATCTAACAAAATTCTGCCACCATTTTAATCGGAAGTTTTCGTAGGAGATTTTATCTCCCTACGATGTAATTAACTACGAGGGCTTGCGCTCGTAGGAGATTTGGAACCACACACACCTGAATTTTTTTTAAAATTTTTTTAAATGTTATTAGTTTTCTTTGGGAAAAGTTAAATAATGATCATCGTAGTTGTATTAGAAGAATTATCGTAGAATGGTGTCATTTCCCTTCGGGGAGATACATCCTTCTTCGATAAAGCTTTGGATGTGAATGCGACGATCATGTTCCTTGAATATTGTAATTGGCTATTTAGTCGAACTGTACTTTGTTCCCTCGGGACCATATAAAGTTCTCCTTAGAACCCAATCATAGTATTCAAGATGAGTTTACATAATTCTAAGTCTGAACACCCTTATGAAAGTTTATTTTCGTCCTTCAGGATGATATACTCTTTCTAACGAGTTGATTCGACCTTAGAATTAGAACTCAACCTTAATCTTAAAACCCCTAAAGAAAACTAATATCTTTCAAAACATGTTTTCCAAAATTCCACCAACAACAAATGGCACGCCCGGTGGGACCAAATTTCTCTTCCCATCTTTAATAGTGGCAGAGTTTCGTTTCATCGGTAGTTTCAACTATCATTTCTTCCGTTGGTACCTTTACCCATTTCTTCCTTGGGTGAGTATGGCCAACATCTAAAAAAAAAATATAAATAAATATTAAAAGAGAGGTTGCACCTCCAAAATTGGCTTTATCTAGATTTTCGTTCTAATTTTGACCTTCTGCCCCAGCATAGCCTGTGAGGCGACAGCGTCAAATCGGATCTTTGGATACCCTTTTTCAATCTTATGGATTTATGGTCGATAAACTTCTCATTCAACATATAAATCCTTAAAATTGAAAAGAATTCAAAAAATTTTTTATTTCGGACATCCCGAATTGCTTTAGTTTTAACCCCCCTCATTTCCCCTTTGATCTCCAGGGGTGGGGAGGGTTAGGCCATTCCTTTTACTTCGGTTCTCTCACAATTCCATAAGCCTTCGGGCAAGGAGAAACTCTGTCCGTTGTGATTTGGAGTTTGTGAGAAAACCTCCCTTAAACCCTCCAAGACTTAAAATTTCTTCAAAATTCTCTTAAATTCTAAATTGTCATATGTTACCCCATACGTTCTCCTAGTAGCTAACATATGACAAGTTTTTTTTTTTTTTTTTTTTTTTTTTTTTTTTTTTTTTTTTTTTTTTTTTTAACTTTCTGGGCATGTGCTTAGTCTCTTCACCCTTTTAACATGTGTTAAGCAATGTCCTTCACTGCTCGACATATGTTTTGGGCGGGGTTGAGATATTCTTACAAGCCTCAATTTAAAAAAAAAATATTTTTTTTTACCTTCCTTTTAAAGTAAATCTAATTTCAATCCTTTCTTTAACTTTCAGCAAATCCCAAATGGCTGGCCAATTGATTTTCTCTTTTGACCGGGAGTTGTCCTCGATTGTTAATGACCAAGGGAGCACTATCATTTTTGGAATGGGATTCAGTACTCTTGAGCTCTCTATGGATGGACACCAGATTGTTAGTTTGGATGCCAGTAAGGAAGTTCCCCCAGTGGTTGAGTTGATTGTGGGATCTGCACCCACCTTGCCAGTAGTTAGTGATGATCAGAAACGGTCTGAACCAGTTGTTGAGCCCCCCACTGAAGTCAAATCCGTTTTTGAGGAGGGGTCTAGTTCTGGACTTAGCTTTGCAACTAAGAATCAGAAGAAAATCTATTTGAGGAAACTTAGAAAGAAGATCTCTAAGGCTAAGAGAGTTCTACCTTTTAAGACCTTAGCTCAAGTAGAACCTGAGGCTGCTGAGGAGCTACCTATTCCTGCTTCCTCTCCCCTCCTAAAGGAGAGTCGCTTTTACCCCCTGGCTTCAGCTCAAGGGGAGGAGAAGGCAGCTAGGATAGCCTATTCTCCACCATGCCCGGTCGACTACTCGACTAAGAAGACTCAGAAAGAAAAATATCTCCAGAAGACAAGGACTTTGAGAAACATAATTCATACTTGCGCTGCACAGTCTAGACAGACTAAGGAGGAATATGTAAAACAATTGAAGGGAGTGATCTCACATCACTTCCAAAAAGAAGTGTTGAAGGAAGAAGTGTCTGAAGCAAAGAATTTGACCCCACAACTCGTCAGAAAGAACAAGAAGTATGTTAGACAGCCCGCTACTTCAGTACTGGTTGATGGATATCACTGGGTGCCACGCCCTCCGTCCGAGAGAAGCCACCATTCTACTGGTAGACCCCCGGTACCCCCACATAAACCTGTAAGATTGGTCCTCAGTGATTGTTAAGCCAAAGGAGGTTGAGATTCAAAAGTCTATAGATCTTAAGGGAAAAAGACCCAAATCTCTGAAAAGAAATATGTGCCAAAGAGAACTAAGTTGGAGAGTCTGCCACTACCTCCTAGAACTTCTAAGTTCATTCTGCAGCTCCAAAGAGTTTCAGCCAACCCTACTCCGGGTTCAGTTGACTTGATGGATGTCCAGACCAGTACCCCAGTTGTTACAGTTGACAGTCCTACCACAGCCAGTCTAACTCAAGATCCAATAGTCACCATCCCTGTTACCCCAGTTGATGATCCCTAAGGTCCGGGTGTCATTCCTAGGCCCCCTAGTCAGGTGTCTGAGGACCTTATATTGCCAGATGTGGGAGCTATCACCTTACGAGCTCCTGCTTCTCCCCTGAGGTATATGTCCCTCTCCCTGTAGAGGATGCCACTCTTCTAACTACCAGCTCTGGGATAGTCGAAGAGGAGAGAATTGACCAGGATCTAGAAATGGAAGATGAACCGGATACAAAGTCTCAACCAGATCCTAATCCAAAACTCACAGAAATCATTGCCCTCATGGATTCTGAAGAATTATTCGATATGACTGAGTACAAAGGATACTTACCCCTTGATCCTAAGTCAATTGGGGATAGACCGGTCGAGGAGGTAGTTCAAGAAATAAGAAACATTTTGTTGAACAAAGAAGGAATGGCCTCCTTTGACCCTGATATGGATAATCTCCTTGGAGATGAAGATGATTATGTTGGTATCATTCATGTGGTCGAGACCAGAGGGTCTAATAAAGAAGCTGAGCCCAGCAAACGCCGATTTTCTAAAGATGATGATCCACATACTGTTGAGTCAGATTCAGATGAGTCTGTGAAAGACAGAGATGAAGAACACATAAAAAACTTGGAGACTCAGCTCGCTAGCATGATGTCACAAGTTAGGGAAATGCAAGAGAAGTTGGATAAATCATAGCAAGAGTCTCTTAAAATCCACCAGTCAGCTCGAGAGCTCACAGAAAAGGCCAAAAGGGCAGAATTTAGTTCCGGACCTCTCGAGTCACCACCTGTGACCCTTCCTTGTCCAGTAGAGGCACCTCCAGTTCACCCTGCAGTTTCCACCATTCCTTCGATCCTACCTCAGAAGGATATTAAGCAGTTAATTGAGGACCAGGTAAGGGAGGCCTTAGCCCTTTCTCAAGGAACCGTGTCTATTTCAAAGGGTAGACCCTACCCCGAGGAATATGACTTAGTTCCTTACCCAAAGGGCTTTGTGCCACCAACTTTTAAAGTTTTCACTAGGATTGAAAATTCGAGACAGCATCTGGCCCACTTCCGAGCAAGCTGTTGCAATGCAGGAGGGTCAGATGCTCTACTATTTTGCCAATTTATAAGCAGTCTATCCGGCATTGCTTTTGAATGGTACGCCGACCTGCCCAACGGTTCAGTAAGAACCTTTAGCGAGATAGAAAACCTCTTTCTTAAGAGATTTTGTGGAGCACAACAACGCACCACCGTGGGCGATCTCGTGGTTGAAAAGCAAAATCCAGGAGAGTCTCTGGTTGAGTACATCTTGAGATGGAGAAACCTCTCGATGAATTGTGAACCCCAGTTGCAAGAGCAACATGCTGTGGAGATTCTTTTGAAGAATATCCACGGCCCTGTTGCTTTTCTCCTGAAGGGTTTCACTATTAAAATTTTGAAAAACTTCTTAATAAGGCTAGCAATTTGCAGAAAGAGGCTCCTAAGATGAAATTCTTACGAGAGCAGTCTGAAGATAGGAAGGGTCCTAAATTGGTGAAAACCTTTGAAAAGAAAGTTGTGGTCTCAGCAGTAGATAAAAGGAAAGAGGCCAGTGCTTAGTCAGCCTAGCACTCCACTTCCACCACAGCCACTTCAGAAGCAGCCCTTTCAGATAGTTCCTCAGCATACTAGAGATCCCGCCTTCATCCCTTTTAGAGAGAGATTGGCAAAGCCATATCCATTTAAGAGGGAAGCAGTTAAGAAGATCTTCAAGAGTTTGTTAAAGAAACTAGATTTTCAGTTACTAGAGGCCAGGAGGCCTGAGGATGAGAGCAAGAAAGATGATCCCAAATATTGCCCGTACTATTGCAAATCTATTTTTTATGTCTTATATTATTGATGATTGACAAACACTGTTTCTCTTGGACTGCTTGTTGCTTCTAACATTTCAGGAATCGAAGATCGGATGATCAAAAAGGAGCCAAGTTCAGGAATGCGTAGGTTTAGGGTTGAGTCAGTCTGTTACATTTATTTTTTACCTTTTGAGTCCACTTGTAATATTCATAGAGACTGATGCTATGTAACCCTTCACACACACACTTGAGAGACTTAGAATTTCTGTTTTTACTCATATCGGCCAGGACGATTTTTGTATTGGCCTGGATGATCAGTTTAAAATAGAAAGTTTAATTAAGGATTCTTAATTAAGGCAGCCGACATTAACAGATCGTCCTGGACGATACGTGTATCGGCCAGGACGATAAGATCAAAATAGAAAGAAGTAGCCGCCAGGACGATACTATTATCGGCCAGGACGATACTATTATCGGCCTGGACGATATTCATAAATTATGCCATAATTGTTCAGGAAATCAAGGAAGTAATTAAGGATGATTGATACAATCATATCGTCCTGGACGATCTCATGATCGGCCAGGACGATCTAGTAAAAAACCTTAAGTTACTTCAGGACGATCGATATCGGCCAGCCCGTATCCAGGGCTATTGTCAGGACGATTTTTTCTAAATTTGAACTGATCGGCCCGGACGATCAAGCCAATTTTCAATCGTCCTGTTTTCCATCCAGGGCAATGCTCTGGCCGATATTCATTGATTTGTACTGATCGGCCAGGACGATGTCCATATCGGCCTGGACGATATTGTCAGCAACTTGAAATTAATGAGCTCTTTTGAAGCTCTTCTATTTAAGAGCTCTTGTTCAACATTTTTAAAAAACCTTAGGCTACTGCCTTGACCTGGGAAGACCTTGAGGAGAGAAAGAGAGAGAAGAGAGAGAGAGAGGATCTTGTGAGGGGGAGCTTGTGAGGGGATTCACAAGGGTTGCTTCAAGGATCTCTCTGGGTCGTCTTCATCTAGAGTTTCTCGTCCGTGGACGGGTCAGTAGAGGTAAGGAGTTTTGCTTTTGGTTTTGGTTCTCTACCAGCTTCAGAAGGAAGCAAAAGGAGATAGGTTCTCAGCCTTGCCGGGGTGGCAAAAAGGAGGTTCTTGTGAGGGTTTATATCTGCCTAGCCGTGGGGGATAAAGGAGAGTCACGTTTTTGTAGTGCAATACTTGGAGGGTGCCTGCAAGGAGTGGACGTAGGTCGAGTCGACCGAACCACTATAAATTTCTGTGTTCCTTTTCTTGCTTCCGCACTTTTTAATTCCGCATTTATGCTTGTGGTGTGATTTGGTTTTATGCAATTTTCTTTCTCTATTAAAAGAAGTTTTTAAAATACCAATTCACCCCCCCCCCCCCCCCTCTTGGTTAGCTTGGGACTAAGTTCATAGGGCTTAACATCCCCATCGAACTTTCAAGTGGTATCAGAGCCTGATTCGAAAAATAAAGTTTGAAAACTTTTTGAATTTGATCCATGTCTAACATTGGAAATCGCAACACTACGGAAGGGTATTCTATTACCCGACCTCCTTTGTTCGATAACCTACCTTTTGATTTTTGGAAAACTCGCATGTCAACTTTTTTACAATCTACTGATTATCGCATGTGGATGCTTATTCAAGAAGGGTATTCTCCACCTTCATGTGAAATTAATGGTTTTATAACTGAAGTTGCTTTTACCGAATGGACTTTTGACGAACGAGATTTAGCTCAATTAAATGTGAAATGTTTGAATTATTTTTTCTGTGCTTTGAAATCTAAGGATTACATGCGTGTTTCAACTTGCAAAACTGGTAAAGAAATTTGGGATAAATTGTGCATTACTTATGAAGGCACTAATGAAGTTAAACAATCCCGTTTAAATATTCTCTTGCATGACTACGAACTTTTTAGTATGAAACCTCATGAATCGATTTCTAACATGTACACTAAGTTTACTCAGATTGCTACTTCATTGCATGCACTAGGAAAAGAACTTTCGAAATATGAAAAAGTTAACAAGTTTTTGAGATGCTTGCCTTCATCTTATGATGCAAAAATTACTGTCCATCACTGAATCTAAAGATTTGAACACCTATTCTATTGATAACTTGCTTGGCTCACTCATTGCTTACGAGCAAGGGGTGAATCAAAGAAATCTTGATGCAGGTGAGAAGAAAAAAGAAAAAACAATTGCATTGAAGGCACACAAATCGGATTCTGAATCTTCCGGGTCTGAAAGCGATGGAGTTGCTTTCATCACAAGGCAAATTCAAAAGCTTTCTAAGGAAGAAACAAAAGCATCATCAAAGTTGGAGAAAAGGTAAGGATCATAAACATATTAAAGGATCTTCTGATGTTGTTTGTTTTGAATGCAGGAAACCTGGACATGTAAGAGCCGATTGTCCTACACTTCAAGATCATTCAAGCAAAGAAAATGAAAAAGGTGAGGAGAAATCTAAGTCTAGGAAGGAGAATAAGAAAATCCAAAGAGGCTTCTGGGCAGAATCTGGTACTGATTCCTCTGAGACTGAACCAGAGGAAGAGACTACAAACTTGTGTTTCATGGGAGAAAATCAAAGTGATGAGGAAGAGGTATGTAAACCAACCTATGATGAATTGTTTGAAATTTGTGAAAAAATCCATACAACAACAACAACAACAACAAGCCTTTATCCCACTACGTGGGGTCGGCTACATGAATCCTTTTTCTCCATTGTGTCCTATTAAAAGTCAAATTCTTGTTTAAATCTAATAAACAAAGGTCATTCCTAATATTTTCTATATTTTTAGGTCTACCCCTACCTTTCTTAACATAAGTCAAATCTAATACCTCTACTCTCCTAACCGGGTCATCGGAAGGCCGTCGTTTAATGTGACCAAACCATCTAAGGCAACTCTCTCTACTCTTATCTTCTACTTGAGCTACTCCAACCTTTTCACGTATATGCTCATTTCGTATCCTATCTCTAAGGGTAAAGCCACTCATCCACCTGAGCATCCTCATCTCTGCCACACTTAACTTAGTATTATGCTTCTCTTTTAATGGCCAACATTCAGCACCATAAAGCATTGCAGGCCTCACTACCATCTTATAGAATGTTTGAGGGGTACATTTCTATCACATAACAAGCCCGATGCATTCCTCCACTTCAACCATCCAACTTGAATTCTGCTGATAATATCCCCATCTATTTCACCATCACTCTGAACAATAGATCCAAGATATCTAAAATGTGTACTCTTATTAATGACTTGATTGCCCAAAGTCACAATCCCCTCACTAGGTCTATTACTACTAAAATTACACTCCATATATTCCGTTTTAGATCTACTCAAGCGAAAACCTTTAGACTCTAAGGTTGACCTCCATAATTCAAGTTTACCTTCAACTCCCTCTCTAGTCTTATCGACAAGAAGAATATCATCAGCAAAAAGCATACACCAAGGTATATCCTCTTGCAAATGTCTAGTGAGAACATCCATGACTAAAGCAAAAAGATATGGGCTTAAGGCTGATCCTTGATGTAACCCAACCGAAATAGGGAAATACTTGGTCAATCCACCTTGTGTTTGAACACAAGTAATAGCTCCTGCATACATATCTTTAATGATTTGAATATAAGCATTATTAACTCCTTTCTTTTCAAGAACTCTCCATAGCACTTCTCTTGGAACTTTATCATATGCTTTTTCTAAATCAATAAATATCATATGTAGATCCTCCTTATTTTCTCTATATTTCTCCATCAAACCTCTTAATAAATGTATGGCTTCCATAGTCGACCTACCCGGCATGAAACCAAATTGATTTTGAGAAACATTAGTATCACGCCGCAACCTATGCTCCATAACTCGCTCCCAAAGAAAGTATGACACATTAACTTAATACCTCTATAATTCGCACAATCTTGTGCATCACCTTTATTCAAAAATAGGAATTAACACGCTCATTCTCCACTCATCTGGCATCTTTTTAGTCTTCAAAATAGTATTAAAAAGTTTAGTAAGCCAAGAAATTCCTTCATCTCCTAAGCATTTCCACACCTCTATTGGAATATCATCAGGTCCGACAGCTTTTCCACCCTTCATTTTCTTTAAAGCCTCTCTAAACTAATACGCCGATAAAAACAGAAATTTTTATTTTCATTTAGGGTGCTAAGGTCATTATAGTCAATCTTATTTTCACAATCTTCATTAAAAAGTTTAGCAAAATATCTCATCCATCTTTGTTGAATATCATCTTCTAAGAAAAGTATTTTTTGATCTTCATCTTTAATACACTTCACTTGAACTAAATCCTTACTACTCCTATCTCTTTGTTTGGCTAACTTATACATATATCTTTCTCCCTCTTTAGTATCTAATATATTATATAAATCACTAAAAGCTAATGTCTTTGCATCGCATATTGCTTTCTTAGCATCCTTATGAGCCACTTTATATATTTCCCAATTATCAGAATTTTTAAAATTAAACCAATTTTTATAACAAAGCTTCTTATTTTTAATCTTTTCTTGCACATTTGGATTCCACCACTAACTACTTTTACTATTAGGAGCTTTTCCCTTTGATACTCCAAGGATATCTTTTGCAATATTCTTAATATCACTAGCCACTTTTTCTCACATAATATTAGCATCCTCATGCACAGACAAAATCTTAAGATCTAAAATCTTATTTCCAAAAATAATTTTGTTAATATTCTTTAAATGCTCCCATCTAATCCTAGAAAATCGTTTTACTTTATTTTTTATTTTATGCACCTTTATCTTAAAGTCCAAAACTAATAATCGATGTTGGGTACATAAATTTTCACTCGGAATAACTTTACAATCTTTGCAATCTAAACGATTTAGTTTTCTAATAAGAAAATAATCAATCTGTGTTGTACTATATCCATTTTTATAAGTGATGAGATGCTCATTTCTTTTCTTAAATAAGGTATTAACAATTGAAAAATCATAAGCTAAACAAAAATCCAATATGGTCTTGCCACCTTCATTCGTCGTTCCAAATCCATGGCCACCATGAATGCTTTTAAAATCATCTACCTCTCTACCAACATGTCCATTTAAATCTCCTCCAATAAAAACTCTTTCTTCAAGAGGTATCTTTTGTATTAATTCTTCTAAGTCATTCCAAAAATTTAATTTAGAACTCATATCCAAACCTACTTGAGGAGCATAAACACTTATAATATTAACAATCTTATCATCAACAACAATCTTTAAAGCTATAATTCTATCTCCAATTCTATTAATTTTTATAACATTATCCTTTAAACTCTTATCTATAATAACACCTACACCATTTCTAGTACGACTCCGACCCGAATACCAAAGTTTAAATCCTAAACTATCAATTTCCTTAGCCTTCTCACCAACCCATTTAGTTTCCTGAATGCACAAAATATTTAACTTCCTATGAATCATAATATCTATTAATTCCATTAATTTTCCTGTAAGAGAACCTATATTCCAAGTTCCTATCCTAATTTTAGTTTCATGGACTAGCTTCTTTGCCCACATCCGTCCTTGATGTGGGAACCCTTGCCTATTTAACACTGCACCCGGGCGCCGGTGCAGCGGCCCTTGCACACTTGTCACTATATTCAGGCCATACAGCGCGTCGCTTACAGGGGACGCCCTAGCATTAACACAATTTCTTAAAGGATTCATGTCATTATTGTTCGACAAGTTTTACGCTGGCTGTCGACTACCTAACGCAACCCTCCACTTTTCTCATCCAGGACTTGGGACCTGGCAATGGCAGTGTTAAAAAAAAAAAAAAATCCATACATCATACAAAACACTTAAGAAAATTCATGCTAGTCTAAAATTAGAACATTCAAATCTATAAAAAGAGCATGAAGTTTTTCTCAAAGATCATGCAACGATTGATTCAAATCACATGGCTCTTCTTGATGAATTTGATGAATTAAACAAGAAGTATTTGAAATTAGTTGATGAAGGTAATGCATTAAAAGCTTCACACACCTCACTTAAGAATGATCTTAAGAAATCTAAAGAGATTGAGAAAAATTTGAGGATTGAGAATGATGCATTAAAAAGAACTAACTTGAGAATTCAAAATGATTTGGAAACATGTAAGAAAGCTAGGATGACACCAACTACTAATCAAAAGCCAGAACCTAGGAAGAGGCATTTTTACACAAATCATTTAAGAAAACTTTTTCCTAGAATTCAATGTTTTTCTTTTGGCATGCTAGGACACATCTCACACACTTGCACAATTCACAATAATACACATTGGGTGTGGAGACCTAAGATGCATGATTCAAAGCATACCACATCTACATTGCACTCTACATTTCCTAAGAAGGAGCCCAAACCTGTTTGGGTTCCTAAAACTGTCTGTTGTTGAGTTTTGCAGGTGTGCTCTCACCAAAGACCTCGTGGGAGCATAAAGATAACTGGACCTAAGGAGGCTCGCAGCTCAATTTCTTAAATCCGCTGCTTTATCACTTGCTTGAAATCTTTAGCTTTTGTGTGTCTTTTATTTTATTTGTTTGTGCTAGTTTTTGTGCTCACTTTGTGTTGTTTTTAGTTTGCTTTATTTTTTTTATGAGTTTTTGTTTTTCACTTTGGTCTTTATTTTTTGGCCTTCCATATGATGAAACTTCTCAAGCTTTTAAATATTAGAGTTTTTGGAGATTGGGTTTAGCTTTTCTAAATAGGTTAAAGGGAGTAAACTGTTGATGTTTTTCCCTTCTTCTGACTTTGTTTAGTGGCATGATTTTCTTCTATAAAACAAAAGTCTAAACTCAGTTTAACCAATGGCTTTTTAAGATCTCTTTCTTATCTTGCTACATTAAATTATCTTATGCATAATAGTCAAAATTCTTAGATATCATTCAAGCTTTTGAAATCTTACCATTGCAGTTATCACGTGATTTTGATTTTGTGTTGTGGATTGTTCTTCCCTATGTTAGAGAGAGAGCTCCTATTCTCTAATATTTGGAGGATATACTCACAACTAAGTATTTTTCTTTAAGGGTATATTAAAGAGTTTTTAGCTTGCAAAAGTTAAAAAGGAAAGAGGCCAATGAAGCCAAATTGAAAAGAAAACTATATACACAAATGTATATCAAAAATCAAAAGATGCTCAAAGAGCCAATAAAAGTAACAAGAGGCATAAAACGAGCCCACTAAATTGCAAGCTATCATCTCTTTGGTAAAACTCTTAAAATTTAGAAAGCTCATTGATTATGTGATACGTTCAAAGATTTGATTTCAATTTCCATGATTGAGAAAAATTATTTTGGTTTATTATTCATGAGATATTTTAGTTGTTAACAAGTCTTGATTGGATCTTCTTATCCTTCTTATTCCGAGTTAGGCCTCTATTTTTCAAAAGAATTTTGTACCCTGAAGGATGTCCGATCTAGGGTTAACGGAATCAGTTTTTCTACCTTCTTCTGATTGAAATTTGTTAAACCTCTTGATCTCCTGAAACTTTAAAAAGTTTAAATTCGTGAAAAGAATTCTAATATGATGCCTCCATAAAACAAAAAAATTAGAAAAATTAAAATCCAAAAAAAAAAAAAAATTGTTCGGTGTTTGGTTTTCATTGTGTTGTTTTTATTTTTATTTTGTTGTTTTGTGTCTTAGACTGTTTTTTCTTTTCTTTTATTTTTTGAGAGTCTTGATCATCACCTTTCCTGTCTTGATTTCAAATTCAAGTCAGATCAGCCTGGCCGATATTTCTATCGTCCTGGCTGATATGACAAATTCTGTCCAAAATCCATCTGCTGATCTTTTTCTGTGCGTACTGCAATTCATCGTCCTGGACGATAAATTATCGTCCTGGACGATTGGATCGAACTCATGGTGATAGTCATGGCCGATAGTATATTTGTCTGGCCGATGCCTTCTATCTGCATCATCCTGGCCGATACACTGGACCGTCCCGGACGATCCACGTGTCAGCACGTTTTGATCTTTAAATTCGGCCCCGGACGATCCATTATTGGACCATCGGCCGGGCCGATCCACTGTTCGTCCTGGACGATACACGTGGCAAGCATTTAAAATGTTTTAACTTCAGCCGGTACGATCAATTATTATGCATCGTCCTGGACGATACACCTAATCGGCCCGGACGATCTACTTTTTCAACGGTCGTTCAGACTGACTCCTCGGGCCGATAGCTTGTGTCTAATCGGCCTGGCCGATATCTGATTGGCCCGGACGATTGGACCGCCTTTTTGACCAATCGGCCTGTACGTAATTATTAAACCATATCGGCCTGGACGATTCCGCGATCGGCCAAGACGATATGGCCGTTTCTTTAAATTCAGGCCGATCCAACCATGATTTTTCACTCTTCATCCTTTCTCCCTTTGTGTTTTTTGCATAGTACTCTCAAATGGCTGGTGGAAAACGCGTCCGACAGACCTCTGGGAGTTCCTCGAGGGCAAGGATTGACCCTCGTTTCCGGGAAGCAGAAGATGAAGCCGCATATCATCGTTATAAAGAATGTGGAATTACTGTTTCCAGAATTATCAATCCAGTCCACATCTCTTACCCGGTAATGGATCTCTTCGCTCACACTTCCCTTTGCTTCATACTGTCTCTTGTTTTCCCTTTCAATTCAGAGCTTCTTCTAGAATTTTTTGCAAACCTTCGTATCAACCCTATCTTCACAGCCCTGACCTCCTATGTGAATCGACGCCCTGTCAAAATCACATATCAGGATTGTGTTGATCTTCTACAGCTATCCACCACCGGAGATAAGCTGCACATAATCGCTTCTGACCCAGATTTTGACTGGTCCATGGCAAATCACTTTCTTCGCCAGACCAATGTACCTTACCATGTTGGAGAGACTAGCTCTTTAGTCAGAGATGCTAGGACAATCCAACATGTCCTTCGCACCTCCGTCATTCCAAAAGCCGGCGACCGAGTCCACATTACCCCTCTACTTTCCCTCACTACCTTCTACATCATGGCTCATAGGGAAATCAAAACTGCGGACCTAATTTTTCGATATATTGATCACCTAACCACAATTCGCGATCCAGACCACAAAAGGAAGCCAAATCTAGCCTTAGGACACATCATAGCCTATGTTCTTGAAATTAAATACCAAATTCAATATCCCAATCCACCAGACTTCTCAACTCTCTTCTACTCAAACAATTCCTTAAGCACCCTTCACAGTACTCGTCTCCACCCTGAAGAACCTCAGAGGGCTAGAGAGGAGGAGGCTCCCGCTCCAGCTCCCTTTCCTGACCCTGCTCCTCTCCACCAGCATTCACCGGTTGATCAGTTGATTGAGAGATTTGATCGTTGGGAGACCCGGTTTGACGCCTATGTTGCTGCCCAGGAGCAGCAACACTCTGAGGACATTGCCCGTTACGAGCATCACCGCGCTGAGGATTTAGCTCGATTTGACAGTTTTCTTACTCACCAGCAGCAGCAGCATGACCAGGACATCGCCTGGTTCAATGCTCAGTTTACCACCCTTGCCAGTTACTTTCAGCAGCCACCTCCACCTCCTCCATCTGATGATCAGGATCCCTTGTTCTTTTAGTTTGTGCTTTATGTTATTGTTTCTTGTCTTCTTGTAGTTAGTCTTTCGTGATGTTTTTCTGTTATTTCTAGACTCTCTTTTTGTGATGACAAAAGGGGGAGTAGGATAGGGTGTGGTAGGAAAAAGTTGATGTTATAACTTTGATTTTCAAATGAATCTATTTTTGTTTAATTTTTTATTTTCCTACTTGTGTTTTGCCATCATAAAAAAAGGGGAGATTGTTGCAAATCTATTTTTTATGTCTTATGTTTTGATGATTGACAAATACTGTTTCTCTTGGACTGCTTGTTGCTTCTAACTTTTTAGGAATCGAAGATCAGACGATCAAAAAGGAGCCAAGTTCAGGAATGCGTAGGTTTAGGGTTAAGTCAGTCTGTACATTTGTTTTTTACCTTTTGAGTCCACTTGTAATATTCACAGAGACTGATGCTATGTAACCCTTCATACACACACTTGAGAGACTTAGAATTTCTATTTTTACTCATATCGGCCAGGATGATTTCTGTATCGGTCTGGACGATCAGCTTAAAACAGAAAGTCTAATTAAGGATTCTTAATTAAGGCAGCCAACATTAACAGATCGTCCTGGAAGATACGTGTATCGGCCAGGACAATAAGCTCAAAACAGAAAGAAGTAGCAACCATAGTCAAGTATGGTATACTGTATTTTTAATTTATCGGCCAGGTCGATACTATTATCGGCCTGGATGATATTCACAAATTATGCCATAATTATTCAGAAAATCAAGGAAGTAATTAAGGATGAATTGATACGATCATATCATCCTGGACGATCTCATGATCGGCCAGGACGATCTAGTCAAAAACCTTAAGTTACTTCAGGACGATCGATATCGGCCAGCCCGTATCCAGGGCTATTGTCAGGACGATTTTTTCTAAATTTGAACTGATCGGCCCGGACAATCAAGCCAATTTTCAATCGTCCTGTTTTCCATCCAAGGCGATGCTCTGGCCGATATTCATTGATTTGTACTGATCGGTCAGGACGATGTCCATATCGGCCTGTACGATATTGTCGTCAACTTGCAATTAATGAGCTCTTTTGAAGCTCTTCTATTTAAGAGCTCTTGTTCAACGTTTTTAAAAAATCTTTGGCTGCTGCCTTGACCTGGGAAGACCTTGAGGAGAGAAAGAGAGAGAAGAGAGAGAGAGAGGATCTTGTGAGGGGGAGCTTGTGAGGGGATTCACAAGGGTTGCTTCAAGGATCTCTCTGCGTCGTCTTCATCTAGAGTTTCTCGTCCGTGGAAGGGTCAGTAGAGGTAAGGAGTTTTGCTTTTGGTTTTGGTTCTCTGCCAGCTTCAGGAGAAAGCAAAAGGAGATAGGTTCTCTGCCTTGCCGGGCTGGAAAAAAGGAGGTTCTTGTGAGGGTTTCTCCGCCTAGCCATGGGGGCTAAAGGAGAGTCACGTTTTTGTAGTGCAATACTTGGAGGGTGCCTCCAAGGAGTGGACGTAGGTCGAGTCGACCGAACCACTATAAATTTCTGTGTTCCTTTTCTTGCTTCCGCACTTTTTAATTCCGCATTTATGCTTGTGGTGTGATTTGGTTTTATGCAATTTTCTTTCTCTATTAAAAGAAGTTTTTAAAATACCAATTCACCCCCCTCTTGGTTAGCTTGGGACTAAGTTCATAGGGCTTAACATCCCCATCGAACTTTCACGTACCATAGGATGCTTAGCTACCCTCTTGAGGACTGTGTTGTATTCAAAGATTGGCTTGAGAGGAACTACACCCAAGGTAACATCATAATACCTAAGGAATACTTGGTCAATCCAGAAAAGGCCTCAATTAAAACCATTTCAGATAATCCTCTTAACTTTTTTTGTCTTGTTGAAGATGGTTGGGACATTCCTTTGTCTCGGGCACTTAAAAAGTCGATTAACAAGTCTTTTCATCTTTCTCAACAGCTGACTGCGATAGCTCAGGCCCCGGTATGGAAGGTTGACCTGGACGCTTCGCAGAAGGATGTTGAGCCACTTCCCTCTCCAGTAGTCTTAGGAACTACTGAGAAAAATGTTAAAGAAAAGAAATTTGATTTGTAGAGAGGAAATGTGTGGATGAAAGATGTATTAAAATGGCGGATGGTGGTGTTAAGACCCTTTCCCCTCTTTTGTTATCTGACTTTTACTTTGCCCCATCAAAGGCGAAGGGACAAAAGATGAATAAAAAACATCCTTCTACTTCTGTCTTGATGATTGGCCATGAATCTCAAATGCAAATTGATGACTCTCCTGTTTTGAATCAAACTCCTAATGAAATAGATGTTGAGATTAATCAAACCGACCTTCCCGAATCGACTACTCAAGAAGATGTCGAATGTGAAGCCTTATCAGAAAGTGATTTCCCCCAATGTGATTTTCAGGGAAGTCCTATCGAGATAGAGTTTTCAGATTCTGACTCTCTTTCGGGAAACGACGATTCAATGCTTACAGTGAGTGTAGACACCGCTCTAGTTTGCCCGCCTGAAGACATCGAGCAGGTGCAACTCCGTGGCGGTAAAGTCTTACCTCCTAGGTTGCCCCCTTAGGACAAAGACAAGCAATCCTCATTCGAAAATCTAAATCCAGATTCCCCTCAGCAACCAGAATTTCCTTTAATTCCTCCGGGTTTCGAGTCTGTCATTCCTAAGGTTGATTACAACGTCCTAGCCCACCTGAGGAAGTTTCAAGAAAAATTAAGTATTTACGACGCCCTCCTTCTCTCCAAAGAAATGAGGGAGTCTTTAATTAAAGTATTTCTCGACCTCGAGATTTGCTTAACACAGTTGGCTGCAACTTCAGAAGGTGAGGCTCTCTACTTCAAAAAGGTCCCCAGGGTTACCTTTTCAGACGAAGATTTACTCTTGGGAACTGCCGACCACAATCGCCCCCTCTACATTTCCGTAGATGTTGAAAAATTCAAGTTATCAAGAGTCCTTGTTAATCCGAGTGCATCGGTCAACGTGATAAACATAAAGACTCTTGCCTACCTCAGAGTTGATACTAGCAAGCTTTCAACCGACAGGTTGGTGCTTCGTGGGTTCAACGAGAAGGGCGAGAGAGCCTTAGGTTCAATCACTTTACTCCTAGAAATAGGAGGGTTAAAAACTGAAGCTAAATTTCATATAATTGATTCGACTACGTCCTTTAACGCCCTTCTAGGTAGACCTTGGATTCATAAATATAGAATGGTTCCATCTACCCTGCACCAATGCGTTAAGTATCAACGAGACGGCATTGAACATGTGATTAAGGGTGATTTGCAACCATTCTCGATTCAAGAAATTGGGATCTATGAAGATGCTGCGTATTTCATACCAAAAGGGTCCTCGTCCCGTTCTAAATTGGAGATCAAATTTGAGGAGAAAATGGTTGGACAAAAACTCGACTAAAAGAAGGAAAAAGATAAAAATATCAATCAAGAAATGACACAATCGAGTAGTGAAGACGACTCTGATATCGTTGTCCTTAGGCCTCCAAGCACGTTACCTCAAAGAGGTGGGAGGATGGCTTTAAGGGCACGAGGTCGAGGCCGTCCTTCATTAGATAGGAGAGCAGCACCTGTGTATATTGATTTGGAATCAGATTCTGATGGTGAACTAGAAAGTCAAGGTACCGCCCTCTCTCTCGATTATCGGAACGTAAATGCTTTTCCAAAATTTGATCTCACCTTAGACCAGGACAGTGACCCTGAGATAGATATTTCAAAAGTTAAAAGTGACGAGCCTGAATTAACAATGTATGAAAAGCTCACTAGAAGGATTGAGGCCCTTTCTCTGACCCCACTGTCGGCAGGCAGGATTGTAGGGTTGGAAGTCAAAGTGGCCCCCAACTTGGATGGTGAAGTTAAGAAAGTCCAGAAATTCTTTTCAGGCTCCTCCTCCGCAAGGGACGAAGGTGATGTAACCCTTGAGGAGGCAGATTTTAATGAATTAATGGAATTACCTTTCGGCTACTTCCCTGTTTGTGTAAAAAACACTTTCTAAAGGTTCTATACCATACCGATGGACTAAGGGTCAAGCTAGATACCACAAGAATATTTGACGAACAAAAATAAATAAAAATCCAACAAGTGGTATTGGCTTTGGAACAGTTAGTTCATTCGATGATGATGAGTATTGCCTAATGATAACTTACCACCTCGATTCTCCAAATGTCCCTACAGATCCTCCTTGTCCTCTAGATGGACTCTGTTTGGAGACTTTAGACGATCCCGATGATCTTCAAGTTCGGGATGCACCCCCTGAATTTGAAGAGGAAATTAAGTCGACAGTCGATGAGTTGAGAGAAATCAACCTGGTAAACGATGATGACCCCCGTCCGATTTTCATAAGTACTTTATTGAGCGAGGGTGAAACCCAAGACTTAATCCAGTGTTATTTGAGTTCAAGGATTGCTTTGCCTGGACATACGACAAAATGCCAGGTTTGCCTGCTGAGGTAGCAGTTCACAAACTTGGGGTTCGGCATGATGCCATTCCTATTAAACAAGCTCCTCGACGCATGCGCTTAGAGATTGAGCAACAAGTCGTTTCTGAAGTTAAGAAATTTGCAGAAGCCGGATTCATTCGAGAGGAACAATATCCCTCATGGGTGGCCAGCGTCGTGCCAGTTCGAAAGAAAAATGGTCAAATTCGGATTTGTGTCGACTATAGGGATCTGAATAAGGCATGTCCTAAAGATGAGTTCCCTCTACCAATACCAGAACTCATGGTGGACATTGCCTCCTCACATGCTATTTTCTCATTCATGGATGGCTCGTCGGGTTATAACCAAATCAAGATGGCCCTAGAAGATGAGAGAAATACTGCATTCAGAACCCCTATTGGAATCTTTTGTTATAAGGTAATGCCATTCGGCTTAAAGAATGCCGGAGCAACCTACCAACGGGCCATGACCCGTATCTTTGATGACTTAATTCATAATCAAGTTGAATGTTATATTGTTGATTTAGTTGTCAAGAGCAAGGTTAAAGAGGCTCACCTGTATGACTTAAGAGTTGTTTTCGAACGGTTGCGCCGCTACGATTAGAAAATGAACCCCTTGAAGTGCGCCTTCAGCATCGCCTCGGGAAAATTCTTAGGATTCGTAGTGAGGCACCGTGGAATCGAGATCGATCCTGCTAAAATTGAAGCCATCTTAGATATGCCATCCCCTAAGAGCCTTACCCAGTTAAGGTCTCTAAAAGGTAGATTAGCATATATAAGGAGGTTTATTTCTAATCTTTCCGGGAGATGTCAACCCTTTTCTGTCCTTGCGAAAAAGGATACTAAGTTCGTATGGGATGAGAAGTGTCAAAATGCTTTCGACGACATCAAACAATACCTTTCTAATCTGCCAGTCTTGGCAGCTCCGATTCTGGGAAAGCCGTTAATCCTCTACACTGCAGCCTTAGATGAGTCTTTAGGTGCCCTGTTGGCTCAAGTTAACGACGAAGGGAAAGAGAATGCTCTCTATTACCTCAGTCGAAGACTCCTTCCTACTGAAATTCGATACCCGTCAATCGAGAAGCATTGTCTAGCTCTGGTTTTTGCAGCTCAAAAACTGAGGCATTACATGCTCTCCCACTCAATCAGTTTGATTTCGAGAGTTAATCCTTTGCAATATCTTATGACCCGGCCTACATTGTCAGAACGTTTAGCTCGTTAGTCTATGATACTACTTCAATTTGAGATTACTTTCACTCCTCTTCGTGCTGTGAAAGGACAGGCTGTCGCCGACTTTTTGGCAGCACACCCACTGCCTGTAGATTCTCCTCTGAACGATGATCTACTCGACGAACAAATCATGGGTTTGAGGGAATCTGATGAGGCTGTCTGGGAATTGTATTTTGATGGAGCAGCATCCTCTCGTAGAATTGAAACCCAACAATCTATAATTTCTGGAAAGGCTGGAATCGGTTTAATTTTTATAACACCGGAAAAAGGAATGATGCACTTTTCCTATCATTTATCAGAGCCCTGTACAAACAACGAGGCTAAATACGAAGCTCTGATAACCGGTCTGGAACTTGCAATTCTAATGGAAATTAAAGAGATTAAGATCTTTGGAGATTCCCAACTGGTTATTAACCAAGTCACCGGAACTTATAAAGTCTTGAATCCTAATCTCCTAAGATATCACCAGTACACACTTCACTTGTTGGAACAAATTCCTACTACTACTTTGTATAGGGTTCCCCGTGGTAGCAATTTCGCGGCAGATGCCTTAGCAAAACTCGCAAAGGAATTTGCCTGTCCTGAGGAGGATTCCACTCCTATAGAGATTCAGGGTCGTAAAGCCCTCTCTCCTATAGATTTGGAACACATGAATAAGACTCCCCTTCAGATCCTTTCTGCCTCTTCGACAACCGACAAAGAAGACGATTGGAGACGACCCTTAATCGATTACCTTAAAGAAGGGAAGCTTCCCCAGGATAAATCACTTTCCAACCAGATTAAGAAATGTGCCCTATCATATGCAGTAGTTAACGATCTGTTGTACCATTGGTCCTTCGATCACATGTGGCTGCGCTGTTTGGACAAGCGAGAAGCCCTGAAGATTGTTAATGAAGTTCATTCAGGACTGTGCGGTGCACATCAATCGGGTCCAAAAATGAAATTAAAGATTAAAATACTTGGATACTTCTGGCCTACAATGATTGATGATTGCATGAATACTGCAAAACACTGTCATCAATGTCAGGTCCATGGTGTGGTTTTACATCAACCGCCTAATGTGTTACACCCTACGATAGCCTCGTGGCCCTTTGAAAGTTGGGGCACAAATATCATTGGGCCGATTGACCCTCCTTCCGCGAGAGGTCATCGTTTCATATTAGCAGCGACTGATTACTTTTCAAAGTGGGCGGAAGCAATTCCCCTATGTAACGTAACATCACACCATGTCTTAAAATTCTTTCATGATCATATCGTATATCGATTCGGCGTACCTCGCAGAATCATATCCGATAATGGGTCCGTATTCAAGTCTACTAAAAATAATAGTTTTGTAAGGCGCCATAATATTGATTGGAGATACTCGACGATCTATTACCCTTGGGCGAATGGATTGGCCGAGGCCTTCAACAAAACCTTGGTGCAAATTGTTAAAAAGACCCTTGATGATAACAAACGATAGTGGGATGAGCGGTTGGTGGAAGCTTTATGGGCTTATCGTACCACTTATAGAACCCCGACCCAATCCACCCCGTTTGTACTAGTGTATGGATCTGAGGCCGTTTTACCCTTGGAAATACAAATCCCTTCGCTCAGGATTGCAGTTCAGAATCAAATTACAAACGAACAAAATGCAAAACTGCGATTGGAAGAACTCGAAAGCCTTGAAGAGCGACGTCTCTAAGCTCAACAAAGTTTAGAGTTGTATAAGTCCCGTATGGTTCAAGCCCATGATAAGCTAGTGTGACCTAGGACCTTCCAAGCAGGAGACTTGGTGTTGGTTCTTCGGAGGCCTATCTTGGCCCATCGGAAGTTGGGAGGAAAATTTGAACCTACGTGGGAAGGACCCTTCGTTATAGAGACTGTCTACGAAGGAGGCTCGTATCAGTTAGTAGATTGTAAAGGAAATCACCCAATGCTACCTGTTAATGGGCATTTCCTTAAGAAATACTATGCTTGATGTAGCTCGTTTTATCAATTAATAAAATTTGCTTCTTATTTTGCAATCCAGTTCTTTCCTTTTAAAAAAAAAAAAATTTCCCTTACTTTTAACGCTCTTTTTCGACTTCTCCTAAGGGATGGATTGCTCCCTCCCTTAGGATCGTACCATTCGCTAGTAGTGGAGTACGCCCATCGTGGCACCATCCTAGGTTTCCAGTTAATTTGCCTATTTGGAGTAAGTCTTCTATCAGCATCCTATAGGCCTAAGGTTGGGTGATGCACTTCCTTAGATCCAAGGCTAGGTATTCCCTACCTTGGTTTCCAGTTGATCCGTCTATTACGAGTAAGTCTTCTATCAGCATCCTGTAGACCTAAGGTTGGGTGATGCCCTTCCTTAGACCCAAAGTTAGGTATTCCCTACTTTGGTTTCCAGTTAATCTGTCTATTTGGAGTAAGTCTTCTATCAGCATCCTATAGGCCTAAGGTTGGGTGATGCCCTTCCTTAGACCCAAGGCTAGGTATTCCCTACCTTGGTTTCCAGTTGATCCGTCTATTAGGAGTAAGTCTTCTATCAGCATCCTATAGACCTAAGGTTGGGTGATGCCCTTCCTTAGACCCAAAGTTAGGTATTCCCTACTTTGGTTTCCAGTTAATCTGCCTATTTGGAGTAAGTCTTCTATCAGCATCCTATAGGCCTAAGGTTGGGTGATGCCCTTCCTTAGACCCAAGGTTGGGTTTTCCCTACCTTGGTTTCCAGTTGATCCGTCTATTAGGAGTAAGTCTTCTATCAGCATTCTGTAGACCTAAGGTTGGGTGATGCCCTTCCTTAGACCCAAAGTTAGGTATTCCCTACTCTGGTTTCCAGTTAATCTGCCTATTTGGAGTAAGTCTTCTATCAGCATCCTATAGGCCTAAGGTTGGGTGATGCCCTTCCTTAAACCCAAAGTTAGGTATTCCCTATTTTGGTTTCCAGTTAATCTGCCTATTTGGAGTAAGTCTTCTATCAGCATCCTATAGGCCTAAGGTTGGGTGATGCCCTTCCTTAGACCCGAGGTTAGGTATTCCCTACCTTGGTTTCACCAGTTTTCCTTATCTAATAGGTGTAAGCCTTCCGTTAGCATCCTATAGGCTTGAGGTCGGGAGATCCTCTCCCTTTCATTCTCAAAATTCTACTTCCATTCGGTCAACGCCAATGTGTGCAGCATAAGTTCCTTCTACCACACACATTGGGGGTCCATTTGTTGAGCTCATTTTTGTATGAGGTCACTAAGGCCCATCCAAAACTTCAAATTAATTCTAGATCCTAGGATCCACTCTAGAACTTAGGATTCTTTCCTAAAGCCAGACCTTAGGGCCTACTCTAGAGCCTAGGATTCCCTTAGATCCTAGATCTTAGAACTCTTCTAGATCTTAGGACCACTCCAACTTCAAATCATTCCCCATCCTTGATCAACCTCAACCTCAAATCAATTCCTACATTTTATCAATTCCAACTTCAATTTGATTCCTACCTTTGATCAATTTAAATCTCAAACTTCATTCAACTCAAATTCAAATTAATTCAAGTTTCAAACATGTCCAAACTTTGATCCAATTAAGTTGACAATCCAACTTTCAATTTAGACTTTGATCCAAACTTCAATCTAGCCTTGACCCCATCCATTCATTAACAATCACCATATGATTGTAAATGATTTGGATACTCCAATACTAATCATTCAAACTTGAAATCCATTCCAAATCCAGAAATCCAAGCTCAAATTCAAAGCCCTAAGGTCTTGTCCTAAAGACCCTTTTCAAAGAATTTTCAAACATTTCAAAACCCAGTCAAATGGTCTCTGATTCAGGGTCTATCACTTGCAAAGTGATAAGACATGTCTCTAGAGTTTACCCTCCAACTTTGAGCTCATTCTGAGGTCTCTAACCCCATAATATGAATTAAAATTCAAAGGCTGTAAAACCTCCAAATATTTACAGCCTATGCCACTGAACCTAACCCCTTTTGAGATCTTGACCTTGGAATCCTTATCAAAGCCTCCAATCACTTCCAGACTCTTGATTTTAACCCATTGAGCAGTAAACTGCATTTTTCAGACCTATTTTCGACCATAGTCGACCAATAGGTCAAAATTGACTAAAAAACCCCTATAGGGCTCAAATAGGGATTTCAATCCAAATGAACCCCAAATTGAATGCAACCATCTCCAACAAGTTTCAAATGTCATTTCAAATCTTTTAAACCTATTCCCAACCCCTGGGTCAACCTGGTTGACCAAGTCAACAGGTTTGACCCAAGAGGCCCTTTAAGGGTCCAAATAGGTGTTTTGACCCAAATGACCTCTCTAGACCATGCAATCACTTCCATTGGTCTTAAAATATCATTTCAAACCTATTAAGCCCAAACCCAGACCCTGGGTCAACCTGGTTGACCAAGTCAACCCAGGTTGACCAAACAGGCCCTTAAGGCCTCAAATAGGGATTTTGATCAAATTGACCTCCCCAGACCTAGGGACCACCCTCAATGGTCTCCAAATACCTCTTCAAACTTGTCCAGCCCAGACTCACCCATTGGGTCAACTTAGTTGACCCAGTCAACATGGTTTTACCCAATGAACCCTAAAGGTTTCAAATGAACCATTTCAACCTGTTTAACCACATCAATATCTTCAACCCCTTAAAATCAAAGCCTTAAATATTTCTAAACCCATTTTGAGCTCAACCCAACTTGGTTTGACTGAGTCAACCCTCAATCCTTGGTTAAATTTTGATGGCATTTGCTCCCATCCCTTCTAGCCATGACTTTGGACTTTTGATCCTTGATTAAACCATTCCAAATGATCCTTTATCTCCCTAGATGCCACATCATAATTTTGACTTGGTTGACTGTTCAAACCAAATCAATAAAGCTTTCAATCCTTCTTTGAATTGGTTAAACCCTTTCTTTTGACCTCAAGGGTTTGGACTTGAGCTTGAACTCCATCCAAACTGCACCATTGATCTCCCATTGCCACCTCAGCCTCCTTTGACCCGTTGACTGGTCAAAACAAGTCAAACCCAAGCCTAAGCCTCTTCTAGAAAGCTTTATCACATGCTAAGCTCCTTTTCCTCCATTAGGGCTGCCTTAGGCCGACCCATTTATAGTCTAAAGCTCACTTGGAGCTCTCTTAACCAGGCTCAGGGCCTGGTTTAGCCTTAAATGGCAGTGGTCCCCCCCACTTGTCCCAAGTCCACCCAATGGAGGCAAGGCTTGTCCAACCTTTGAGGCAGCCTTCTAGCTGTTCCAGGGACATGTGGCACCATCTAGGGAGCTCATGCATCAATCCCATCCATCCAATTCAGCCCAGGCCGTTTGAATAGGGGAAAAGACAACTTTTGAGCCCATTGGATCAAGGCAACTTCTCTCACTCACCTTAGCCTCCCAGAGAGAGTTCTTTGTTCGTTTTAGATCCCTTAGGGCCCCCTCTACCTTCCTACTACAAAATCCAAGTGGTTGCACATCACCGGCGGCGAGTTCTCCGGCGAGCCTACCACCTAGACCGTCCCAGGCTTGTAGCAGTCGATCTAGGCATGTTCGAGCTCGGATTCGTGCTAGGGATCTTCACTTGGACAGTCTACAAGCTCATCAATCCAGAAATTTCAAAGATCTAACGGTATAATCTCTTAAAACCTTAGATCTAGTTCACTTTAGATGGATTTAATTAGCTTTATTTGTAGAATGTTTTAGGCAAAACCAATCTTTCCCCACTGTTTCTGTTCATGTCTTCTTCTTGAGTCTAAAATTTCAAGCGGTTTCGTGCCCGCGAATAAGCGCGCGCCGCGTGTCTGACCGCCGCCGTTTAATTAATAAAAATGTTTTTTTTAATTTGTTTTAATTACAGAAAATTTAAAAAATCATAATAAATTAAATATAAAGTCAAAAAATGAGTATAATATATCAAACTTTTTAGAATTTTCTCTAGTTTATTTTAAAAATAAAATCAAACTATTTTGACTATAATTTTACTGGTAATTTAAGAAATACAGAAAAGTATATTTTATTTTTAGTTAATTATATATAAGTTATTTTTATCTGAAACTTGGCATGCATGTCTTTGAGTGTATGACTGATCTTCAAGAAAATTTTCAAAATTATTTGAGTAAATTTTGATATTAATTTAAATTATGTAAGTATTTTACTAGTTTATTAATATTTTATTAAATATTGAATACTTTTAAAAAAAAAAAAAAAAAAACTTATTATACTGATAAATTTAAAATCAGTGGATCTCCATGATCTTTAAAATTTATTTTAATGGTATTTTCAATTATCTTATTTTAAAACCTATATTCATATATGTTGGATTAAATATATTAATGTATTTTCAAATATATTTTAAAAAATATATGTATATGTATATATATATATATATATATATATATATATATATATATATATATATATATATATATATATATATATATATATATATATATTTAAATCTTATAAGCTTGAGGAATCCCTTGGAATTTCAAACTTGGGTTAAGTATGCTTGAACATGAATTATGGGGGAGATTAGTGGATAGTTTTTTTTTAACTATTCACTAATCAATATCTTTTTCCACGTTAATTAGTTTTGTTTCTTGCATATGTAGGATGTGCACACACCACATAGCCTAGGTTCTCCTAGTTTTAAGGATTTGATTATGCCATTGCATGTGCTTATTTAAGCTTTATTTAAAGGTTAGATGATACATTGATTTGAGCCCATTAAACCTAGTGTCATTAAGGACAATAATTAGGGGTTTGTGTAGAGAACTTAGAAAATTCCAATAATTAGGATTCACTTCCCCTTGAGTTGAAAATTTGAACACTTGAACTTTGTGACATGTGCAACCCTTAAAAAAATTTTCACTGAATTTGGAAATAATTAAGGCCCCTAATTAATTTTCTTAAGTTTAAGCCTTAATTAAGTCTCTAAACCTTCCAAAAATGTAATAAATCCAATTCAAATCCTAAAAATACATATAAACCCTCAAACTGACCAGAATCAAGCCCTTAATCCATGGAAATTAAAAGCCCATTAATTTGACAGCAATTCTGTAATTAATTTAACTTTAACTAAAAACTCATTTTAATTAATATAATTAATTATTAATAATTAAAAAAATCCCAAAATTTCCCAAACATTTGGGGATCCCTCCTTAGGTCATTTCTGGCCTTTGGAGGTGTTTTCAAGAAGTTGGGAATTTGTTTGAAGCAAAACCATAAAAGGGCCATTAATTAAACAATTCCCAAAATTCATTAAAATGCCCAAAACTTCAATACTTCATAACGAATTGTAGAAAAATCCGATTTTAACGTACTTACTGTCTAACTGATTGTAGTGAGGTCTAGTATTTTAATAAAATACAAACATTCCAGAAAATACCTTTAATCAAAAATTCAACTTTTGACCCTTTAATTAAATGATTAAAATATTCAAAAATTCTTAAAAAACTCAAAATCATTCTAAAACTCCAAAATATTGGTTTAATGTTTAAAACACTTAACAAATTCTTTAAAACACAATAACCACCCTAAAGGTGAAGTTTATCAGCTGGACTACTCCGGGCTGCGGGGCTAAGTGTCCTAAGGAGGCTGGTTCCTCGAGTCTGGTGGCACAACGCCACGAATGGATTCTAAGGGGTGTTAAATCTTAAAATAGATTAATCTTTAATTATTTAAAATTTTAAAATCTCTAATTCAATTACATTAATTTGGTTTATCGGCTGGACTACTCCTGGCTGCGGGGCTAAGTGTCCTAAGGAGGCTGGTTCCTCGAGCCTGGTGGCACAACGCCACGAATCAATTAATGGAAAACTTAAATTAATCAAACTTTAAAAATCAGTAGACAACTCCTTTTTATATTAATCTGCTCCTTTAATTCCAACCAATTTAAATAACTTAATCAACCCCGATTGCTACTGGGTAACCCAGGCCTACGAGGCTATTAGTTTAGCCCCAAGGAAGGTGAAATAAACTTCACGGCCTCGATGTGAAACAAAGGTAGCAATCAATTAACTTTTAAAATATGTTTAATTGAAATTCTTAATTCATTAATACTTAAATTTTGATTTAAATCCCCTTCTAAGCCTTAACAAATCCAAACTTTTAGACAACTTTAACTAATCACCCACTTTAGGATTTACCCCTGCCACACGACCTTCTACACACACTTTAGATGATGTGCTAGGACAACCAACTCTAGATCTAGGTTAGGCCGGTGTTTACTTTACTGCTGTATGCCGAATTTTTTGTAGTTTTCACTGCATGTTGTGGATGAAATTGCTTTGTTGTGTCTACTTACTTTTCTACACTTTGTGGATGGATTGATGTGTTTGGCGACTAGATTACCCTTAGGTTAGGTACGATCTGGATGTTGACATAGTTTTCTGCAGGTGGCCATGCTCATGCAGGGCAATATAAAAAGGGGGCAAATAAAAAAAAATGCATAAATATTATAAACTCTTTGCACAGGTGCTTCAGCTGCTAAAGCCCCCAAATTATAAAAAGAACATGGCCAGTGTGTTTACTTTCTTTTCTGCTCATATACAACTGCTTGGGAATAATTTCTTTTTATATATTAACTGCTTAGGATAACCCTGCAGGTGAGTCTAGATTTTTATTTTGATATTAATGTAATTTGTGTAAGTGTCAAGTGTTGTGAAAGTTGATTTTGAGTTGGGATACATAGATCCAAAGCTTGGATTCCAAAGAGGAAAGGATACCCCTTTGGGGAACACTCCTTTTCCATTTGGAAATTCAAATTTGGATCATACCTCCTCCTTACCCAAAGAGGAAAGAGTGGCCTTCCCCCTTAGAGGGAAGTGCCCTCTTCTCCATTTGGGTAATCCACTACTAAGATTCCAAGAAGATTGAAGAAAAGGAGTCCAAAGAAGAACGAGATTGAGGATTTAAAGATTTGAAGATTGAGAGTATCCCACTCAAAATAATATGCGTCATTATTAGTCTTGAAATCTGGGTTGTTGTCAGTGGTGCCCGGTCACTTTACTTTCTGCAAAACTCTGGTTTGTAATAAGCAAGGAAATTCTGCCTATGGACATTTATTAATTAATTTGTATTTGATATGATGATTTGATTGCCTTTAGGATTACTTGCTTTTACTAGTTTTTTTTGGCGATTGTATGCCGCTTTTTGTTTTCGCCTGGATACGTGAGACTCGTGAGGGTGTGAAAGTTTTCTACTCATAACCTTAAATGTCTAAAATTTTAGTGAGTCTAAATAACATAGAAAGATAACGAATCTAGGGAATTAGCTGGGGATCGACCCCGGGGTCGCATGCATATTTTTGCATTACTCTTTCCTTGCTTTAGACCCTTCCCCACCTGCGGGTAGAGTCCAGATAGTCTGACCTATGAGGACGAGGTGCCGGACCTGGGGAAGTCCAGTCTTCTAAAAAATTATTTTCTAAGCCTGTTTTTAAAGTTTCAAGCATACTTGATTTGGGAATTGTTAACTAGCATGCATTGCATTAGAAATGAATTAAATGAGTCAAAATTTTAATTTCATCAGTTTTAGCATTTTAGCACCCAACATAAGTCAAATGGGCCAAATAGGAGAATCTCTAGATGTCGGCCCCAACTCTCCAAAACTTTAAATATAACGTCCCTACCACTCTTTCATAAAAGACCGGACTCATCTCTTTTAAATCGACTAGGTGGTTAGCTGGCTCCCCAATCCAGGCCGGGGTAAGTCCAGATCTTGCACTGCATTAGTTAGGATCGGACGACTATGGTCCAGTGTCCAAAATAGATTTAGGTTCCGGGGCAGATCTTTGATTATAAGATCCCAAACTTCGGAATCTAATCCCAAATTTCTAATAAAATGCTCAATTCTAATTAAAGCTTCATTTCAATCCTAAAACATAAAGTCCAACACTTAGATTAAGTTGGGACACTTCCGGATGGTTCTGGAATCTTAAAGTGTCCCCTACTTCCCCTCATTTAACTCCGTTAATAACTTCTCAATTTTGATCTATTCCCTTTTGAGTTGCCAAAATTCATCTCTTTTTGATATCACTCCTAGAAAATCTAACAAAATTCTTCCACCATTTTAATCGGAAGTTTTCGTAGGAGATTTTATCTCCCTATGATGTAATTAACTACGAGGGCTTGCGCTCGTAGGAGATTTGGAACCACACACACCTGATTTTTTTTTTAAATTTTTTTAAATGTTATTAGTTTTCTTTGGAAAAAGTTAAATAATGATCATCGTAGTTGTATTAAAAGAATTATCGTAGAATGGTGTCATTTCCCTTCGGGGAGATACATCCTTCTTCGATAAAACTTTGGATGTGAATGCGACGATCATGTTCCTTGAATATTGTAATTGGCTATTTAGTCGAACTGTACTTTGTTCCCTCGGGACCATATAAAGTTCTCCTTAGAACCCAATCATAGTATTCAAGATGAGTTTACACAATTCTAAGTCTGAACACCCTTATGAAAGTTTATTTTCGTCCTTCAGGATGATATACTCTTTCTAGCGAGTTGATTCGACCTTAGAATTAGAACTCAACCTTAATCTTAAAACCCCCAAAGAAAACTAATATCTTTCAAAACATGTTTTCCAAAATTCCACCAACAATTTCTTAATCATTGGGATTAAATTAGATAATATTTTAAATATCATATAATACAATAATTTTATGTAGTATGATTAGAAGAAATTTTAAATATAAAATTATTACACATTTTAAATGACCATCCAATATCATATTACATAATTAATTTTATACCAAAGATAATTGACCATCCAATAGGATGTTGTGGTTGTACAACATGGTTAGTTATAACTAACTATAAGTAATCTCATTTAATAAACATTTTAATTAATTTTTTGTCATACAGTATGTTCAAGATTGTCTTGTATAATCTTTAGAAAATTTTAAAAGTTTAATTATTCTTCACCTTATGTGTGTCTGCACAATTGATAAGACTATATACATCTAATATAAATATTGACTTAAGAAAAATAAAAATTATATTAACTCACACACTTTTTTAAACTCTTATTCTTTGATAGTGCTTTGTGTATGTTGAGAAAAAAATGTTAGTAGTGCACATGGAAATATATGCAATGTATAAAATAGGAGGAAATAAATAAATATAAAATAATATTTATAATCTTCAAAATGAAAGTTTAAGCTCCTAGATTGCTATAAGAGATTGAAAGTCTGTTGCGAATCTAATTTCAGGGAATATGATTTTGATGATAGCAAACACTTCTGTTTTACTACGATTGCCTTGACTACTAACATTTCATGTCCACAAGATCAAACTGTAAATATAACCAGCTCAAGATTCGGGTAGACTAGGTCTGAGTCAGTTTGTAAAACTTCCCTTTCTTGAGTCTATTGTAAAGGATGTGGCTCCTGATGCTAAGTAACCTTTCACACACACATGGGGGAAAATTTTTGTATGTTTTTAGAGTTCTCTATTTTTGGTCACATCATCTAGGACGATCCAAAACTCATCTTGGTTGATATGTTAAAAATAGAAACCCTAATTAGGGCATCCAGATTAAGGTAGACGTCATTAAGCACATCATCCTAGATAATATTTATATTAGTCGAAATAGTAGGCTCAAATTAGAAATAATTAACTTCCATATCTATTTAGGTATTATGTATTTTTGGAGATCATCCAGGACATCATCTAAGACATCATCCTAGATGATGAAACATAATTATGCCTAAATAAATCTGGTTATTAAGGAAAATAATTAAGGTTTTGATTGCTTAATCAAATCATCTTGGACGATCTGTTCAAAAAACCTTAGTTATTCCTAAATGATCTACATTGGTCAGCTGCCTTTAGGAGGATGGTCTGGATGATTTTCACGAATTTACACTAATCGTCCGGGATGATTGTGAGATCGTCCTGGATGATCAAGCTATTTTTTCATCATCCAGACATCCATTCAGTGCAATATTTTGGATGATATTCAAAAAAATATACTTATCATACAGGACTATCGTCCTGGATGATATGAACAAAAATATTCTGATCATCCCAAACCATCCGAATGATTGAGCAAAATTTACGCTGATCGTTCTGGATGATCTCCATATCATCCTTGAAAATAAAGTTAGTTTGTTTAAATAAAGAACTATTCTAAAGCTCTTCTATTTAAGACCACTTGCTCTACCTAAGAAATTATCTTATGCTACTATCTTGACCTAAGAGAGCCTAGAGGCGTGGGAAAGAAAGGGAGAGAGAGGATCTTTTGAGGGGTTTCAGTAAGGTTACTCCAAGCAAGGATCCAAGCCATCTTCTCCAATCGTCCTCCCTTATTCTTGGAGGTTCGAGAGAGGTTCACTTCAGCAATCGATCAAGATTCTCTGTCTGCTTCAAGAGGAAGCAAAAGGAGTTGGGTTCTCTGCCTCACTAGTGTCGATGGAAAGGAGGTTTTTTACAGGCTTCTCCGCCTTACTGTGGGAGCAAAAGGAGAGTCACTAAGTTTAGTGCAATACTCAGAGGGCCCCTCCGGGGAGTGGATGGAGGTCGAGTTGATCGAACCACTATAAATTTTTGTGTTTCTTTTCTACTGCTTTTTCTGCATTTAAAATTTTTCAAGTTAAATTTCTTTATGGTAAATTTTGATTTGGTTGAGATTTTGTTTTTGATTAAAAGATTTTTTAAAATACCAATTCACCCCCCCCCCCCCCCCCCACCCTTTTAGTTAACTTGAACTGGTTCATAAGGGCTTAGCATCCCTAATGAACTTTCAAAGTCCACTTCTTACTATTATACCTAGAATCATGGAATTAACTAATAAAGGATTCAATCAAATCTTTTTGGCATGGTCACTAGCATCACACATCAATTAAAAAATTAGAGACAATTAAGTTGAAATGATGATAGAAGTAGTACCTATGCACCTCTAAAGCTTTTTAAAAAAAGTTATGCATTTTGAATTAAATTTAAATGGTATATCTTTTCAATTAAGTGACAAAATGGTTTAGTCATTTTCAAAAAAATATTTAATAAAATATTAGTAAAATATAGTATAACCTTAAAAATTGAAGATCCCTTATAAAGTGTAGTAGGTGGAAAATAAAAGTTCGTGAGGCTTATGAAACCCTAAAGAATTAGTCCCGAGGTTTACTAAGAGGGTGAGACCGGGGGGGAATTTGTTATTTAAAAATTTTCTTTAACAAATAAAAAGTTAAAACCATTGATGGAGAAGTAGAACTAATTTTACAATTAAAAAAATTAGATATTTCAAACATAGATCAAATCATAAAAAAGTGTAGAAGTTAAAATACAAAGAAATAAATAAAAAGAACACACCAAAATTTATTATGGTTCGGTCAACCTGACCTACATCCACTCATTGGAGACTCCCTCTCCAAGTATTACACTAAATAGAAGTGACTCTCCTTTTGCTCCAACAAAAGGAAGAGAAGCCTATACAGATGCTCTTTCACCTCCCCAATGGGGAAGAGAACTGCGACTCTTTTAAAAGAAGAGAACCTGAAGTCTAATTTCGCCCTCCTTATGATGGTTTTAGAAGAACAACTCTATTTTTTCCCTTGGGGAGACGGTCAGAGAACCACAAACTTTACTGAAGAACTTCTTCTACGGAGCCACATAGATTTCAGGCAAATACTTGTAAGTACTAGGTAAGATTCTTGCTTGGAACAACCTTATGAACCTCCTTACAACTTCTCCCTCACAAAATCTCCCTCTCTTCTCTTACCAATCTCTCCTTATTCTCATGCTCAAGCTCCCTGTCAAGAAAACTAAATAGTAAAAGATATCTCAAAAGAATATTTGAAACTCTTAAATAGGAGGCTTAAAAAACTATAAATTTTAAGCCATCCTACTTCTGTTCATACATAACGATTCATGTATTGTATGGTACGATCTATTCAATTTATACTTGTTCAGCAAGATTGTTTAGACGAAATATTCAACTTTTATAATACATCATACAATACGATCGAACATCTTATGGTACGATATACAAAAATTTCTTTTGTTTGTTTGGGATGATTCTTGGGATGACCAACTTCATACAAGGGTGATCGTGCAGTACTGTGGACATCGAATGATATGATCAATATGAAAATCATAGATTTTGTTTGGTATGATCCATAGGATGACATATTTCATATACGGGTAATCATATAGTACGTATTTTTTTGTATAGTATGTTCAATCACAATAATTGCCAATAATTTCATTGCTTGATATCGTGAGAATTATTAAGAAAGATTTTAATTAGGACTCATACAGTACAATCATTATAGAATTAGTTTATTTCTTAACCTTTTGCATATAGGGTTTTGACAGAGTACAATAGTTCATACAATACGAATTAAAATTATATAGTTTGAAACAAGTTTGTAAAGTACAAATCCAACATCGTATAGTATAATGAACATAAAAAATTACTCTTTCAAAAAAAAAATTCTCTCATCCCCTTTATGTGTGCTATGTTACTCAGCAATGTCATGCACCCAATTATATGATATGGCTCAAGAAAAGAGAAAATATAAGATAAAATGAAAATTGATTTTAATTCTAGTCTACCTAATCTTTTGTTGATCAGAATTGCAAGTGAATGGTGGACTGATTTCCTAAAACGTTAGTATGCACAAACACAAAATAGAATTTCACAAAAATAAGAGAAAGCAGTAATAGACACAATAATATTTGTTATCATCAAAATTAGAGTACTTGAATATGGTTCGCAACAGTAAAATCTTAATTACTTGGATCTTCACCTTATTAACCTCAACACTCTACTAAAAAAATTATTTTTGAATACAATGCTTCCCTTAATAATGATATTTTTCTCCAAATATAACACAAGGTTCTTTTTCTCATATATCTTCAAGACTATATCTAAGTGATCCATACAATTCCTAAAATTTATTCCAAAAACCAAAAAATCATCCATTAAAATTTCAATGTCTTTCTCCATTAAATTTTAAAAATATAAACATCATATATCATTAAAATGTTGCAGGGGCATTACACACTCCAAATGTCATTATTCTAACTATAAAAGTTTTTGTAAGAACTTATAAATGTAGTTTTATCCCAATATTCTAGATAAATTAATATGAACTATCCATCTACAAAATATTGGAAATGGTTTCTAGTTAATCTATCCAACATTTGATTCGTAAAAGTCAATGTGAATTGATCCTTTATCGTGGTTGTATTAAGCTTCCTTTAATTAGTACAAATCCTCCACCACATGACATTCCTAGTAGAAATAAGCATATTGTTTTTTATTTGTGATAACTTTTAACACTCTTTTCTTTTTTATGTAGTGAATTGGGCTAACCTATTTATGATAAAAAAATAGGATAAATGTATTTGCATCCAACCATTTTAGAATTTCTTTCTTCACTACTTCCTCAAACTCAGATTTAACCTTCTTTGCGGTCAACTTTGGGTTAATATGCTTCCTTAAAAAGAACCTTATAAATATATATGGATATACTAATCCATAAAATATTAATAATATATCATCAAAAAGCTCTCTTATATGTTATAAGCACTCTAATAAACATACCTTCTTGATCTTCTTCAGTCTTAGTTGAGATAATGATAGGTAAAGTTGATTTGTCTACTAAAAACCATACTTTAAATTGGTAAGAAAATATTTTAGTTTGAACATTGGTGCTCTACTACAATTGGTTAAAAGGCTTCCCTCGAGATGATGTATCCAATACTTTGTATCTCTCCCTAAACACTCTAGGGGCTTCACTTATCACTTATACAAAATCATCATCTAGCTCATTCTTATATAATGACATCCCTAAATGTTGATCACCCAACCTCTCATTTGTAACATCCTTTCCACAAGCATACACAAAATCCATTCTATAATAATCCACACTTTAATCCTTAAGAAACTTCAAAAATTTTAAGACATTAAAGGTTACTTCTTGATCCTGAACTCTGAAGGTTAATTCTTTATTCTTAAAATTATTCATTACCCAACTTATGACTTATAATTTCCTACCCAAGATGATAGAGAAATTTAGTATCTACCTCCATATCTTAAAAATTATGTCTAGAAAGAAAAAATCTTATCAACCTTTACTAGACATACTCAATTACCCTCTTTGGATAAGTGAATGAACAATTAACTAACTAAAAGATAATTGTGATATGTTTGAAATCTTATAATTTATGTTGACCTCATTTTATTTTTAAAGGTCAAAGCCTTTTTTTCATTTCCTCCTAACCATTAGTCTTTCCTACCATAGTATAGAATCTGATAGCACCCCTCTCGGTGGCAACCCAATGACTTAGACTTGACTAAACATTTATGGATACAACCATAAGTGACCCCTCTCTAGTGAGTTGAGCAAAGATAGTTGAGAGCATCAAGATGCATCTGCATCAAATTTCTACATTCTCTAGATGATTTTTATTTGTAAAATAGGCTTTGCAAGCTTGTCCAAAATACCCAAAAACATAGGAATAAACATCCATATTTCCTTGTTTCTAAAATGTGAAAATTGATGACCTATGCATGCAAAATGGGTTAAGATCTAACAATTTTGTTTTGAAGAAATGCAAATTGCATTAAAAGCCAAAAAAAGACCCTAATACAAACTAGAAAGGAAATAAAACTAAGAGTTCCTAATCCAAGCAAGAGGATAGGAACCTTATTGAAGAAATTATTTGTTAAAATGAAACTTTCATAATGGAAATTAGAACAACTACTTCTCATTTTAAAACCCTTGGGGTGGAGAAGATACCAAATATTAAACAACCTAAAAGGTTGGTTAGCTAGCATCCTAGAATTCCCAAAAGGGTAAAAAATGAAAACTAGTAAAGATCCCATAATCAATTACTATAATTTGACAAAAAAAAACACGAACAAAATAAGAAAAACTATATAATTCACCTAGAAAAGAAATAAAAAGAACACCATAATCCACAATAATGTCTAAGAAAACTTGAAGGACATTCGATGAAGCTGTAGGAGGTAGTTTCCTATCATTTTTTTTTTTTTTTTTGAGAAAATACAACCAACTACATTGAATATATTAAAAAAGAAAATAAAAAAAAACTAACTAATAACATTAGATTCCTCCTTTAACAAAGAGATAAAAGGAGGAACCTTATTCATACTAATGTCTTCCCAAATAAAAGAACTAAAAAGAGCAAAGTTAGCAAATAGATCAGCTAATTTATTACAATTCCTATCTATACAATTAAAAATATCATTATTAATTTCTTTTAAAAAAGATAGATCTTGCACACTCTGATGACCATTAGAAAAAACACCTTGAAGAAACTTCATGATATTACTATTGTCACCTTCAGTGATTATTCCCTAATATTTGAACATTCAATCCTTAATAACTTCTTTAAGAGTTTGAATAGTCATAAGTTCCAAGGGAGATACGTCCCGATGGACATAAGTATGCCCAAAAGCCATTAGAAATCTGCCTTTGAAGTCACAAAATACCTCGCCAATCCTAGCTTAATAAGACTGAAGTAATGATGCATCAACATTAACTTTGATCCAATTGGGTGGAGGGGGATGCCAATGATTATCCAACAACTTAGAAAGCTGTTTAGCATCCCATTTACCCAAGCAAAGAGAAATCTTAGATGTAGAAATGGAGGCATAGATCATAGCTTCCGAATCAATGAATAATGAACTATAATCTTTCCCTTCATAAACAAGCTTATTCCTCGCCTTCAAATAAAAGTAAATATCATTTCAATACAAATTTACCAACCAAGAGTTTTGTAAGGACATCCATTTATAGCACTCTTCCAACGAATGAAAAGTTGGAATTCCAAATCCCCAACTGTTAAGATGCTGAAATATATCTTCTAGTTTCTTACATTTTGCAACCACATCCTCAATATCTTCTAACTTATTACAGCTTCTAGGACATCAATTACTTATTTGCAATCTTCTATAACATAGGAAATGATTTGTAGGAATAGATTTGTTGAAAACTCTTCACCAAAAACCTTCAACCCGATGATTGAGTTTTGCTTTCTTAATCCAATTCCAATATTGAACATGTTGGTTGGTTTGAAATGAAGCTTCATATGCTAAAGCCAAAATATATTTTCTAGTATTTTTAGAGATTAATTCCATTCTATTTTTTCCCAATTAATAAGAAATAGGAATTTGACAAATCAGGTTCAAGAGATCAGAACCAAAAAGTTACTAAGTACATATGTATTCCAACAACCACTTGAAATGAATCTGTCAATCGTTACTTCATTGGAACCTTGGGGAAACACATACGTTGGGCATTTATTTAAACTCTTATCCATGATCCAAATTTTCTTGAATACATCAATCAACTCACCATTAGCAGTGCTGCATCTAATAATAGGCTTAAGTTATGTTCCCCCGCCATTAATGATTTTCCAAGCTATATAACCAGCCTTCTTTGAAGATTCATCTTCGTATATATAACAATATTTTTGGAAAAAATACCTTAAGCAACAATGATTCTTCATCTTCAATATATCACCAAGAAAATTTAGCTCTTAATGGTCTGACTTTATCAAAACAAGAATGAAGAGCTCTACCTCCCCATTTGAAAGGCAAGAACATAATGTTCCAGTTCACAAAATGAAGAACACAATTCCCATTCATCTTGTTCCAAATAAAACTTCTACATAACTTGTCAACCATATCTAGAACACTTGTTGGGATCAAAGCATGAGTGCAATGAAAAACAATATAAAAAAGCAACACTGTCTTGACGAGAGTAATTTTTCCCACCAAGGAAATAAATTCCCCCCCCTCCCCAATATTAATCATTCTTAAAGCTTTTTCAATAATAAATTGAAAAATCCCTCTAACTATCCTCCTTAATGTTATCTTGACTCCAAGATATTAGAATTTTTTAACAGCTTTTTCCCAGCAAGGAAATAAATTCCCCCCCCCCCCCCCCCCCCCCGCCCCTCCCAATATTAATCATTCTTAAAGCCTTTTCAATAATAAATTGAAAATTTCCTCTAACTATCCTCCTTAATGTTATCTTGACTCCAAGATATTGGAATTCTTTAACAGCTTTGAACCCCATAATGCTAGAAATTGCTTTTTTTTCCTTCTTGTAACCAAATTTCCAAAGAGAATGCTAAACTTATTCCCATTAACTTTTTTTCCAGTCCAACCATAAAAATAATTAATTAAACCTTTGATCTTATTAACAACCTTCAAATTGGCTTATAAGAAAATGATGATGTCATCTCAAAAGGTAAATGAGAGATTGTGGGGCCATTTGAACTCACCCGCACATCATAAGTGTCACCTTTTTGTTTAAATGCATTGGATAAAAGCCGAGAACAAAGAATAAATAAAAAAGATGATAAGGGACAACCTTGATGAAATCTACTTCTTGCATCAATCCATCTTGAAGAATTCCATTAATCAACAAGGAGAAATTTGGATCTTTAATTCTTCAACCGAGAGACCTCCCTTATTGTCTTCTCTTTCCTGAAGCTTCACTATCTCCTCCAATAAGTAATCTTTCAATTGGACTAATGACTTATGTTTTGGGGTTTTTTCCAATGAAATAAAGCCTTCAAAGATCTCTTTGTTTTAGAATTCAGGATTTGAGCATACTCACCAATAGATTTCGTCAACCAGATATATTTTACCACAGCAGTAGATGCCGGATAAGAGGCCCAAAAATCTTCAATTTATTTCTCTTTTTGAAATTTGAATTGAAATCCAGAAGATTTAAAATAATTGGATAGTGATCCAATGCAATTCTAGGCATGTTCCTGACGACCAACCAATGAAAAGAACTTAATGCCATTGATTTCAAAAAAGCATTTGTCACATCTCTTAAGAATTTTATCTGCTCCTATTTTATTATTGCACCAAGTGAATTTTGCCTAACATATCCCACTTCATGTAAGTCATTAATTGTCAAAAAATATTTCATCTCCTTAGGCCCTTAAGAAAAAATAAATCTTTTTCTACCCCTCTTATCTTCCTTATCAAAAGGATAATTAAAATCTCCCCCAATCAACATAGGAAGTTCTTTGGCAGAATAATGTTGTAACTTCTCCGAAATACTCCTTTTATACACATCCTTACATCCATAAATAGAAGCAAATCTCCATCTTCCCTTATTAAGAACATCTAACTCACCAATAATAAATTGATAATAAAAGTCCAACTATTTCATACTCTGAATGTTGTTTGTATGAAGAACTCTTCGTACTATACGATCAGTGCTTAGAAAAATTTTCTTCCCATAGTTCGTTTAACTGTTCGTAGGAGGAAATAATTGAATAAATCATCCCATATGAAAGCAAATTATATAGTACTATTAGTTTTTTTTTTAATTACAAATTTTTATCACTCTCCTAGTGTGTGTGCATGATTACTCAATTAGAATCATACTCTCTCATACTCAATAAAAAATATAGACTCCATTTACAATAAACCCTAATCTAATCTGATTTGAAATCATTAATAGTCTAGAGTATAATTTTCCTAAAATGTTATTATACACAAACAACAAAATGAATATATGTAATATATATTATGAGAAATAGTAATGAAAATAATAATATTTGAAATTATCAAAAACACACATATTTTAATAATCTCAATAATTGAAAAACTAAGTTATAACAATCTCAACAATCTCCTCCTTTTTGATGATGATAAAACAATTATTGTTTGAGTTAATATTTATATCCAAAATTTCTCCTTAGCTCCCCCTAAATGAAGAACATTTTTGAATATAAGGATATTCCATGAAGAGCATAAACTGTAAAATGTAACACTCAAAAATTACAAAACAACACAAAGACACGAACACGAACACAAACAAACACGAATATAAATAATATCAAACTTAAATCAATAAACACAAACATTATGTGTCTCCCCCTTTTGCAACAACAAAAAGAGAAGTAGAAATTGAAAAGAAAGATATCAAATGAGAAACTAAAAGAATTAATCTTAAAAATTGTTTTAAAAAAATAAAAGAACAACATTAATTTCGTAAAAGAAAAAGAAAATTCAAAATTTTAAATTAAAGAACAACTAATGTAAGAAAAGGTAATCAATATCATGGTTCATTATAGACAAAATAAATAAGAATGATTATTATTAAAATAATAAATTGAAGATTAGTTAACTTTAATTTCAATATAGAGTATAATTGAAAATTAGATTTTATTTGAATTAGAGATTAAATAATAGTGGAAAGAACACACAACAACAACAACAACAACAACAACAACAAGCCTTTATCCCACTACGTGTGATCGGCAAAGAAAGGTCATTCCTAATATTTTCTAACCAAGTCTTTTTAGGTCTACCCCTACCTTTCTTAACATAAGTCAAATCAAATGCCTCTACTCTCCTAACCAGGTCACCGGAAGGCCGCCGTTTTATGTGACCAAACCATCTAAGGCGACTCTCTCTAATCTTATCTTCTACATTATTGCAATTTTAATGTCCTAATAGTGGAAAGAACACAATAAATAAAAATTTGAATTGGAGACAAGCACTTCTTTTAAAATATATATGGACACTTCGTGCATCTATTTTTACTTGGGTTAATTTTATGCCTCTTTTCACTTTGTGAACCATTGCGCAGACTTCTAATTTTTGCACACATTGTGCATTTCTTTTGTTATACTTTTTGAGTCTTTCCAAAATAAGTAATCTAAAAACAAACTTCTTTAATAATAAAAATAATCATATTGAAAAAGAAAATAAAGAAAATTAGGACATTAAAATTGCAATAATTATATTCTAAATATATTTGCCTAAAAGAACATGAAATAGATCTTCATAACTGAATCCAATTATAATTTAATTTAAATTTAAAAAATAAAGATTTCATAATAAAATTAATTTTATAATACAAGTTAATTTATAGCACCATTTTTAGATCAATTACAAAATTTTTTTTGTATAGACATACTAACATTTAAAAATAAGAATAAAAAATAAGTTTGTAAAATATGATATTTTTTATTGAGATCAAAGGAATTCAATATATTTAGTATAATGATATTAATAACAAAACAATATAACATCATTATATAGATATCTCAATAACTAACAACAAACAAAACTAACATAATCAGAAACAAAATATAATAAACAATAAATACAAACATCATCATAACACATGCAAAGGATCAAAAGAAGTAACAATAGTGAAGTACACCCGGGTCTGGAGGAGGAGGCTGGGTGAATACTAAAAAATAGCTATTCATCATAACTACATATATTTTTACTGTATCAAACTGACCATAGATCCAACCCATGTTCTCCTTGTATCTATCTCACATCCTGCTGATTTAAATGAGTCTCAGTTTGATCAAAACATTGATCAAAATGAGACTCTAATCGATCAAAATGCTGAACCATCTCCTGAAAGTAGTGCTGATAAGGTCCAGGTGTAGGTGCTAAAGCTCCCCCTTCTTCTTCAGAGAAACTACTAAAACTCTGGTCTCTCCTAAATAAAGATTAAAATGAAGCATCAGTGAAATAGATTGGCATTTTAGTGGGAGGATCATAATGAATAATATTGTACTTATTATAAAGGATATAAGCAACAAGATATCTTAGAGCCACATTCTTTTTTCTCTTGTGATGAGGAAGCCCAATTTTAGAAAGATTATACAAGTAGTCCATCATGAATTGGGCCTCATCAAAGGGTTTTCTAGTCATGATAAGGTAAGTGACTGTGGACAGGAATGGAGTCATATTTATACGATCACCAGCCTTAGAAATAATCAAGCTTCTTAAGACATGCTGGATGATCCGGGCATTCTGATTTTGGGTATAGACTCTAACTAAGTGGGTGACTTGAGAGATACCTCTAAGAGTTTTATTAATGTCTGCCAAGTCATAATCAATTTTGGAAGTTAGAGTGAGAGCTCTACTGCCATGACTCCTTAAATGAATAAAAGTTCTTAAATCTTCTTTTATGATTTTGACTTGCAATTTTTGAATGAAAGAGGTTATCCTAGTTTGATCATCATTGAACCTCATGTTTGCTAAGAAAAAATGAAAAGTCTCTTTATGGTAGGCATAGATCAAGGTCAGAATAAAAGATATATGAGTTGGAGCAAAGAGTGGCATGACTGAAAGTGGTTATCATCCTGAATGAGGAGTCCATAAGGTGTAAACTTAGCTTCTACATACCTAAAGAATGCATCCTCATTATTCTTAGACAAAAAATTGTCATCCCCACTAGTGCTAGAAGAGGACCCCTTAGTAATATGTGAACGCTTACTCGAACTGGTCATTCCTAAAATGAGAGCTCTAAAAGGTTTAGAAGTGAAAATGAAATTGAATGAAAACCAATTCCAAAACCTTTATATGTATAGAAAAATATTGGTCATACAATACAAAATTGTGTTCATAAGTACGATCTTAAGATCATACAAGATGAAATTATTTTGTACATATGAATGGAAATGACCAAAATGAAAAGACTCTTCGTAAAACACCATTTAAGAGGCATCCTTTCGTACAAGCTTTTCGACCACGCATTTGTACAGATGAGCATGTGTTCGTCCGAGATGATCAGAATATAAATGATCATTTTAAAGGTAATTAGGTTCATCCCTCATAGAAACTGACAGCTGGATCATACAGATGAAAGATAATTTCGTATGTATGATTAGTTATAATAATTGTTTCTAACCGTATAACCATCCATATGCATACAGATGAATATGTACACATCATACAGTATGATGATGTCATCATACAGTATGAAATATATAAAAATCTAATTTTGCTAGTTCAATTCAAAACCCAATCATAGACTTGCTACAAAATTCGTACAATACGAATAAAACACTTAGAAAATAAAGCATTAAAATAAGAAAAACTTCTCAAAATTCATCATCCTTCGATAAGTGGCATATGTCCAAACTGAAAACTTAAAAAAAAAAAATTAAAAAAAAAACTATCAAGCACAAACAAAACAAACAAACATAAACAGAAAAATAAAAAATAGGCACATAAAGAATATATGAAGTTTGCAAAAAATTTTATCTAAGCATTAAGATAAATCACACCTAACATTATTCTTAAGGTGCTAAATGTGTCAAAGGTTATATATTTTGTAAAAATATATGCAAGTTGATTTTCAATAGAAACATGATTCAATTCAATTTCTACTTTAGCTATATGATCCCTAATGAAATGATACATTCTGTCTATATATTTGGTTAAAAAATGTTGGATAAAATTCATTGAAATGTAAATGAAATTAGTATTATCAAAATAAATTGGAATTGTTCCTATTATCAATTAATTGTTATTTTTGTCAAAGTACTTGAGCCACATAACTTTCTAAGGTAATGTATTCAGCTTTAGTAGTAGATATGACTACAAAATTTTGTTTCCTATTGGACTAAGAAACTAAGGAATTTTCTATGAATTGACATGTTCCAGATGTACTCTTTCGATCAATCCTAAAACCTACAAACTTTAAATCAGAATATCCAACAATTTTAAATAGTGCTATACTTAGGATATCAAATTTTTAAGTTTAGAGTTCCCAAAAGATATCTTAAAATTCTTTTCTCTGCTTTCAAATATGATTCTTTTGGATTAGATTGAAATCTAACACACAATCAAAAAACTAAATATTATAGTTGGTCTGCTAGCAGTCAAATAAAGCAATGTTCCAATTATACCTCTAAATTTTTTTTTATCAACAAATTTTTCCTTTGGGTCCTCATCCAATTGAACAGAGAAATTTTTTGGTTTGTTTACTAGTTTAGTATTGATTATTTCATACTTTTTGAGGATGTCCTTAGTATACTTACTAACTAAGAAATATTCCCTCCTAATTCTGCTTAATGCTAAAACTAAGAAAATAATTTAAATCTCCCATTAAACTCTTCTCAAATTTACTGCATATTGTTTTAGAAAAATCAACAAAAATATTTTTATTTATAGATCCAAAAAAGATATCATCAACAAATGATTTTCTATCTCCAATTTTTATTAAAAATTTATCTTATCAATCCCTAAGGAGTAATTTTTTATATGATTCTCTTCCAAATTTGGCTCTTTCAAAATCTCAGATTCATCAAATACAACATGTGTGATCTTCTCAACTTCCAAAGTTCTTTTGTTAAACACTATATATGATTTTCCAACATTAGAGTATCCAAAAAAAATTCCTTCATCTAATTTTGGATCAAATTTTCCTAAAAGAGATTTTCCATTATTATATATTAACACCTTACATCCAAATATGTGCAAATGTTATAAATTAAATGATCTCCCCTCAAGAAGCTCATAAGATGTTTTATTCAATTTTGATCTAATGTTCACCCATTTCAGAATATAACAAGCTGTACTAACCGCTTCAGCCCAAAAATATTTTGGAAGTGAATATTCTGCCAACAAGACTATAATGGCTTAAATTAGTATTCTATTCTTTCTTTCGACTGCCCGATTCTTCTGAGGGGTCCCACGTGCAAAAAAATTATGATCAATTTCTTTTTTTACAAAATTCCTCAAATTTTTTATTTTCAAATCCACCTCCATGATAATTTTAAATTGTTAAAATTTCACATCGTAGTTTCCTCTGAATCCAAGTCAAAATATTTTTAAATTCCTCAAATGATTCACTCTTGTGAAATAAAAATTTAATCCATGTGAATCTCAAAAAGTCATCAATAATAACAAAACCATATACCTTTCCTCCTAGACTTACAGTGCTAATAGATCCAAAAAGATCAATATGAATAATCTCTAATAATTTCTTAGTCCTAAGATCCTTAGCAAAATGAAATGAGGACTTCACCTATTTTCCTAGTTGGCATGCAACACAAACGTGATCCTTAATAAAATATAGTTTTGATATATTTATAATATGTTTTTTTGGGTAATTTTTTTAAGGCTATTTATACTAGCGTGATAAAGCTTCCTATGTTATAACTATGATTCATTAGAAATTGTTTTTAAATTAAAAGCATTAGGAGATTTAATATAATTTAAAACTAGCATATACATATTATCTACCCTATTTCTATGCAATGCATCAATTTCATTTTGGCTTAATATGCAGCTAGTGGGAAAAAAATTTAACACTATATTTTTTATCATATAGCTTATTAATACTCAAGAGATTATGTTTTAAGCCTTCTATAAATAACAAATTTTCAATAAAAAATTTGTTCAAGTTACCAATCATACCTGTGCCTATCACTTTCCAAGTTGTATTTGTTGAATCCAGTAATTAGGTTGTTAAGCCTAAGTAAATGTCCCACGGCTACCAAGAGGGGGGTGAATTGGTAGTTTTAAAAATTTTAAACCCTCTTAATGATAAAGTTAAACCGAAATAAAATTTTCTTTTAAAGTTTGTAGAAAAATGTTTTTCAACCACAGAGTTGTTAAAACTGAAATTTAAAGTGCGGAAACGTAAAAGCAATAAAGTAAATGACACCAGATTTATAGTGGTTCGGTCTATAACCAGATCTACATCCACTCCTCAGAGGCACCCTCTGAGTATTGCACTAATACCACAAAGTGACTCTCCTTTAGCACCCACAGCAAGGCGGAGAAGCCTGTACAAAACACTCTTTTCACCACTACCCGGTGCGGCAGAGAACCGTCGTCCTTTTACACAATCCACAGTGCTGGCAGAGAACCGTCGTCCTTTTACACTCTCCTAGTGTGGGTAGAGAACCCTACGGCTGTTCACACTCTCCAAGTGTAGGCAGAGAACCTTCATCCTTTTACACTCTCCTAGTGTGGGCAGAGAACCCTTCGTCTGTTCACACTTTCAAGTGTCGGAAGAGAACCGGATCTCCTTGACTGATCTTCTCACAAGAATCTAGAAGGAAGAAGGAAAAGAGTGAAGAAATCCAATTTCACAAGTAGAGACTCTTACCTTAGTAATCCAAATGAAGCCTTCTCGCTCCAGTGGTAGGAATCCTCCTTTGAATGCTCTCTTCCACTCTCTCCTTGGCTATTCTCTCAAGAGGCACGAAGATCAAATGACAAAAAGATTGGGTGGCAGTCTAATTTGGACTATTTATACAAAAGACATGAAAAACCGCCCAAAAACTGTAAGTTTTCAATTCTGTACGCAGTGGATCGTCCTGTACGATCCTGGATCGTCCTGGACGATTTAACTTAAACGATCTGAAACGACCCAATTTGTATATGTGTACGAAATGACTTCGTACAGCTGATCGTCCTGTACGAACTAGGTTCGTCCAGTACGAATGGTTATTACAAGGTCGGTTCTAGAAACCGCTGAAAACTGTTCTAAGTCGGTTCATCGTTTGGACGAAAATATGTTCATCTGGTCGAAAATTTTCCAGAGAGCCGATCATCCTGGACGATTATTTATTTCGTCTGGACGAAAATTTTCCAGAGCACCAATCGCCGCAGATGAAAATTTGTTTTCGTCTGGACGAAAATTTTCCAGAGAGCTGATCGTCCGGTACGATATTTATTTTTGTCTGGACGAAAATTTTCCAGAGGACTGGTCGCCTCGTACGATGATAAAATTCGTCTGGACAAAAATTTTACAGAGAACCCATGGTCCGGGACGAATAGGACTTAGAAAAATTTTTCAAACAAGTTCCTATTCATTCCAAGTGCTCTATAGGAGATAACTGACAGATCGTCCAATACGATAAATATCGTCCTGTACGATAAGTATAGAATTTTAAGATCTCCTTATTTGTGTGTGTGAGATTTTATTCACTCAATTACAATCACTCCCTTTCAAAATTAATTCAAAGAAAAGGCAAACTTCAAATAAACTAAAATATCTCATGTTGAATTTGATTTGAAGTTTTCGTAGTCTGGAGTCTGATTTTCCTGAAATGTTAGTACACACAAGAGCAAATGCAAATCTTCTAAAATTGTTAGGAGATAACTATACATCTGAACAATAATGTTTGGAATCATCAAAACTACATAAGTTGCACAAATATAAATCATTCAAATAGCAACTATTCAAACAATCTCCCCCTTTTTGATGATGACAAAACAATTATTATTTGTAAGGTTTCAAGTTAAACAATTTTCCTATCTCCTAAACTTCCCCTGAATTGATGAGACATTAAAATAAGGAGGCATTAAAGAATAATATTTTTTTTTTTAAGTTTTTAACACAAACAAAAAACTTGCAAACAGAAATAAAAAATAGATAACAAAAAATAAAAAACACAAACACAATACAATAATTTAAATACAATAATTTCTCCCCCTTTTTGACAGCAACAAAAAGTGAAGAAGAAAAAGACAAGAAATGTAAATAATTATATGAAATTCATTTTTAAAATTTAATCTAAATTGTGATTTGACATAGGGTATGCAATTTTAAACTAAAGATATTAGGTGAATCATAGAAATTTATAAAATTTAAGATATGATATAACATTGTAAGTAAGAAGAAATTATCAAAGACATGATTCAATTTAGACTTTTGACTATTGAAGATCATTACAAGAGAGATGAAAAAAAAATTCTATATTTCAAAGTTCAATATAATATAAATGAACATAAGATCAATTTGAATTAAGAGATTGAATGAATTTGGAAAGAAGAGAATTACCTCATGTGGCGCTTTGCGCATCTTTTCAAAGTTTTGGAGCACATTTTTGTGTATTTTTCTTTGGTTGGGCTTATTTTGTGCCTCTTTTTCACTTTGCAAATTTTTGCGAATTCCTTTTGATTTTTGTACATTTGTACAATGTTCAAAAGTAATTTGACCAATTCTTTCCAAAATCTATAATCTAAAATTTCAAATATTTCTAGGTGCATAAATATCATTTGAGCATAGAAATACAAAATAAGAAAACATCAAAATTGCAATAATAATATTAACTTTTATGTAGTCTAAATGAATAGACATGATTTTAAAAGTTCTAATTACAACAAGTTATAAACAAATTATAAATTTAGAAAGTCTAGATTTTCTAATATAGATAATCTCAAATTACAATCGAATTTAAGCACTATGTAGATTAAATAATACTAATGAAATTCACAAACATTAACTACATTTCAAAACAAATCTAATAGAAACAAACTTTCATTAAAATTAAAGGAACGGATTACACATAAAAAAAATACATTGAACTTAGAAACATAAAAACAAACACAATAACACAGATAAGATAAAAACAAAACAAACAAAAATAAAACAAAAAAAATACATTAGACACAAAAAAAAAATTCTACTGTTCTGGAGGAGGAGGAGGAATGCCGCCAAAGAGATTGAAGTAGGAGGCCATCAACATGACATTGGTATTAATTTCATGAACTTCATCTTTGATGTTACCAATGTCTTGTTGCTGCTGTGTAAGTTGAGCATCAAATTTATCAAATCTTTGATCAATGTGAGTCTCTAGTCTATCAAATCTCTCAATCAGATTCTGGTAATCTGATTGAGAAGCAGAACCTTGCACTCCTTCTTCTTCTTCTTCTGAAGCACTAGCATGTGCTTTTTCTTTCTCCTCCTTGAAGAGCAATCTGAAAGATGCATCGTTATAGTAAACTGGATCTTCATATTCTTCATCAGGATGCACTATATTGTACTTCTTCTCCAAAATATAAGTAATTAAGTGCCCTAATGAAATGTTCTTCTTCCTCTTCTGATCAGCATGTCCTATTTCTGAAAGCCCATAGATATGATCTATGATGAGTTGGGCTTCATCAATAGGATGTCTTTGCATGATTAAAAAAGTTAGACAAGAAAGGAGAGGAGTAATGTTAATCCTATCACCAGCTTTAGGAATAATTGAGGATCTAAGGATATGCTGGATGATTCGGGCATCTTGGGTCATACCGGAGACTCTAGCAATATGATTGTCAATCGCATTTTCTCTAATTACCCTATTGATTTGAAACCATTTGAAGGAGGTTTCTGACATTAGGGTGTGGGCTCTATATCCCTCAGTTCTTAAGTTTAATAATGCACCAAGGTCGTGCTTGGTGATCTCAACTTTTTTCTTAAAAACAAAAGAACTAATGATAGAGTGATCAGAATTGAAACTCATGTTGGCTAGAAAGTAGTGGTAGGTTTGCTTATTGTAGAAGTGGACGAGAGAAAGAATGAACTGAAATTGGGTTGAGGTGAAGAGGTGCAATACCCAAAATTTCAACTATGTTTGGATAAGAATGCGAGAAGGAGTGATTTTTGCATATGCAAAACGAGGAAAAGATTCCTCATTTGCCTTGGAAAGAAAGTTGTCTGGGGCATTCCTATTTTCCTCACCAAAACCTTTTGTCTTTTGCTAGAGGAGGCCATTGTTGATTTGATGTAGAAAGGGATTGAAAAAGAACTTTGAAAGTGTGATTGTCAAGTTTGAAAGCCTTCATATTTAAAGAAAAACGATATGTTCGTCCTGGACGAAAATATTCGTCCTGGACAAAAAATAATCGTTCGTCTGGACGAAGTAATTTCGTACAGACGATCCAATTCGTCCAAAATGTAACGGCTTTTCGTATTCAACACAACTTACGATGCGTCCCTTCGTACAGGCTTTTTGACTTGACCGATCGTACAGACAAAAAAATTTCGTAGAGACGATCAAAAAGTGAATCGTTTTAATGACTCTTGAAAACCGTCCCCTACAATGAACCGACACATGTTCGTACAGACGAACAAATTTCGTACAGACGAAGTTCGTATTAAAAACTGTCTTATCCACTCAACCGCTGCATTCAATCGTCCCGACGTTTGAGAGAAAAAAAAAATCGTCCTGGACGATTAAATATCGTACAGACGATCTAATTAAAAACTACTCTCAAAACGGTTTAAATTCGCGTAAACTGTTCCTTCACACATCGTCCCGTACGAAAACAATTTCGTCCTGGACGATGTCCTCCAAAAAAAAATTTAATTTTGATTTTTTTTTAAATTAACAAAAACATTCAAAAAACACAGAAAACATAAAACAAAATCATAAATCCAAAAAACAATTCATTCAAAAAACACACAAAATTCATAAAATCACAAAAACAAAACAAAACACAACAAGTATCAATGTTGCAAAGACATTTTGGTTAAGCATTCAAATCAATAATACCAAGCCTTGTTCTTAAAGTACTGAAGGTATCAAAGGCTAAAGGTTTTGTAAAAATGTCTGCAAGTTGATTTTCAGTTGAAACATGTATGAGTTCAATTTCTCCTTTGGATACATGATCCCTTATGAAATGATGCCTTATATCAATGTGTTTGGTTCTAGAATGTTGAATAGGATTTTTGGAAATGCAAATAGCACTAGTATTGTCACAATAAATTGGAATAGTGCCTATAGTTAATCCTAAGTCAATCAACTGTTGTTTTAACCAAAGTACTTGTGCCACACAACTTTCTAATGCAATGTATTCTGCTTCTGCAGTAGATAGTGCCACTGAATTTTGTTTTCTACTAGACCATGAAACTAATGAATTTCCTATGAATTGACATGTTCCAGAAGTGCTTTTCCTATCCACTCTACAGCCTGCAAAGTCATAATCTGAGTAACCAATAATTTCAAATGAAGAGCTAAACTTAGGATACCAAATTCCTAAGTTTTGAGTTCCTAGTAGATATCTCAAAATCCTTTTTACTGCTGTCAAATGTCATTCTTTTGGATCTGATTGAAATCTAGCACATAAGTAAACACTAAACATAATATCTGGTCGGCTAGCAGTCAAGTAAAGTAAAGATCCAATTATTCCTCTAAATTTCTTTTGATCAACAGATTTTCCCTTAAGGTCTTTATCCAACTGAACTGAAGAACTCATTGGTGTACTAACAGGTTTAGCATTGTCCATTTCATATTTTTTGAGGATGTCCTTAATATATTTGGTTTGACTAAGAAAAGTACCTTCCTAAAGTTGCTTAATGCTAAATCCTAGAAAATAATTTAAATCTCCCATTAGACTCATTTCAAATTCACTACTCATTGTTTTAGAAAAATCATCACAAAGATGTTTATTTGAAGATCCAAAGATGATGTCATCCACATAAATTTGAACAATAAGTATATCCTTTCCAATTTTTCTTAAAAAGAGAGTTGTATCCACACTTCCTTTTTCAAAAGATCTTTCAAGTAGGAAGGTGCTTAACCTCTCATACCAAGCCCTAGGTGCCTGTTTCAATCCATATAATGCCTTTTTTAATTTGAAAACATGATTTGGAAATTTAGAATTTTCAAAACTTGGAGGTTGTTCTACAAAAACATCTTCCTCAATTACCCCATTTAAAAAGGCACTTTTGACATCCATTTGAAATAATTTAAGACCTTTAAAACAGGCAAAGGCTAGTAAAACCCTAATTACTTCAAGTCTAGCTACAGGGGCAAAAGTTTCCTCAAAATCAATTCCTTCAATTTGATTATACCCCTTAGCTACTAATCTAGCCTTATTTCTAATGACTACTCCTGAGTCATTCATTTTATTTTTGAACACCCACTTGGTTCCAACAACACTTTGATCTTTTGGCCTTGTAGTTAGTTCCCAAACTTTATTTCTTACAAATTGATTTAACTCTTCTTGCATGGCCAATATCCAAAATTCATCTGAAAGTGCTTGATCAATGTTAGTGAGTTCAATAGTTGAAATAAAGGCTGAATGATTGACTTCCTTGTTTAATCCACGCCTAGTTCTAACACCCTCACTTGGTTCACCTATAATCAATTCCTTTGGATGGTTTTTAGAAAATCTCAAATCTCTAGGTAAAGGGTCTTCTCTTTCTAAATTTTCTTCCACATTTTCTTCCAAATTTAATCTATCAATCTTTTGGGAGTTTTCTTCAATTTCTTCTTCAACAACTTTTGGCTCTTCCATCTTTCCATTTTCATCAAAAACAACATGTGTGGTTTCTTCAATGACTAAAGTTCTTTTGTTGAATACTCTATAAGATTTTCCAACACTTGAATATCCAACAAAAATTCCTTCATCTGATTTTGGATCAAATTTTCCTAAGGCAGATTTTCTATTATTATGTATGAACACCTTGCAACCAAATACATGCAAATGAGACAAATTTGGTGTTCTACCTTTTAGCAACTCATAGGGTGTTTTATTCAAATTTGATCTCACATTCACCCTATTCAGAACATAGCATGCAGTGCTAACCGCCTCAGCCCAAAAATATCTAGGAAGTGAGTATTCTGCTAACATTGCTCGGGCGGCTTCTATTAATGTTCTGTTCTTTCTTTCAACTACTCCATTTTGTTGAGGAGTTCTAGGTGCAGAAAAATTGTGATCAATCCCCTTTTCTTTACAGAAATCTTCAAATCTTTCATTTTCAAATTCTCCTCCATGTTCACTTTGTATAGAAATTATTTCACATCCTAGTTTTCTTTGTATCCAAGTTGAAAAATTTCTGAATTTCTCAAATGATTCATTCTTATGAAAAAGAAATTTAACCTAGGTGAATCTTGAAAAATCATTTACTATAACAAATCCATATACCTTTCCTCCTAGACTTACCGTGCTTACAGGTCCAAAAAGATCCATGTGATGAATTTCTAATGGTTTACTGGTCCTTAGATCTTTATTGGACTTAAAAGAGGACTTCACTTATTTTCCTAGTTGACATGCATCACACAGATGGTCCTTAGTAAAGTCTAGTTTAGGTATTCCTCTCACCAAATTCTTTTGGGTAATTTTTCTAAGATTTTTCATACTAGAATGACAAAGTCTCCTATGCCAAAGCCATGATTCATCAGAAACAGTTTTCAAACAAAAAGCAGTAGGAGATTGAATACAATTTAAATCTAGCATGTAGACATTGTTCACCCTTTTTCCATTTAAAACAATTTTCCCATTTAGGCTAATTATGCAGCTAGTAGGTAAAAATTTTACATTATAGCCCTTATCACATAGCTGACTTATGCTAAGCAAATTATGTTTTAAGCCTTCAACTAATAAAACATTGTCTATGAAAAAGTTTTTCAAATTTCCTATCATACCTGATCCAACCACTTTCTTTGTGGTATTATCTCCAAGTGTAACCTTGCCTCCACTCCTGGCTTCCAGCGTTATGAATTGAGCAGTATCTCTAGTCATGTGCTCAGAACATCCGCTGTCCAGGTACCATATACTCTCACGAGGTCTTGTGTGAGAGTATTCCTGCAAATTCTCAAATGTTAGTGTTGCAAATCTATTTTTCATGTCTTATGTTTTGATGATTGACAAACACTGCATTTCTTGGACAGCTTGTTGCTTCTAACTTTTCAGGAATCGACGATCGGACAATCAAAAAGGAGCCAAGTTCAGGAATGCGTAGGGTTAGGGTTGAGTCAGTCTGTACTTTTGTTTTTTACTTTTGAGTCCACTTGTAATAGCCAAAAAGACTGATACTTTGTAACCCTTCACACACACACTTGAGAAACTTAGAAATTCTGTTTTTACTCATATCGGCCAGGACGATATCTTTGATCGGCCTGGATGATCAGCTTAAAACAGAAAGTCTAATTAAGGATTCTTGATTAAGGCAGCCAACGTTAACAGATCGTCCTGGACGATACGTGTATCGGCCAGGACGATAAGCTCAAAACAGAAAGAAATAGCCGCCATAGACAAGTATGGTATACTGTATCTTTAAATTATCGGCCAGGACGATCCTCGGATCGGCCTGGACAATATTCACAAATTATGCCATAATTATTCAGGAAATCAAGGAAGTAATTAAGGATGATTGATACGATCATATCGTCCTGGACGATCGCAGGATCGGCCAGGCCGATCTAGTCAAAAACCTTAAGTTACTTCAGGACGATCAATATCGGCCAGCTCGTATTCAGGGCTATTGTCAGGACGATTTTCCTCTGATTTGAACTGATCGGCCAGGACGATCGTGAGATCGGCCTGGACGATCAAGCTATTTTTCAATCGTCCTGTTTTCCATTCAGGGCTATACTCTGGCCGATCTTCATTGTTTTGTACTGATCGGCCAGGCCGATGTCTATATCGGCCTGGACGATAAAGTTGGCAACTTGCAATTAATGAGCTCTTTTGAGCTCTTCTATTTAAAGAGCTCTTGTTCAACGTTTTTAAATATCTTTGGCTGCTGCCTTGACCTAAGAAGGCCTTGAGGAGAGAAAGAGAGAGAGAAGAGAGAGAGAGGATCTTGTGAGGGGGAGCTTGTGAGGGGTTTCACAAGGGTTGCTTCAAGGATCTCTCTGCGTCGTCTTCGTCTAGAGTTTCTCATCCGTGGAAGGGTCGGTAGAGGTAAGGAGTGTTGCTTTTGGTTCTGGTTCTCTGCCAGCTTCAGGAGGAAGCAAAAGGAGATAGGTTCTCTGCCTTGTCGGGGTGGCAAAAAGGAGGTTCTTGTGAGGGTTTCTCCACCTAGCCGTGGTGGCTAAAGGAGAGTCACTTTTTGTGTAGTGCAATACTTGGAGGGTGCCTCCAAGGAGTGGACGTAGGTCGAGACGACCGAACCACTATAAATCTCTTTGTTCCTTTTCTTGCTTCCGCACATTTAAATTCCGCATTATTTTCGTGGTGTGATTTGGTTTATATGATTTTATTTCCTTGTTTTAAAAAGAAGTTTTTAAAATACCAATTCACCCCCCCCCCCCTCTTGGTTAGTTTGGGACTAAGTTCAAAGGGCTTAACATCCCCATCAAACTTTCAAGTGGTATCAGAGCCTGATTCGAAAATTAAAGTTTGAAAACTTTTTGAATTTGATCCATGTCTAACTTTGGGAATCGCAACACTACGGAAGGGTATTCTATTACCCGACCTCCTCTGTTCGATAACCTACCTTTTGATTTTTGGAAAACTCGCATGTCAACTTTTCTACAATCTACTGATTATCGCATGTGGATGCTTATTCAAGAAGGTTATTCTCCACCTTCTCGTGAAATTAACGGTTTTAAAACTGAAGTTGCTTTTACCGAATGGACTTTTGATGAACGAGATTTAGCTCAACTAAATGCGAAATGTTTGAATTGTTTTTTCTGTGCTTTAAAATCTGAGGATTACATGCGTGTTTCAACTTGCAAGACTGGTAAAGAAATTTGGGATAAATTGTGCATTACTTATGAAGGCACTAATGAAGTTAAACAATCCCGTTTAAACATTCTCTTGCATGACTACGAACTTTTTCGTATGAAACCTCATGAATCGATTTCTGACATGTACACTAGGTTTACTCAGATTGCTACTTCATTGCATGCACTAGGAAAAGAACTTTCGAACTATGAAAAAGTTAACAAGATTTTGAGATGCTTACCTTCTTCTTATGATGCAAAAATTACTGCAATCACTGAATCTAAAGATTTAAACACCTATTCTATTGATAACTTGCTTGGCTCACTCATTGCTTACGAGCAAGGGGTGAATCAAAGAAATCTTGATGCAGGTGAGAAGAAAAAGGAGAAAATAATTGCATTGAAGGCACACAAATCAGATTCTGAATCTTCCGGGTCTGAAAGCGATGGAGTTGCTTTCATCACAAGGCAATTCAAAAGCTTTCTAAGGAAGAAACAAAAGCATCATCAAAATTGGAGAAAAGGTAAGGATCATAAATATATTAAAGGATCTTCTGATGTTGTTTGTTTTGAATGCAGGAAATCGGGACATGTAAGAGCCGATTGTCCTACACTTCAAGATCAATCAAGCAAAGAAAAAGAAAAAGGTGAGGAGAAAGCTAAGTCTAGGAAGGAGAATAAGAAAATCCAAAGAGGCTTCTGGGCAGAATCTGGTACTGATTCCTCTTAGACTGAACCAGAGGAAGAGACTACAAACTTGTGTTTCATGGGAGAAAATCAAAGTGATGAGGAAGAGGTATGTAGACCAACCTATGATGAATTGTTTGAAATTTGTGAAAAAATCCATACATCATACAAAAAACTTAAGAAAACTCATGTTAGCCTAAAATTAGAACATTCAAATCTACAAAAAGAGCATGAAGTTTTTCTCAAAGATCATGCAACGATTGATTCAAATCACATGGCTCTCCTTGATGAATTTGATGAATTAAACAAGAAGCATTTGGAATTAGTTGATAAAAGTAATGCATTAAAAGCTTCACACACCTCACTTAACGATGATCTTAAGAAATCTAAAGAGATTGAGAAAAATTTGAGGATTGAGAATGATACATTAAAAAGAACTAACTTGAGAATTCAAAATGATGTGGAAACATGTAAGAAAGCTAGGATGACACCAATTTTTAATCAAAGGCCAGAACCTAGGAAGAGGCATTTTTACTCAAACCATTTAAGAAAACCTTTTCCTGGAGTTCAATGTTTTTCTTATGTCATGTTAGGACACATCTCACACACTTGCACAGTTCAGCGCAGTACACATTGGGTGTGGAGACCTAAGATACATGATTCAATACATACCACATCTGCATTGCACTCTACATTTCCTAAGAAGGAGCCCAAATCTGTTTGGGTTCCTAAAACTGACTGTTGTTGAGTTTTTGCAGGAGTGCTCTCACCAAAGACCTCGTGGGAGCATAAGATAACTGAACATAAGGAGGCTTGCAGCTCAATTGCTTAAATCCGTTGTTTTATCATTTGCTTGAAACCTTTAGTCTTTGTGTGACTTTTATTTTAGTTTTTGTGTTCACTTTTTTATTTTTTAAGTGTTTTTGTTTTTCACTTTGGTCTTTTTATTTTGGGCTTTCATATGATAAAACTTCTCAAGCTTTTAAATATTGGAGTTTTTGGAGATAGAGTTTAGCTTTTTAAAATTGGTTAAAGGAAGAAAACTGTTGATGTTTTTCCCTTCTTCTGACTTTGTTTAGTGGCATGATTTTCTTTTATAAAATAAAAGTCTAAACTCAGTTTAACCAATGGTTTTTTTAAGATCTCTTTCTAATCTTGTTACATTAAATCATCTTATGCATAATAGTCAAAATTCTTTGATATCATTCAAGCTTTTGAAATCTTACCATTACAGTTATCACGTGATTTTGATTTTGTGTTGTGGATTGTTCTTCCCTATGTTAGAGAGAGAGCTCCTATTCTCTAATATTTGGAGGATATACTCACAACTAAGTTTTTTTTTAAAGGGTATATTAAAGAATTTTTAGCTTGCAAAAGTCAAAAAGGAAAGAGGCCAATGAAGCCAAATTGAAAAGAAAACTATATACACAAAAGTGTATCAAAAATCAAAAGATGCTCAAAGAGCCAATAAAAGAGAAAAGAGGCATAAAATTAGCCCACTAAATGCAAGCTATCATCTCTTTGGTAAAACTCTTAAAACTTAGAAAACTCATTGATTATGTGATACGTTCAAAGATTTGATTTCAAATTCCATGATTGAGAAAAACTATTTTGGTTTATTATTTATAAGATATTTTAGTTGTTAACATGTCTTGATTGGATCTTCTTATCCTTTTTTTTGTTATTCCGAGTCAGGACTCTGTTATTTTTAAGAGAATTTTGTACCCTGAAGGATGTCCAATCTAGGGTAAATGAAATCAGTTTTTCTACCTTCTTCTAATTGGATTTTGTTAAACCTCTTGATCTCCTAAAACTTTAAAAGTTTAAATTCATGAAAAGAATTCTCATATGATGCCTCCATAAAACAAAAAATATAGAAAAATTAAAATCCAAAAAAAAAAATATTCGGTGTTTGTTTTATTTTTTGAATTTTTGTGTGTTTGAGTGTCTTTTCTTTTGTTTTATTTTTGAGGGTCTTGATCATCACCATTCTTTTCTTGATTTCAATTTCAAGTCACATCGGCCTGGCCGATATTTATATCGTCCTGGCCGATATGACAAATTCTTTCCAAAATCCATCTGCTGACCTTTTCTGTGCTTACTGAAATTCATCGTCCTGGACGATATAGTATCGTCCTGGACGATTTGATCGAACTCATTGTGATAGTCCTGGCCGATAGTATATTTGTCTGGCCGATGCATTCTATGTGCATCGTCCTGGCTGATACACTGGACCGTCCCGGACGATCCACGTGTCAGTACGTTTTGATCTTTAAATTCGGCCCCGGACGATCCATTATTGGACCATCGGCCGGGCCGATCCACTGTTCGTCCTGGACGATACACGTGGCAAGCATTTAAAACGTTTTAACTTCGGCCGGTATGATCTATTATTGTGCATCGTCCGGGACGATACACCTAATCGGCCCGGACGATCTGCTTTTTCAACGGTCGTCCGGACTGACTCCTCGGGCCGATAGCCTATGTCTAATCGGCCTGGCCGATATCTGATCGGCCCGGATGATTGGACCTCCTTTTTGACCAATCGGCCTGTACGCAATTATTGACACATATCGACCTGGACGATTTCGCGATCGGCTAGGACGATATGGACGTTTCTTTAAATTCAGGTCGATCCAGCCATATTTTTCACTCTTCATCCTTTCTCCTTTGTGTTTTTTTGCTTAAGATCTCTCAAATGGCTGGTGGGAAGCGCGTCCGTCAAACCTCTGGAAGTTCCTCGAGGCAAGGGTTGACCCTCGTTTCCGTGAAGCAGAAGATGAAGCTGCATATCACCGCTATAAAGAATGTGGAATTACTGTTTCCAGAATTATCAATCCAGTCCACATCTCTTACCCGGTAATGGATCTCTTCGCTCACACTTCCCTTTGCTTCATTCTGTCTCTTAATTTTCCCATCAATTCTGAGTTCCTTCTAGAATTTTTTGCAAACCTGCGCATCAACTCCACCTTCACAGCCCTGTCCTCCTATGTGAATCGACGCCCTGTCGAAATCACATATCAGGACTGTGTTGATCTCTTACAGCTATCCACCACCGGAGATAAGCTGCACTTAATTGCCCTTGACCCTGATCTTGACTGGTCCACGGCAAATCACTTTCTTCGCCAGACCAATGTCCGTTACCATGTTGGAGAGACTAGCTCTTTAGTCAGAGATGCTAGGACAATCCAACATGTCCTTCGCACCTCCGTCATTCCAAAAGCTGGCGACCGTGTCCACATTACCCCTCTACTTTCCCTCACTACCTTCTATATCATGGCTCATAGGGAATTCAACACTGCTGACCTATTTTTTCGTTATATTGACCACCTAACAACAATTCGCGATCCAGGCCACAGAAGAAAGCCAAATCTAGCCTTAGGACACATCATAGCCTATGTTCTTGAAACTAAATACCAACTTCAATATCCTATACCACCAAACCTTCCAACTCCCTTCTACTCAAACAACTCCTTCAGCACCCTTCACAGCACTCGTCTCCACCCTGAGGAACCTCAGGGGGCTCGAGAGGAGGAGGCTCCCGCTCCAGCTCCCTTTCCTGACCCTGTCCCTCTCCACCAACACTCACCGGTTGATCAGTTGATTGAGAGATTTGATCGATGGGAGACCCGATTTGATGCATATGTTGCTGCCTAGGAGCAGCAACACTCTGAGGACATTGCCCGTTACGAGCATCACCACGCTGAGGATTTAGCTTGATTTGACAGCTTTCTTACTCACCAGCAGCAGCAGCATGACCAGGACATCGCCTGGTTCAATGCTCAGTTTACTACCCTTGCCAGTTACTTTCAGCAGCCACCTCCACCTCCTCCATCTGATGATCAAGATCCCTCGTTCTTTTAGTTTGTGCTTTGAGTTATTGTTGCTTTTTTTTAGTCCTTCGTGGTGTTTTATTTTTTTTTACTGTTTCTGGACTCTCTTTTTGTGATGACAAAAAGGGGGAGTAGAATAGGATAGGGTGTGGTAAGAAAAAGTTGATGTTGTAACTTTATTTTTCAAATGAATCTTTTTTTTCCTACTTGTGTTTTGTCATCATCAAAAAGGGGGAGATTGTTGCAAATCTATTTTTCATGTCTTATGTTTTGATGATTGACAAACACTGCTTTTCTTGGACAGCTTGTTGCTTCTAACTTTTCAGGAATCGACGATCGGACAATCAAAAAGGAGCCAAGTTCAGGAATGCGTAGGGTTAGGGTTGAGTCAGTCTGTACTTTTGTTTTTTACCTTTGAGTCCACTTGTAATAGCCAAAAAGACTGATACTTTGTAACCCTTCACACACACACTTGAGAAACTTAGAAATTCTGTTTTTACTCATATCGGCCAGGACGATATCTTTGATCGGCCTGGACGATCAGCTTAAAACACAAAGTCTAATTAAGGATTCTTGATTAAGGCAACCAACGTTAACAGATCGTCCTGGACGATACGTGTATCGGCCAGGACGATAAGCTCAAAACAGAAAGAAATAGCCGCCATAGACAAGTATGGTATACTGTATCTTTAAATTATCGGCCAGGACGATCCTCGGATCGGCCTGGACGATATTCACAAATTATGCCATAATTGTTCAGGAAATCAAGAAAGTAATTAAGGATGATTGATACGATCATATCGTCCTGGACGATCGTAGGATCGGCTAGGCCGATCTAGTCAAAAACCTTAAGTTACTTCAGGACGATCAATATCGGCCAGCTCGTATTCAGGGCTATTGTCAGGACGATTTTCCTCTAATTTGAACTGATCGGCCAGGACGATCATGAGATCGGCCTAGACGATCAAGCTATTTTTCAATCATCCTGTTTTCCATTCAGGGCTATACTCTGGCCGATCTTCATTGTTTTGTACTGATCGGCCAGGCCGATGTCCATATCGGCCTGGACGATAAAGTCGGCAACTTGCAATTAATGAGCTCTTTTGAGCTCTTCTATTTAAAGAGCTTTTGTTCAACGTTTTTAAAGATCTTTGGCTGCTGCCTTGACCTAAGAAGGCCTTGAGGAGAGAAAGAGAGAGAGAAGAGAGAGAGAGGATCTTGTGAGGGGGAGCTTGTGAGGGGTTTCACAAGGGTTGCTTCAAGAATCTCTCTGCGTCGTCTTCGTCTAGAGTTTCTCGTCCGTGGAAGGGTCGGTAGAGGTAAGGAGTGTTGCTTTTGGTTCTGGTTCTCTGCCAGCTTCAGGAGGAAGCAAAAGGAGATAGGTTCTCTGCCTTGCCGGGTAGCAAAAAGGAGGTTCTTGTGAGGGTTTCTCCACCTAGCCGTGGGGGCTAAAGGAGAGTCACTTTTTGTGTAGTGCAATACTTGGAGGGTGCCTCCAAGGAGTGGACGTAGGTCGAGACGACCGAACCACTATAAATCTCTTTGTTCCTTTTCTTGCTTCCGCACATTTAAATTCTGCATTATTTTCGTGGTGTGATTTGGTTTATATGATTTTATTTCCTTGTTTTAAAAAGAAGTTTTTAAAATATCAATTCACCCCCCCCCCCTCTTGGTTAGTTTGGGACTAAGTTCATAGGGCTTAACATCCCCATCGAACTTTCAGTTAGACCTGGGAACCCAAACTAGTTTGGGTTCACCTTTATGAAATTTATAATCAGATGCATGTGTGATATGTCTAGGTTTATGCATCTTAGTTCTCCGCACCAAATTAGGTTTCATCTTTAAAGTGCAGGTGTGAGATATATGTCCTAAAAATCCACAATTGTTACATTTAACATTAGGAAAAATATTCCTATGTTTTCTTTTATATGATTGTCTTCTAAGGGATTTCATGAATTTAGGATAATATTTAGGATTTGTAAAATCTTCAAGTTTAGGGGGGTTCCTATTATCCTCGAGAGCTCTTATAGTAAGTTTGTAAAATGAATTCATATCCTCCAAGATTCGATTTGTATAATTGATTCTATATGTCTTGCTCTCAGATTCATCCTTAAATTTCTTAAATTCTTTTTCAAGTTCAGCATTGGATGATTTTAAATTCTCAAAATTTTTATTCAAGTCATCATATTCATCAAGTAGTTTCATGTGGTTGCTATCAATTAAAGCATGATCTTTCCTAAGGATTTCGTGTTCCTTATTAAGCTCTTCCAATTCTATAACTAAACTAGCATGCATCTTTTTCGTTTTCCTATATACATCATGCATGTGTTCAGAAACTTCAAACAATTCATTATAAGTTAAATCACATACCTCTTCTTGATCTGATTGTTCAGATTTATCTGCCATCAAGCAAAGGTTGGTGACTTCTTCTTCTTTTTCAGTCTCAGATGAGTCTGAAGCTGAGTCCGGCCAAAAAGCCTTTTGAAACTTCTTCTTGCCCTTCTTTACCATTGGTTTCTCCTCTACCTTCTCCTTGCTAGGAGTGGCTTTGAGTTTTGGACAATCAGTCTTTATATGACCTGGTTTCCTGCATTCATAACAAATCACTTCATTAGAAACCTTGCCATTTCTGTTATACTTACCTCTATTCCATTGCTGGCGTCTCTTCTGCTTCCTCTTTAAAAAGTTTCTGAATTGTCTAGTCATCAGTGCTATATCATCTTCATCCTCAGGTTGCGAGTGTTCACTTTCTGACTCTTCCACATTTAGTGCAATATTCTTGTCCTTTCTTGGTTCACCTGCATCAATCTTTTTTTGACTTACTCCTTGCTCGTAAGCAATGAGTGAACCAAGAAGATTGTCAATTGAATAAATGTTCAGATCTTTAGACTCTGTAATTGCAGTAATTTTAGCATCATATGCAGTAGGTAAACAACGAAGAATCTTATTAACCATTTCATCATTTGTTAATTCCCTACCAAGTGCATGCAAAGAGGTGACAATTTGAGTGAATCTTGTGTACATGTCAGATATAGATTCATTAGGTTTCATGCGAAATAATTCGTAGTCATGTAACAAGATATTGAGTCTTGATTGCTTAACCTCATTTGTCCCTTCATAAGTAATACAAAGTCTATCCCATATGTCTTTTCCACTTTTACAAGTGGAAACTCGCATGTAGTCTTCAGATTTTAAAGCACAAAAGAAACTATTTAAACATTTCGCATTTAATTGTGCTAAGTCACGTTCTTCTATAGTCCAATCTGCATAAGGTGTTTCTACCCTAATTCCATCAACTAATCTAGTTGGTTTTGTGTAACCTTCCTGGACTAGCATCCACATGCGATAATCAAGTGACTGTAAGAAAGTATACATGTGTGTTTTCCAAAAATCAAAAGGAATATTGTCAAACAGTGGAGGTCTAGTGATAGAGTAACCCTCAGGTGTGTTTCAGTTTCCAAATGTAGCCATCTACATTAATCAAAAAGTAGTTCAAACTTATGATTTTGAAACAATGCTCTGATACCACTTGTTGAATCCAGTAATTAAGTTATTAAGCCTAAGTAAATGTCCCACGGCTATCAAGAGGGGGGTGAATTGGTAGTTTTAAAAAATTTAAACCCTCTTAATGATAAAGTTAAACCGAAATAAAATTTTCTTTTAAAGTTTGTAGAAAAATGTTTTTCAACCACAGAGTTGTTAAAACTGAAATTTAAAGTGCGGAAACGTAAAAGAAATAAAGTAAATGACACCAGATTTATAGTGGTTCGGTCTATAACCAGACCTACATCCACTCCTCAGAGGAACCCTCTAAGTATTGCACTAATACCACAAAGTGACTCTCCTTTAGCACCCACAGCAAGGCGGAGAAGCCTGTACAAAACACTCTTTTCACCACTACCCGATGCGGCAGAGAACCGTCGTCCTTTTACACAATCCACAGTGCTGGCAGAGAACCGTTGTCCTTTTACACTCTCCTAGTGTGGGTAGAGAACCCTACGGCTGTTCACACTCTCCAAGTGTAGGCAGAGAACCTTCGTCCTTTTACACTCTCCTAGTGTGGGCAGAGAACCCTTCGTCTGTTCACACTTTCAAGTGTCGGCAGGGAACCGAATCTCCTTGACTGATCTTCTCACAAGAATCTAGAAGGAAGAAGGAAAAGAGTGAAGAAATCCAATTTCACAAGTAGAGACTCTTACCTTAGTAATCCAAATGAAGCCTTCTCGCTCCAGTGGTAGGAATCCTCCTTTGAATGCTCTCTTCCACTCTCTCCTTTGTTATTCTCTCAAGAGGCACGAAGATCAAATGACAAAAAGATTGGGTGGCAGTCTAATTTGGACTATTTATACAAAAGACATGAAAAACCGCCCAAAAACTGCAAGTTTTCAATTCTGTACGCAGTGGATCGTCCTGTACGATCCTGGATCGTCCTGGACGATTTTACTTAAACGATCTGAAACGACCCAATTTGTATATGTGTACGAAATGACTTCGTACAGTTGATCGTCCTGTATGAACTAGGTTCGTCCAGTACGAACGGTTATTACAAGGTCGGTTCTAGAAACCGCTGAAAACTGTTCTAAGTCGGTTCATCGTTTGGACGAAAATATGTTCGTCTGGACGAAAATTTTCCAGAGAGCCGATCGTCCTGGACGATTATTTATTTCGTCTGGACGAAAATTTTCCAGAGCACCAATCGCCGCGGACGATAATTTGTTTTCGTCTGGACGAAAATTTTCCAGAGAGCTGATCATCCGGTACGATATTTATTTTCGTCTGGACGAAAATTTTCCAGAGGACTGGTCGCCTCGTACGATGATAAAATTCGTCTGGACGAAAATTTTACAAAGAACCCATCGTCCGGGACGATAATAAAATTCGTCCTAGACGAATAGGACTTAGAAAAATTTTTCAAACAAGTTCCTATTCGTTCCAAGTGCTCTATAGGAGATAACTGACAGATCATCCAGTACGATAAATATCGTCCTGTACGATAAGTATAGAATTTTAAGATCTCCTTATTTGTGTGTGTGAGATTTTATTCACTCAATTACAATCACTCCCTTTCAAAATTAATTCAAAGAAAAGGCAAACTTCAAATAAACAAAAATATCTCATGTTGAATTTGATTTGAAGTTTTCGTAGTCTGGAGTCTGATTTTCCTGAAATGTTAGTACACACAAGAGCAAATGCAAATCTTCTAAAATTGTTAGGAGATAACTATACATCTGAACAATAATGTTTGGAATCATCAAAACTACATAAGTTGCACAAATATAAATCATTCAAATAGCAACTATTCAAACAGTATTATCTTCTAATGTTACTTTGCTTTCATTCCTGACTTCCAGTGATATGAATTATGTAGTATCTCCAGTCATATGCTTCAAACAACTGCTTTCTAGGTACTAAATGCTCTCATGAGGTCTTGTATGAGAGCAATTCTACAAAAAGATCAAACATTAGTCTTAGGAACCCAAACAAGTTTGGGTTCTCCTCTTGGCAAAATAAACTAGATGCTTGTATGATATGACTTCTTTTATGCATCTTAGGTCTCCACACTAAATGTGTTTTGCTATGAATAGTACAAGTGTGTGAAATATGCCCAATCATTTCATAAGCAAAAAACTTGACCCCAGGAAAATGAATTATCAATCTTCGATAATAAAATTATCTCTTCCTAGGTTGTAAGATATTTAATTTTAAAATATGATCATTAAAATCTTCAAGTTTAGGAGAGATTCAATTCTCCTCAAGAGCTTTCACTTTCACTCTAAGAAATGAGTTTGCACTTCTAAAATATTATTATCAAATTTTAAATAGTGCTATCTATTTTCAAATTCATCCTTAAAAATTTTAAATTCTTTTTCCAATTCAGTGTAAGATGACTTTATTAATTCATTTTGTTTGTTCAAATCATCAAACTCATCCAATAAACTCATGTAATTGTTACCAATCTATGCGTAATCTTTCCTACGAATTTCATGCTCTTTTTGTAACTTTAGAAAATATAAATTTAACCTAGCATATATTTTCTTGAGTTTTTTATATGTCGTTTGAATTCTTTAAGAAACTTGTCTTAATTCATTATAACTTAAGTCATATACCTCCTCTTGATCTGACTGATTAAGATTATCATTCATTAAGTACAAATTGGTGACTTTTCTTCCATTTCTATTTTTATTGAATCCGATGTTGAGTCCACCCAAAAAGCTCGAAAAAATTTCTTCTTGCCCTTCCTCAAATTTATTTTCCCCTCCACCTTATCCTTGCTAAGAGTTGCTTTAAGATTAGGCCATTCTGATTTGACATGTCCAGGTTTCCTGTATTCATAGTAAATAACATAGCTATAAATCTTAACATTCTTGTGGAACTTACCTTTATTCCATCTTTGGTGTCTCAATTGCTTCCTTTTTAAAAAACTCCTAAATTCCCTAATCATCAAGGCAATATCATCATCATCCTCAGTTTATGGTTGATCATTCTTCGAGTCATCTACGTTTAAAGCTATATTCTTCTCCTTTCACTTTTCTCCTATATTAATCCATCTTTGAGTCACTCCTTACTCATAAGCAATTAGTGATCCAAGAAGATTATCAATAGAATACATATTTAAATCTTTAGAATCTATAATAGCAATTATTTTAACATCATAAGTTGTTGGTGAACAATGAAGTATTTTATTAACTTTTTTAGCATTCGTTAGTTCCTTACCTAATGCATGTAAAAAAAGTGACTATCTGAGTGAATCATGTGTACGTGTCAGATATAGATTCATTTAGTTTCATGCAAAATAATTTATAATCATGTAATAAAATATTTAATCTAGATTGTTTCATTTTGTTAGTTCCTTCATATGTGATACAGAATTTATCCCATATTTCTTTTCTACTTTTGCAAGTAGAAACAAAATGTAACCTTCTAATTTAAGCGCATAAAAGAAACTATTCAAACATTTTGTATTTAATTATGCTAGGTCTCATTCTTCTATAGTCTAGTCAGTATAATGTGTTTTAGTTCTATTATCATCTATAAGTACAGTTGGCTTAGTGTACCCATCCTGAAATAAAATTCACATGCAATAGTCAAGCGATTGAAGAAAAGTAGACATTCTTATTTTCCAAAAATCAAGAGGGAGGTTCTCAAATAATGGAGGTCTAGTGATCAAATATCCTTCATTTATTTTACGGTTTCCAAATATAACCATTATCATTTTCAAAAAGTAGACTAAACTTTAAGTTTTGAAACAAAGCTCTGATATCACTGTTGACCTCATTTTTGTATGAGGTCACTAAGGCCCTTCCAAACTCCAGATTAATTTTAGATCCTAGGATCCACTCTAGACCTTAGGATTCTTTCCTAGAGCCAGACCTTAGAGCCTACTCTAGAGCCTAGGATTCCCTTAAATCCTAGATCTTAGAACTCCTCTAGATCTTAGGACCACTCCAACTTCAAATCAATCCCCATCCTTGATCAACCTCAACCTCAAATCAATTCCTACACTTGATCAACTCCAACTTCAATTTGATTCCTACCTTTGATCAATTTAAATCTTAAACTTCATTCAACTAAAATTCAAATTAATTCAAGTTTCAAACATATCCAAACCTTGATCCAATCAATTTGACAATCCAACCTTCAACTTAAACTTTGATCCAAACTTCAATCTAGCTTTGACCTCATCCATTCATTAACAATCACCACATGATTGTAAATGATTTGGATACTCCAATACTAATCATTCAAACTTGAAATCCAATCCAAACCCAGAACTCATAGGCTAAAGACGTAGGTCCTAAAGCCCTTTCTAGATGATTTTGCCATCACCTCGAAACCCAGTCTTTTGACCTCTGATTCAGGGTCTATCAATTTCATATTGATGTGACATGACTCTAGAGGTAACCCTCCAAATTTGAGCTCATTTGGAGGATTCTAACCCTTGAAACTTAATCTAACTCCAAATATTGCAAAATCTTTGAATATTTACAATCCATGCCACTAGGCCTTTCACCTAATGGAATTTGACTTTGGATCCCCCTCCAAATCATTTGATCCTTCTTAATACCTTGATATTAACTTATTAAGCAATGATCTACATCTTTTTAGATTCAATTTGACCCATAATTGACTTGAGACCAAAATGACCAAAATGCCCTTAAAGGAGGATTTTTGGACTTTTGGCCTAAACCCAATTTGATTTGACTTATCAACCTTTGAAATCTTCTTCAAATATCATTCCAATGGATCCTAAATGACTTTAGGAACACATTGAACCCAAACTTACTCTTTGGTTTGACTTGGTTGACCAAGTCAACCATGGTTGACCAAATCAACCCTTTAACCCAACACTTGTTAATTTTAACTATTCTAGTGATTTTGAATCAATTCAACTCATCAAGATTGGTTAATTATACACTTTTGACTTCAAATTCCTTGGCATGATGTCTTGTAGCACTCTTGACCTCCCTCATGCACATCCTAGTCACCATTGACTAGTCAACAAGTCAATGGGTCAAAAACAACCCTTGAAATGAGACCATAGCTTGGCCACCTCATCACCCCATAAAGCAAACCCTTTTTCCAAGCCAAAATCTCCTTTTGGCTAATGATAATATGCTTTTTCCCTCCCTAATTGATCATTAAACAAGCTCTATTAACCAAGACAAGCATTGGTTCATCCAAATGGGGGAAAAGGTGTGGTCCCTCTTCACATGGACCAAGAGATGTCACTCTCAACCACCAACCCTATTCCATAGCTTTGGGCAGCATAGGGGACACTTGGCACTCATCCAAAACCACTCCAAATCAAATCTTAACCATCCAATCCAAAAGCCAAAGGTAAAGTGAGGGAAAACTTGACCTAAAGGTGGCTTCTTCATCATTCCCTTTGATATGATCAAAATCTCCAAACTCTAGCAGCTCCCAACCTTCCAAGAGCTTCTCTCATACACTCCAACACATTTCAAGTCCTTCCCAAGCTTTTCCCAACCATTTCCAAGCCTCAAATCACTATTTTAGTGAAGAGAGAGCATTCTAGAGAGAGAAAGAGGACTTTCCAATATACCTTTCGATCCAGCGAGATCCAGCTTTTGGAGTCTTCAGTAAAGTTGTAGAGGATTTCTGCAGCTTTCCAACAAGCTAAAGATCTCAAAAATCCGACGGTTGGATCGTAAGTTATGCTCATTTTAAGTTTAAATTTCAATTTGAAACTGTAGCAATTTTACAATGAATGGAGCCTCCAAACTCCAGGCATTGTAAGATCATATTGCCCTCTAGCTACAGTTCAAATTTCGTGCAATTTCGTCGAGTATTTTGAAAGATATGAGCGTTTAAAGATTTCTATTCAAAATGAACTAGAGCAGATCTGGACCGTCCGATCGACGATCAGACGGCTCAGATCTGGGTATACCGTGCGGCTTCCTCCATGTTTGAATGTGGGTCATCCCGTGGTATGGGAGGGTGACGTGGCGTCACGCCACGCCGCCACGTCACCGTCAGCTGATTTGAATAAAAAATGCTTTAAATGCTCCAAATCTTCAAAAATTCACAGAAAATCGAATTTTCCACCAAATAGGGCGTTCTTGGGCTCGTTGGAAAGATAATCTAATGTAGTATTTATTAAAATTAAAATTATATTGATTTGATTTCTGTATTGTGAGATATTTGAGTTTATGTGAATTTCATTTATTGTTATTTTCTCACAATCCAGTGATCAAATGAAGCCCAAATTTTGGTGGATGATTATTGAGTATCTTAGGCATGTTTAATAATTTTTCTAGGTTTATATGCTCAATAGATTTCTGTGATATGAATTTTTAAGGTAAAAGGTCTATTTTGGACCCTAAACTTTGAAAATTCATAACTCTTTAGGGTTTTAGTATTTTGCTGTGATATTTTTGTGGTATGATTGAATGTATGTTAGGGTTAGACACACCAAGTTGCATGCCTATTTGAATAGTAGAGACACCTAGGAAAAATAATTAAGGAAATGTCTAGAAAATTTAGAAAATTCATAGGGCATTGTAAACACACCCAATAGGAGTGAAACTTGAACATAGTAAACTTAGTGACATCAGATACCTTAGGTTTAAATTTTACTCAATTTGGAGGTCATTAGGTTAGAAAATTGAGCATGTCAAATTTTAGCCCTTTAAGGACTTAGAAAATTCAATAAATCATTATAAATTTATATTAATTCCAAAAAATACCCATAATACCTCTAATTAACCATATTTCAACTCTTAATCATTGAAAATTTAATATCCTTTAATTTGACATTAAAATCCACTTTAATTTAATTTTAATCAAAATCAATGTTTAATCAATTTTAATTAATTAAAAATTATTAAAAATCCCAAAAAATCTTTAAACACTTGCTGATCTCTCCTTAGATCATTTCTGATCTTTGGAGTTGATTTCAAGAAGTTTGGGACTGATTTGGGATCAAATCACTAAAATGACCCTTAATTGAAACAATTTAATAATTTCAATAAATATCCAAACTTCGATAATCCATAACTAATTCCAGAAAAATCCAAATCACCCAAACTCACTTGCATTCAATTCCTAATAAGGTCTAATATTTATTAAAAATATTAAATTCCAGAAATTTGCAATATTTTAAAAAGTCAACAAATCGGTCAACTTTAAGTCAAAACTAGTTCAAAACTTCAAACCTTTGTAATAAAATGCAGAAAAATCTGATTTCAACGTACTTACCTTCTAACTGATCGTAGTAAGGTCTAGTATTTTAATAAAATACAAACGTTCCATAAAATACCTTTAATCAAAAATTCAACTTTTGACCCTTTAATTAAATCATTAAAATATTCTAAAAAATTCATAAAATTCAAAATTATTCTAAAACTCCAGAAAATATTGGTTTAATGCTTAAAACACTTAACAAATCCTTTAAAACACAACAACCACCCTAAAGTTGAAGTTTATTGGCTGGACTACTCCGGGCTGCGGGGCTAAGTGTCCTAAGGAGGCTGGTTCCTCGAGCCTGGTGGCACAACGCCACGAATGGATTCTAAGGGGTGTTAAATCTTAAAATAGATTAATATTTAATTCTTTAATATTTTTAAAAATCTCTAATTCAATCACATTAATTTGGTTTATCGGCTGGACTACTCCGGGCTGCGGGGCTAAGTGTCCTAAGGAGGCTGGTTCCTCGAGCCTGGTGGCACAACGCCACGAATCAATTAATGGCAAACTTAAATTAATCAAGCTTTAAAAATCAGCAACCAACTCCCTTTAATATCAATCCACTCCTTTAATTCTAACCAATTTAAATAACTTAATCAACCCCGATTGCTACTGGGTAACCCAGGCCTACGAGGCTATTAGCTTAGCCCCAAGGAAGGTGAAATAAACTTCACGGCCTCGGTGTGAAACAAAGGTAGCAATCAATTAACTTTTAAAATATATTTGATTAAAATTCCTAATTTATTAATACTTGAATTTTAATCTAAATTCCCTCCTAAGCCTTAACAAACTCAAACTTTTAGACAACTTCAATTAATAACCTACTTTAGGATCTATCCCAGCCACACGACCTTTCTCACACACTTTAGATGATGTGCTAGGACAACCAACTTTAGATCTAGGATAGGCCGGTGTTTACTTTACTGCTGTGTGCCGGATTTTTCGTAGTTTTCACTGCATGTTGTGGATGAAATTGCTTTGCTGTGTCTGTTTACTTTTTCTGTACTCTGTGGATGGATTGACGTGTTTGGCGACTAGATTACCCTTAGGTTAGGTACGATCTGGATGTTGACACAGTTTTCTGCAGGTGGCCACGCTCATGCAGGGCAATATAAAAAAGGTGGCAAATCAAAAAAATGCATAAATATTATAAACTCTTTGCACAGGTGCTTCAGCTGCTAAAGCCCCCAGATCATAAAAAGAGCGTGGCCAGTGTGTTTACTTTCTTTTCTGCTCATATACAACTGCTTGGGAATAACTGCTTTTTTTTATATATATTAATTGCTTAGGATAACCCTGCAGGTGAGTCTAGATTTTTATTTTGATATCAATGTAACTTGTGTAAGTGTCAAGTGTTGTGAAAGTTGATTTTGAGTTGGGATACATAGATCCAAAGCTTGGATTCCAAAGAGGAAAGGATACCCCTTTGGGGAACATTCCTTTTCCATTTGGAAATCCAAATTTGGATCATACATCTTCCTTACCCAAAGAGGAAAGAGTGGCCTTCCCCTTAGAGGGAAGTGCCCTCTTGTCCATTTGGGTAATCCACTACGAAGATTCCAAGAAGATTGAAGAAAAGGAGTCCAAAGAAGAATGAAATTGAAGATTTGAAGATTTGAAGATTAAGAGTATCCCACTCAAAAGAACTTGCGTCATCACTAGGTTTAGAATCCGGGTTGTTGCCAGTGGTGCCCGGCCACTTTACTTTCTATAATATTCTGGTTTGTAATAAGCAAGGCAATTCTGCCTATGGACATTTATTAATTAATTTGTATTTCATTTGATGATTTGATTGCCTTTAGGATTACTTGTTTTTACTAGTTTTTTGGCGATTGCATGCCGCTCTTTGTTTTCGCCTGGATACGTGAGGCTCGTGAGGGTGCGAAAGTTTTATACTCATAATCTTAAAAGTCTAAAATTTTAGCGAGTCTAAATAACATAGAAAGATAACGAATCTAGGGAATTAGCCGGGGATCGACCCCGGGGTCGCATGCATATTTCTGCATTACTCTTTCCTTGCTTTAGACCCTTCCCCGCTTGCGGGTAGAGTCCGGATAGTCTGACCTATGAGGACGAGGTGCCGGACCTGGGGAAGTCCAGTCTTCTAAAAAATTATTTTATAAGCCTGTTTTTAAAATTTTCAAGCATATTTGATTTGAGGTTGTTAACCAGCACGCATTGCATTAGATACAAATTAAAGAGTCAAAATTTTAATTTCATAGTCCTTAGCATTTTAGCACCCAACATAAGTCAAAGGGGCCAATTAGGAAAATCTCTAGATGTCGGCCCCGCCTCCCCAAACTTTAATTATAACGTCCCTACCACTCTTTCATAAAAGACCGGATTCATCTCTTTTAAATCGGTTAGGTGGTTAGCTGGCTCCCCAATCCAGGCCGGGGTAAGTCCAGATCTTGCACTGCATTAGTTAGGATCGGGCGACTGTGGTCCAGTGTCCAAAATAGATTTAGGATCCGGGGCAGATCTTTGATTATAAGACCCCAAATTTCGGGAATATAGTCCCAAATTTCTAATAAAATGCTCAACTCTAATTAAATATCATTTCAAATCCAAAACATAAAGCCCAACACTTAGATTAAGTTGGGACATTTCCGGATGGTTCTGGAATCTCAAAGTGTCCCCTACCTCTCATCCTTTAACTCCGTTAATAACTGTTCAATTTTGATCCATTCCCTTTTGATTTTCCAATAATTCTATTCATACTTTGATATCACTCCTAGAAACTCTAAACAAAATTTTGCCATTATTTTAATCGAGAGTTTTCGTAGGAGATTTTATCTCCCTACGATGTAATTAACTACGAGGGCTTGCGCTCGTAGGAGATTTAGAACCACACACGCACCTGATTTTAAAAATTGATTTTTCAAAACTCAATTGGATTTCTTTGGGAAAACTTAAAATACTAGTGATTATTATTATCATATTCAAAGAATTATTATCGAATGATATTTTCTCCCTTCGGGGAGATACATCTTTCTTTGATAAGGCTTTGGATGTGAACCTAACGATCACACTTCTTGAATATTGTATTGGATATTTAGTTGAACCTCATTTTGACCCTTCGGGGTCATATGAATTTCTCTTTAGCATCCGCTCACAATATTCAAGATGAATTTCATAATTCTAAATCTGAACGCCGTTATGAAATTTTATCTTTCGAGGTGATATATTCTTTCTAACGGAATGATTCAATTTTAGAATTAGAATTTATCTTTAACTCCCAAAGAAACCCAATATTTTCAAAACATGTTTTCAAAATTCCACCAACAAAAAAATGGCACGCCCGGTGGGACTAAATTTCTCTCTCCATCTTTAATAACGGCATAAATTTTATTGCATCGGTAGTTTTGACTACCCTTCTTCCGTTGGTACCTCTACCCATTTCTTCCTTGGGTGAGTGTGGCCAACATCAAAAAGACATGTCAAACAGAGAGGTGAGCGAGGAAACCTTTGTTCAAGTCGGGCTTTGACATTTTGCCTCCAAGTTAATTGGTAGAGCAATAGGGTCAAGTCAAATTCTTTAAGATCTTCCTTAATGTTGCAAACTTGCATATCCAATTAAATGTCGAATATGCTAAGTTTCACATCCTACGGAAGACCCTTCAGTCTCAAAATAAAAATTCAATTCTCCCTCTAACAACTCCAGGCTTTGACATTTTTGCCCCTAAGTTAATTGGTGGAGCGAAAGGGTCAAGCCATACCTTAAGGTCTTCATGTCAATTTTGTAAACCTGCATATTTGAACGAAATTCAATATGTTGAGTTTCAAAATTTGAAGAAGATCTGTTATTTTCAATTCTAAAATTCAAATATTCTCAATCAAATGTAGGCTTTGACATTTCACCCCAAGTCGATTGGTGGAATGAAAGAGTCAAGCCCAATCCTAGTGATTCTTCATATCAATTTCGTAGACCTGCATGTTCAAAAAACAAAATGTTACATGTTGAGTTTCGAAATTTGAAGAAGATCCATTTTAACTTCAACATTAAGTTCAAATTTTCTCAACCAAATCTAAGCTTTGACATTTCATCCCTAGTTAGTTGGTGGAATGAGAGAGTCAAGCACAACTCTTGAGATTTTCTTAACAATTTTGTGAACCTTCATGTTGAATGAAAACTCAATATTTTTAGTTCCAAAATTCGAAGAAAATCAATTGATTTCAAGATTCCAATTCCATTTCAAAATCAATTGATTTAAATCACCTTTTCTTAATTCAAGGAAATCAAATGTACTCAAAAGGCTAGAAAGATTGCTGAATCAGAAGCCTTAAGAGTAAGTCAAATTTGAGGCTAATGGAGGGTTCATTGCTCCTCTCACATGCCCCCCTCTTTGGTGGAAGCCACTCCTACCCTCTTCCTCATACTCAAGGAAGGGAGGTTGTGAGAATGATAGCATGATATCCACTTTGCCCTTTTGACTATTGCGCATAAAAGATCTACCAAATCTAAATTGAGCAATCAACAATAATAATCTATAGGCCCCCAATTGAGGGTTATGACCCATCCACTCTACTGGATGATGTTAGGTCACGTTACTATATGTGCCCTACTATATCATCTATAGAGGAGGAGGTGCAGAAACCGTTCAGGGTGCCACTCTCATAATTGCTAGGTCCCTAGTAATTAGGGAGGGGAATAATGATGGATCTGAGATCTTGTCAGATAGTGACACCATTTGAATTTAACTTCTAAAAGGGGTCCTATCGTGATAGATCCTTAGATTGAAATGATGCAGCACTAGTTAGGGGTAGTGCAGACCCCACAACAATCTCTTTCTTTAAAGAGATTGTGGAAATATAATTTATATTGATAGGGTCTTGCCACCTGGACTTGCTATTTTAAAGAAAATCACATTATTTCTCAAGTGTACTAGATCAGAATTTTTAAGATAGTTGATCCATCTTTTTAATGAAAATTGACCTCTACTTTAAATCAAAAATAGGAGAGAGTAGTGATTGACCCCACTGGATCTTTAAAGGCCCCTCCCTCCCACCGCTTCTGTGGGTTGATTTGATTTTTGAATTAAAATTTATATCAAACTTAAGTTGGTTTTTGAAATGAAAATCTTTTTAGTCTTCTTGCGGTTTTGTATCTTATAGGCTTCTCTTGCATGTTCTAAATCTATTCAATGATTTTCTAAGTCAAGTTAATATTTTCTTATCAAAAGATTGGGTCCAATTTGGGGATTATTCTTCCTTGGATAAGAGAATGAATTTCCTTCTCTTATACTTGTGATATAATCCTGGATTAAAAAAAAAAAAAAAAAAAAGAGAGCAATTATTTTAAGGTTTTAAAGAAAGTGAAGCCTCTTGTTAAAAAAAAATTTCAAAGGATGCACAAAGTGCATTAAAAAAAATTCAAAATCAAAAGAAGCGTAAAGTGCGCCAAAGAAATAAAAAGATGTGCAAAGCATGTCACAAAAAAATGAAAGAGGCTTCCTTCTTTTTAAATCCTTAAATCTCAAAGAGCCCGATCATATTTAATAGCTTGACTTTGAAAAATCTTGAATCTAGATTTATTGTCATGCATGGACAGTTTATTAGATAGAAAGTTCTATGCAAGAGAATTAAAAAGATTAAATTTCTCGATCCAACTTAAATCCTTTTGAAATTAATTTTAATTCAAACTTTCTACAAGGGAGAACTTAGTTCAGTTTCTATGAAATTTGATCCGGGTCAACAAAATCCAAAACCCTTGGCTCTTTTCGGGTCAATTGGGGTCACTCTACTTCTCACTATACTTTTGAATTTGTTCCCACTTGTCGTTCTGACAGGGTCCAAATGATTAAGAGGAAAATTTCAATTAAAAAATGAATCTTCTATTCTTGATAAGAATTCAAATCCCATTCTTGAAAGATATATGTGAGTCCTTAAACATAGGCATCATTTCTTTTAAGATCCACTATGTAAAATAACACTCTATGCTGGGTCCAAGGTTGTTCTCAAATAGAGGTGTGTTTTACATCGCACAAAATTGACTTTCAAAATTGAGTCACAACTAAGTAGAGTGCCTGAATCCAATTGGAAGAGCATGAAGGCCTCGAAGAAAGTTACTTTGAACTCAACAAAATTTGAAATGACATAAGTCATGTATGATTTAAGCTTGTGATAAAATTGTGTTACCTCAGGACTTTCCAAGTAGGAGACTTGGCTATAGTCCTTTGGAGACCAATTTTAGTCCACCATAAGATCAATGGAAGCTTTGAATCAATGTTGACTGGATCGTCCACCTTAGAGATGATCTATAAGAGAGGTTCATAACAATTGATTAATTTTGAAGATGCCACCAGATGATTCATTTCATTTGGGTGGTTCTTTAAGAAGTATCATGCATGATGAGGATCAAATTAAACATCAGATTCACCCCTTAAAATTCATAGAAATCAAATCAAGTTAAAAATCATCAATCAATTGTTTTCAATTCTCTTTTCCTCAAGGTTAGGTCCTTCCTTCCCTTAGGATTAGGCCCGCTAGTGGTGGAGTACGCCCTCCGTGGCACCACCCTAGCATTTGACCCAGGGATTAGTGATGGAGTACGCCCTTCGTGGCACCATCCTGATTCCCATTCGCTAGTGGTGGAGTACGCCCTTCGTGGCACCATCCTAGTTTGCCAGTTGAGGTCCTCTGTGTGGAGCAAGTTTCCTCCCCACATGACCATTCGCTAGTGATGGAGTACGCCCTTCGTGGCACCATCCTAGTTTGCCAGTTGAGGTCCTCTGTGTGGAGCAAGTTTCCTCCCCACATGACCATTCGCTAGTGATGGAGTACGCCCTTCGTGGCACCATCCTAGTTTGCCAGTTGAGGTCCTCTGTGTGGAGCAAGTTTCCTCCCCACATGACCATTCGCTAGTGGTGGAGTACGCCCTTCGTGGCACCATCCTAGTTTGCCAGTTGATCTGCCTATTTGGAGTAAGTCTTCTATCAGCATCCTATAGGCCTAAGGTTGGGTGATGCCCTTCCTTAGACCCAAGGCTAGGTATTCCCTACCTTGGTTTCCAGTTGATCCGTCTACTAGGAGTAAGTCTTCTATCAGCATCCTGTAGACCTAAGGTTGGGTGATGCCCTTCCTTAGACCCAAAGCTAGGTATTCCCTACTTTGGTTTCCAGTTAATCTGCCTATTAGGAGTAAGTCTTCTATCAGCATCCTATAGGCCTAAGGTTGGGTGATGCCCTTCCTTAGACCCAAGGCTAGGTATTCCCTACCTTGGTTTCCAGTTGATCCGTCTACTAGGAGTAAGTCTTCTATCAGCATCCTGTAGACCTAAGGTTGGGTGATGCCCTTCCTTATACCCAAAGTTAGGTATTCCCTACTTTGGTTTCCAGTTAATTTGCCTATTTGGAGTAAGTCTTCTATCAGCATCCTATAGGCCTAAGGTTGGGTGATGCCCTTCCTTAGACCCAAGGTTAGGTATTCCCTACCTTGGTTTCCAGTTGATCCGTCTACTATGAGTAAGTCTTCTATCAGCATCCTGTAGACCTAAGGTTGGGTGATGCCCTTCCTTAGACCCAAGGCTAGGTATTCCCTACCTTGGTTTCTCCAGTTCCCTTGTCTACTAGGAGTAAGTCTTCTATCAGCATCCTGTAGACCTAAGGTTGGGTGATGCCCTTCCTTAGACCCAAGGTTAGGTATTCCCTACCTTGGTTTTACCAGCTTTCTTTATCCAATAGGTGTAAGCCTTCCATTAGCATCCTATAGGCTTGAGGTTGGGGGATGATCTCCCTTCCATTCTCAAAATTCTACTTCCATTCGGTCAACGCCAATGTGTGCAGCAGAAGTTCCTTCTACCACACACATTGGGGGTCCATTTGTTGACCTCATTTTTGTATGAGGTCACTAAGGCCCTTCCAAACTCCAGATTAATTTTAGATCCTAGGATCCACTCTAGACCTTAGGATTCTTTCCTAGAGCCAGACCTTAGAGCCTACTCTAGAGCCTAGGATTCCCTTAAATCCTAGATCTTAGAACTCCTCTAGATCTTAGGACCACTCCAACTTCAAATCAATCCCCATCCTTGATCAACCTCAACCTCAAATCAATTCCTACACTTGATCAACTCCAACTTCAATTTGATTCCTACCTTTGATCAATTTAAATCTTAAACTTCATTCAACTAAAATTCAAATTAATTCAAGTTTCAAACATATCCAAACCTTGATCCAATCAATTTGACAATCCAACCTTCAACTTAAACTTTGATCCAAACTTCAATCTAGCTTTGACCTCATCCATTCATTAACAATCACCACATGATTGTAAATGATTTGGATACTCCAATACTAATCATTCAAACTTGAAATCCAATCCAAACCCAGAACTCATAGGCTAAAGACGTAGGTCCTAAAGCCCTTTCTAGATGATTTTGCCATCACCTCGAAACCCAGTCTTTTGACCTCTGATTCAGGGTCTATCAATTTCATATTGATGTGACATGACTCTAGAGGTAACCCTCCAAATTTGAGCTCATTTGGAGGATTCTAACCCTTGAAACTTAATCTAACTCCAAATATTGCAAAATCTTTGAATATTTACAATCCATGCCACTAGGCCTTTCACCTAATGGAATTTGACTTTGGATCCCCCTCCAAATCATTTGATCCTTCTTAATACCTTGATATTAACTTATTAAGCAATGATCTACATCTTTTTAGATTCAATTTGACCCATAATTGACTTGAGACCAAAATGACCAAAATGCCCTTAAAGGAGGATTTTTGGACTTTTGGCCTAAACCCAATTTGATTTGACTTATCAACCTTTGAAATCTTCTTCAAATATCATTCCAATGGATCCTAAATGACTTTAGGAACACATTGAACCCAAACTTACTCTTTGGTTTGACTTGGTTGACCAAGTCAACCATGGTTGACCAAATCAACCCTTTAACCCAACACTTGTTAATTTTAACTATTCTAGTGATTTTGAATCAATTCAACTCATCAAGATTGGTTAATTATACACTTTTGACTTCAAATTCCTTGGCATGATGTCTTGTAGCACTCTTGACCTCCCTCATGCACATCCTAGTCACCATTGACTAGTCAACAAGTCAATGGGTCAAAAACAACCCTTGAAATGAGACCATAGCTTGGCCACCTCATCACCCCATAAAGCAAACCCTTTTTCCAAGCCAAAATCTCCTTTTGGCTAATGATAATATGCTTTTTCCCTCCCTAATTGATCATTAAACAAGCTCTATTAACCAAGACAAGCATTGGTTCATCCAAATGGGGGAAAAGGTGTGGTCCCTCTTCACATGGACCAAGAGATGTCACTCTCAACCACCAACCCTATTCCATAGCTTTGGGCAGCATAGGGGACACTTGGCACTCATCCAAAACCACTCCAAATCAAATCTTAACCATCCAATCCAAAAGCCAAAGGTAAAGTGAGGGAAAACTTGACCTAAAGGTGGCTTCTTCATCATTCCCTTTGATATGATCAAAATCTCCAAACTCTAGCAGCTCCCAACCTTCCAAGAGCTTCTCTCATACACTCCAACACATTTCAAGTCCTTCCCAAGCTTTTCCCAACCATTTCCAAGCCTCAAATCACTATTTTAGTGAAGAGAGAGCATTCTAGAGAGAGAAAGAGGACTTTCCAATATACCTTTCGATCCAGCGAGATCCAGCTTTTGGAGTCTTCAGTAAAGTTGTAGAGGATTGCTGCAGCTTTCCAACAAGCTAAAGATCTCAAAAATCCGACGGTTGGATCGTAAGTTATGCTCATTTTAAGTTTAAATTTCAATTTGAAACTGTAGCAATTTTACAATGAATGGAGCCTCCAAACTCCAGGCATTGTAAGATCATATTGCCCTCTAGCTACAGTTCAAATTTCGTGCAATTTCGTCGAGTATTTTGAAAGATATGAGCGTTTAAAGATTTCTATTCAAAATGAACTAGAGCAGATCTGGACCGTCCGATCGACGATCAGACGGCTCAGATCTGGGTATACCGTGCGGCTTCCTCCATGTTTGAATGTGGGTCATCCCGTGGTATGGGAGGGTGACGTGGCGTCACGCCACGCCGCCACGTCACCGTCAGCTGATTTGAATAAAAAATGCTTTAAATGCTCCAAATCTTCAAAAATTCACAGAAAATCGAATTTTCCACCAAATAGGGCGTTCTTGGGCTCGTTGGAAAGATAATCTAATGTAGTATTTATTAAAATTAAAATTATATTGATTTGATTTCTGTATTGTGAGATATTTGAGTTTATGTGAATTTCATTTATTGTTATTTTCTCACAATCCAGTGATCAAATGAAGCCCAAATTTTGGTGGATGATTATTGAGTATCTTAGGCATGTTTAATAATTTTTCTAGGTTTATATGCTCAATAGATTTCTGTGATATGAATTTTTAAGGTAAAAGGTCTATTTTGGACCCTAAACTTTGAAAATTCATAACTCTTTAGGGTTTTAGTATTTTGCTGTGATATTTTTGTGGTATGATTGAATGTATGTTAGGGTTAGACACACCAAGTTGCATGCCTATTTGAATAGTAGAGACACCTAGGAAAAATAATTAAGGAAATGTCTAGAAAACTTAGAAAATTCATAGGGCATTGTAAACACACCCAATAGGAGTGAAACTTGAACATAGTAAACTTAGTGACATCAGATACCTTAGGTTTAAATTTTACGCAATTTGGAGGTCATTAGGTTAGAAAATTGAGCATGTCAAATTTTAGCCCTTTAAGGACTTAGAAAATTCAATAAATCATTATAAATTTATATTAATTCCAAAAAATACCCATAATACCTCTAATTAACCATATTTCAACTCTTAATCATTGAAAATTTAATATCCTTTAATTTGACATTAAAATCCACTTTAATTTAATTTTAATCAAAATCAATGTTTAATCAATTTTAATTAATTAAAAATTATTAAAAATCCCAAAAAATCTTTAAACACTTGCTGATCTCTCCTTAGATCATTTCTGATCTTTGGAGTTGATTTCAAGAAGTTTGGGACTGATTTGGGATCAAATCACTAAAATGACCCTTAATTGAAACAATTTAATAATTTCAATAAATATCCAAACTTCGATAATCCATAACTAATTCCAGAAAAATCCAAATCACCCAAACTCACTTGCATTCAATTCCTAATAAGGTCTAATATTTATTAAAAATATTAAATTCCAGAAATTTGCAATATTTTAAAAAGTCAACAAATCGGTCAACTTTAAGTCAAAACTAGTTCAAAACTTCAAACCTTTGTAATAAAATGCAGAAAAATCTGATTTCAACGTACTTACCTTCTAACTGATCGTAGTAAGGTCTAGTATTTTAATAAAATACAAACGTTCCATAAAATACCTTTAATCAAAAATTCAACTTTTGACCCTTTAATTAAATCATTAAAATATTCTAAAAAATTCATAAAATTCAAAATTATTCTAAAACTCCAGAAAATATTGGTTTAATGCTTAAAACACTTAACAAATCCTTTAAAACACAACAACCACCCTAAAGTTGAAGTTTATTGGCTGGACTACTCCGGGCTGCGGGGCTAAGTGTCCTAAGGAGGCTGGTTCCTCGAGCCTGGTGGCACAACGCCACGAATGGATTCTAAGGGGTGTTAAATCTTAAAATAGATTAATATTTAATTCTTTAATATTTTTAAAAATCTCTAATTCAATCACATTAATTTGGTTTATCGGCTGGACTACTCCGGGCTGCGGGGCTAAGTGTCCTAAGGAGGCTGGTTCCTCGAGCCTGGTGGCACAACGCCACGAATCAATTAATGGCAAACTTAAATTAATCAAGCTTTAAAAATCAGCAACCAACTCCCTTTAATATCAATCCACTCCTTTAATTCTAACCAATTTAAATAACTTAATCAACCCCGATTGCTACTGGGTAACCCAGGCCTACGAGGCTATTAGCTTAGCCCCAAGGAAGGTGAAATAAACTTCACGGCCTCGGTGTGAAACAAAGGTAGCAATCAATTAACTTTTAAAATATATTTGATTAAAATTCCTAATTTATTAATACTTGAATTTTAATCTAAATTCCCTCCTAAGCCTTAACAAACTCAAACTTTTAGACAACTTCAATTAATAACCTACTTTAGGATCTATCCCAGCCACACGACCTTTCTCACACACTTTAGATGATGTGCTAGGACAACCAACTTTAGATCTAGGATAGGCCGGTGTTTACTTTACTGCTGTGTGCCGGATTTTTCGTAGTTTTCACTGCATGTTGTGGATGAAATTGCTTTGCTGTGTCTGTTTACTTTTTCTGTACTCTGTGGATGGATTGACGTGTTTGGCGACTAGATTACCCTTAGGTTAGGTACGATCTGGATGTTGACACAGTTTTCTGCAGGTGGCCACGCTCATGCAGGGCAATATAAAAAAGGGGGCAAATCAAAAAAATGCATAAATATTATAAACTCTTTGCACAGGTGCTTCAGCTGCTAAAGCCCCCAGATCATAAAAAGAGCGTGGCCAGTGTGTTTACTTTCTTTTCTGCTCATATACAACTGCTTGGGAATAACTGCTTTTTTTATATATATTAATTGCTTAGGATAACCCTGCAGGTGAGTCTAGATTTTTATTTTGATATCAATGTAACTTGTGTAAGTGTCAAGTGTTGTGAAAGTTGATTTTGAGTTGGGATACATAGATCCAAAGCTTGGATTCCAAAGAGGAAAGGATACCCCTTTGGGGAACATTCCTTTTCCATTTGGAAATCCAAATTTGGATCATACATCTTCCTTACCCAAAGAGGAAAGAGTGGCCTTCCCCTTAGAGGGAAGTGCCCTCTTGTCCATTTGGGTAATCCACTACGAAGATTCCAAGAAGATTGAAGAAAAGGAGTCCAAAGAAGAATGAAATTGAAGATTTGAAGATTTGAAGATTAAGAGTATCCCACTCAAAAGAACTTGCGTCATCACTAGGTTTAGAATCCGGGTTGTTGCCAGTGGTGCCCGGCCACTTTACTTTCTATAATATTCTGGTTTGTAATAAGCAAGGCAATTCTGCCTATGGACATTTATTAATTAATTTGTATTTCATTTGATGATTTGATTGCCTTTAGGATTACTTGTTTTTACTAGTTTTTTGGCGATTGCATGCCGCTCTTTGTTTTCGCCTGGATACGTGAGGCTCGTGAGGGTGCGAAAGTTTTATACTCATAATCTTAAAAGTCTAAAATTTTAGCGAGTCTAAATAACATAGAAAGATAACGAATCTAGGGAATTAGCCGGGGATCGACCCCGGGGTCGCATGCATATTTCTGCATTACTCTTTCCTTGCTTTAGACCCTTCCCCGCTTGCGGGTAGAGTCCGGATAGTCTGACCTATGAGGACGAGGTGCCGGACCTGGGGAAGTCCAGTCTTCTAAAAAATTATTTTATAAGCCTGTTTTTAAAAATTTCAAGCATATTTGATTTGAGGTTGTTAACCAGCACGCATTGCATTAGATACAAATTAAAGAGTCAAAATTTTAATTTCATAGTCCTTAGCATTTTAGCACCCAACATAAGTCAAAGGGGCCAATTAGGAAAATCTCTAGATGTCGGCCCCGCCTCCCCAAACTTTAATTATAACGTCCCTACCACTCTTTCATAAAAGACCGGATTCATCTCTTTTAAATCGGTTAGGTGGTTAGCTGGCTCCCCAATCCAGGCCGGGGTAAGTCCAGATCTTGCACTGCATTAGTTAGGATCGGACGACTGTGGTCCAGTGTCCAAAATAGATTTAGGATCCGGGGCAGATCTTTGATTATAAGACCCCAAATTTCGGGAATATAGTCCCAAATTTCTAATAAAATGCTCAACTCTAATTAAATATCATTTCAAATCCAAAACATAAAGCCCAACACTTAGATTAAGTTGGGACATTTCCGGATGGTTCTGGAATCTCAAAGTGTCCCCTACCTCTCATCCTTTAACTCCGTTAATAACTGTTCAATTTTGATCCATTCCCTTTTGATTTTCCAATAATTCTATTCATACTTTGATATCACTCCTAGAAACTCTAAACAAAATTTTGCCATTATTTTAATCGAGAGTTTTCGTAGGAGATTTTATCTCCCTACGATGTAATTAACTACGAGGGCTTGCGCTCGTAGGAGATTTAGAACCACACACGCACCTGATTTTAAAAATTGATTTTTCAAAACTCAATTGGATTTCTTTGGGAAAACTTAAAATACTAGTGATTATTATTATCATATTCAAAGAATTATTATCGAATGATATTTTCTCCCTTCGGGGAGATACATCTTTCTTTGATAAGGCTTTGGATGTGAACCTAACGATCACACTTCTTGAATATTGTATTGGATATTTAGTTGAACCTCATTTTGACCCTTCGGGGTCATATGAATTTCTCTTTAGCATCCGCTCACAATATTCAAGATGAATTTCATAATTCTAAATCTGAACGCCGTTATGAAATTTTATCTTTCGAGGTGATATATTCTTTCTAACGGAATGATTCAATTTTAGAATTAGAATTTATCTTTAACTCCCAAAGAAACCCAATATTTTCAAAACATGTTTTCAAAATTCCACCAACAATCACTTATAAAGTCCGTATAGGTTGTTAAACCTATGTAAATATCCCAAGGCTAACAAGAAGGGAGGAGGTGAATTGGTATTTAAAAACAAATCTCTTGAAAATTAAAGAAAATAATTTTTTATATTTTTTGCAAAAATAATTTTTCAATTACAAAATGTAAAATGCTAAAAAAGAAAAGTGAAGAAATAAAAAATGAACACAAAGATTTGTAGTAGTTCGGTCTAATTAGACATACATCCACTGCCTGAAGACTCCCTCTTCATGTATTGTACTATTACCAAAGTGACTCTCCTCTTACCCCACAGGAAGGAAGAGAAGCATTTACCTTTTTCCTCTCTTCCACCAATCCCTAGTGCGGTAGAGTACTATTTATCCTTTCACACAATCTAAGTGTTGGTAGAGTTCCATCATCCTTTCACACCCTTTAAGTGTCGGCATAGTACCATCATTCTTTCACACCCTCCAAGTGTCGGTAGAGTACCATCATCCTTTAACACTCTCCAAGTGTCGCCAGGGTACCAACATCCTTCTTCAAAGATCTTCTCTAGAGTAATTAGAAAGAAGAAAAAAAGAGAAGCAATAAAAATATAAAAGAGATTCTTACCTTTAAATAACCTTCTAATCCGTTCACACTCCACTTGCAAGAACTCTCTCAATCAAATACTCTGCCAAAACACTATTTCACTCGCTCTAAAAGAAATCATGAAGAACAAAACCTATCAAGTCAGTTTCTAAGGATTATTTATATAAAAGATATGAAAAACCATCCAGAAAATTGAAAAGAGTAATTTTGAGCTTACACGAACATACAATACAATCGTAAATCATACGAATGAACAGTTAAGAAATTTTTTTGCATTGTTGGGATGGAAAGATACCCCATATTTTTGTACTCTAGATGTTGTTGGTACGAATAAGGGTTTATATAATATGATCAGTTCATAAAAATTTGATATTCATCGGGATGAAAAGGAACCCATTCTTTTTGTACTCTAGACGTTGTCTATACGAAGGTCACTTCGTACAGTATGATTAGTTCAGAAAAATTTGATGTTCGTTGGGAAAAAAAGGAACCCGTTCTTTTTATAATATAAATATCATTTGTACGAACAATGGTTCATATAGTATGATCAATTCATAATAATTTAGAAATTATTGGGATGAATAAAGATGTATCTATTTTGTACTATGGATGTCACTTATGAGAAGAACTCTTCGTACAGTACGATTAGTACCTAAAAATTTTTTCTTCCCATTATTCATTTAAATACTTGTAGGAGAAAATAACTGAACAAATTGTCCCGTACTGAAGAAAATCATACATTAAGATTAGTTTTTTTTCAAAAAATCTACAAAATTTTAACTCCCCCAATATGTGTGTATATGGTTACTAAATTATATTCACTCTATCAGACTTTAAAAAATAAAAAATAGACTCCATTTATAATAAATCCTAATCTAATCTGATTTGAAGACTTCAACAGTCTAGAGTATGATTTTCTTAAAATGTTAGTGCACACAAACAACAAAAGAAAAATACCCAATATATGTTGAAAGAAATAGTAAAGAAAATAATAATATTTGAAATCATCAAAAATACACATGTTGTAATAATCTCAACAATCAAAAAACTAAGTTACAGTAATCTCAGAAAAAAGAGGGGATGAATTCCCTGCTTTATATTTATGGCCTCCATCCATTCTCCTACTCATGGGAGCCAAATTGATAGGGCCTAAACCTTTATATTATTTAGATCATTTCTTTTTATAACCACCTTGCTTTAAGCCCACATGGGCTCTTTTGTTCAATCTTACGGATGTCAATATAATCTAATAGTAGTTGTTATGCCTCCAAGTGGATAGAAGGAATAAAAACACCTAAAACTAAAGCTTATGCATTAATAAATTTTTTTAAGAAAAATATACTTTTCTAGATTTAGAGTGCAAAGAGTAATGATACGTGATAGTGATATTAATTTTTATAATAAGGGAGTGGAGAAATCAATTTTGAAACATGGAATTAAACATAGGGTAGCAACTAATCATAATCCTCAAACAAATGGTTGATCTTAACAAGTAAAAAAATCTAGAGAATTTTAGTGAAAATGATGAGTCTAGAGTGAGCATTATTATTGGATAATGCACTCTTTAGTATATCTCCCTATAAATCAATTTTTGGAAAAGCATGCCACTTACCTTTAGAATTACAGCACAAAGCTTATTGTCTGGTGGAGTAATTAAATTACAAACTTAAGGTTTCTGAAGAGAAAAGGTATATATAGTTTGAATAAGTTAGACAAATTTAGCAAAAATGCCAATGAGAATGCCAAATTATACAACAACAACAACAACAATAACATCAAGCCTTTATCCCACTACGTGGGGTCAACTACATGAATCCTTTTTCTCCATTGTGTCCTATTAGAAGTTAAATTCTCATTTAAATCTAATAAAGAAAGGTCATTCCTAATATTTTCTAACCAAGTCTTTTTAAGTCTACCCCTAACTTTCTTAACATAAGTCAAATCTAATACCTCTACTCTCTTAATCGGGTCATCGGAAGGTCGTCGTTTTATGTGACCAAACCATCTAAGGAGACACTCTCTAATCTTATCTGATACTGGAGCTACTCCAACCTTTTCACGTATATGCTCATTTCATATCCTATCTCTGAGGGTAAAGCCACTCATCCACCTAAGGATCCTAAGCTCTGCCACACTTAACTTAGTATTATGCTTATCTTTTAATGGCCAACATTCAGCACCATAAAGCGTTGCAGGCCTCACTACCATCTTATACAATTTTCCCTTAAGTTTGAGGGGTACATTTCTATCACATAGCAAGCCCGATGCATTCCTCCACTTCAACCATCCAACTTCAATTCTGCTGATAACATCCCCATCTATTTCACCATCACTCTGAACAATAGATCCAAGATATCTAAAATGAGTACTCTTATTAATAACTTGATCGCCTAATGTCACAATCTCTTCACTAGGTCTATTACTACTAAAAGTACACTCCATATATTCCGTTTTAGATCTACTCAAGCAAAAACCTTTAGACTCTAAGGTTGACCTCCGTAATTCTAGTTTACCTTCAACTCCCTCTCCAGTCTTATCAACAAGAAGAATATCATCATCAAAAAGCATACACCAAGGTACATCCTCTTGCAAATGTCTCGTGAGAACATCCATGATTAAAGAAAAAAAAGATATGGGCTTAAGGCTGATCCTTGATGTAACCCAACCGAAATAGGGAAATACTTGGTCAATCCACCTTGTGTTTGAACACAAGTTATAGCTCATGCATACATATCTTTAATGATTTGAATATAAGCATTATTGGCTCCTTTCTTTTCAAGAACTCTCCATAGCACTTCTCTTGGAACTTTATCATATGCTTTTTCTAAATCAATAAATATCATATGTAGATCCTCCTTATTTTTCTATATATTTCTCCATCAAATCTCTTAATAAATGTATGGCTTCCATAGTCGACCTACCCGGCATGAATCCAAATTGATTTTGAGAAACATTAGTATCACGCCACAACCTATGCTCCATAACTCGCTCCCATAGTTTTAAAGTATGAAACATTAACTTAATACCTCTATAATTTCTCACAATCTTGTACATCACCTTTATTCTTAAAATAATGAATTAACACACTCATTCTCCACTCATATGGCATCTTTTTAGTCTTCAAAATAGTATTAAAAAGTTTAGTAAGCCAAGAAATTCCTTCCTCTTCTAAGCATTTCCACACCTCTATTGGAATATCATCAAGTCCAACAGCTTTTCCACCCTTCATTTTCTTTAAAGCCTCTCTAACTTCAATTTTACTAATACAACGATAAAAATAGAAATCTTTATTTTCATTTAGGGTGCTAAGGTCACTGTAATCATTTTATATTCACAATCTTCATTAAAAAGTTTAGTAAAATATCTCACTATGAGAATACCAAATTATATAATGAGAAAATTAAAAAGTGGCTAATTCACAAGCTCATTAAGCAAGAATTTGAGGCTACAAAAAAATTGCTATTGTATAATTCAAGGCTAGAATTATTTTCAGGGAATCTCATGTCCATGTGGTTATGACCATTCATTATTATTATGGTGTATCCTTATAAAACTATTGATATAACAGATTAATAAGACATACAAAATCTTCAAAATTAATGGTTAGAGAATGAAAACATAATTAGGAGGAGAAGTAGGTTTTGATAGGAGTTTAGTGGAGTTGATTCATCTTGGAAAAGTGATTGAAATAGTAAAGTTGAATATTGTAAATTTAGCATTGTTTAAGAGACAAGCTAATATATGTTCATTTAATCCTATTAGGAGATTGTGAGAATATTGGTGTTAAGAAATCAATTTGGTTAGGCTTGATTTATGTCCTTTGGAAATTGTGAGTGTGTTAAACTTCTTTTGTATGCTGGTGCATAATAAATAAATTTGGCTTAGTGCCGAAAGAACTAATGTTGCTTCGATGATAATGTAGCATTGAGCTAGAAAAGAAGTCCAGGTCTAAAATTTCTTTAACAAAAAATCTTTTTATAACTATTTCAATATCTAAAAAAATAAAAAAATTTATCCCTCGATGCGAAAGGGAATTAATTTCATGATAACTAAAATATCAGAGTTTTCAACAACACAAATAATCACATAAAAAATAAAGTGCAAAAAATAATAGGAACAAAAATGCCACAATTTATAGTTATTTTGTCCAACCTGACCTACTTCCACTCCTTGCTTGGACTAACCTTGTGAATCCTTAGAGCCATGAAAGGATCAAGGAAGAAGCTTAAAGAAGAAAATGAAGAACCTTGCTTAGACTAACCTTGCGAATCCCTTATAACTCTATCACACAAATAACTCTCCCTCTATTTTCTCTTAAATCACTCCTAAACTTTCTATCTATGCTCTCTCTTAAGACACTTAGTAGCAAAGGTCTTGGAAGCAAGTCTAAGTAAGTAGAGAGCCTCTCAAAAAGCCCTAAATTGTAAACTGCTGACACTGATCCTCAAGTGTGATCCAAGATCATCATATATATTTAGTTCAAAGTACTCTTATTAATAATGTTCGAGGAGACATACCATGTACAATCAATTCAAAAAGATAAATTGATCATCCAGGATGATTGAGATCATTGTCCAGTATGCTTAGAGAAAAATAACTCTTTCAGATAATATTAAATGTATTATCTTGTACAATAAGTTCAAGAGTTTGTATAGATCATCCAATATGATAGGCAATGATTAATTATCATCTCATGCAGAGCTTGGTTGGTATAGGATGAAATTGGGGGCTCGTTTTATATGTTTAGTTGAAAAACTATGCATTTCATCTTAGATGATATACAATAATAATTTATCTTCCCATTCATCACTCAGGTCATTAAGTACAATCGTCGCCAATTATTATATTCGATTTGATTGAAGAAATTAATCATAATTATTCCTTTAATCATTTAATCAATTTAAGCATAACTGTCATATATCATATAATATGATGCATATTATACATTACGATTGGACCCAAATTTTTAATTTTAAAAAATTACCTCAATTATGATTGATGGGTTTTTTACTGATTATATTGATTCTCCTGTACGATATTAATTATACAGTACGATGAGTTTAATCAACCTTAATTATCATAGGTGCCCTAATTAGTGTTTTTTGGTTAATTAATTGCCTAATATGATATAAATTGTATTGTATAATTAGTCAAAAAAATTCTACTTCTTTTTAACACACCAACTCACCCCCTTGAGTGTGTGTGCAAGATTACTTAGCTTTAGGATCTACCAGAATATATTACTAACTTAAAAAAGGTAAAAAGTACAAAAAAAATTGAAATTATAGACTTTAATACTAATCTTTCCAATTTTGAGTTGATCGTGATTAGATATGAACCGTGGACCTAAAATCTTTGTGAGGAGGGAAACAATAGATATGCAATAAATTAAAATATCAGGAGAAAACATAGTTAGAGATCCAATAAAATTTATTATCATCAAAATCACAAGACTTGGGTCCATATTCATAATAATCTCCTCCTTTTTATGATGACAAATATTATTGGTTTATGATTCAATAGGGTTTTGCTATTCTCTAAACTTCCCCTCACAAAGTAATTTTTTTCAAATATAAGGAAGGTGCATAAAAAAATTATTTTAAAATAAAAAACACCGCATACAACAAAATATAGAAAATTAACAGACAAACATGGAATTAAACTTTTCAAAGAAAAATATAAGTTACCAACACATGCTAGTCCCCCTTTTGACATAATTAAAAGAGGAGAAAGAACAAAAAACAAATAGAAAACTAAAAAAAAGCAAAAGTATAATGATAAAAAATTAAAAAAAGGAGTCCTTATCATGTGGAGGTGGGGGAGGGGGTGGTTGTAAGTACTGGTGGATTGAGGCAAACTGGTTTCAAAGAAAATCCATCTCTTGACCATGTTGTTGCTACTGTTGGGCTATATATTATTCAAAGCGAGCTAAGTCATTCTTATGTTGCTGCTGCTCAGCTATGTGGGAGTCAGAACAGGTCTCTCGGTAATTGATTCTCAACAAATTGAGCTGAGACTGCTGACAAATATGGAATATTGCGATGATGAGCACTATAAAGTATGTGGAAGGAACTATTAATATAGTAAATTAGGAGGTGATTAAGTGATGAGGGGAATTGAAAGTTATATTTAGTTTCTAGGATAAATGCAATGAGATGTCCTAAGGCTATATTACACTTTCTCTTATGGTGGTGATCTCTAATGATGGTCTGATTTTCAAGATAAAGGATAAGAAGATCATCTTCTTTGAAATCAATTTATGCCATATTGAAATAGGTCACAAGATAAAGAATAGGAATAATGTTGATTCTATCACCAACTTTAGGAGTGAAAGAGTTTCTAAGAATGTGCTCGATGATTTTGGCATCTTGAACTAAAGTGTTGACTTTGACTATTTGATATTTGATATCTAACATTGGATTCCCTAAGGGTGGAGTTGATAGAGGTCAAATCATAGTCAGGATTTGTAGCCACAACAAGAATTTTTTCATCAATAGTAAAAATCTGTAGGAATTCATGAAAGTCCTAATACGTTATTTCTACAAGTCACCTATTAACATAGGATTGGCGAGAAGTACTCTCACTATTGATTCTAAGGCTTGTAAAAAACTTAAAACTGAAAGTTCGATGGGGATGTTAAGCCCTACGAACTTAGTCCCAAGCTAACCAAGAGGGGGGGTGAATTGGTATTTTAAAAACTTCTTTTTACAGAGAAAAAAAATTGCATAAAACCAAATCACACCACAAAAATAAATGCGGAATTTAAAAGTGTGGAAGCAAGAAAAGGAACACAGAAGTTTATAGTGGTTCGGTCGACTCGACCTACATCCACTCCTTGGAGGCACCCTCCAAGTATTGCACTACAAAACGTGACTCTCCTTTAGCCCCCACGGCTAGGCGGAGAAACCCTCACAAGAATCTCCTTTTTGCCACCCCGGCAAGGCAGAGAACCTATCTCCTTTTGCTTCCTCCTGAAGCTGGCAGAGAACCAAAACCAAAAGCAAAACTCCTTACCTCTACCGACCCTTCCACGGACGAGAAACTCTAAACGAAGATGACGCAGAGCGATCCTTGAAGCAACCCTTGTGAATCACCTCACAAGATCCTCTCTCTCTCTCTCTCTTCTCTCTCTTTCTCTCCTCAAGGTCTTCTCAGGTCAAGGCAGCAGCCAAAGGTATTTTTTTAAAAACGTTGAACAAGAGCTCTTAAATAGAAGAGCTTCAAAAGAGCTCATTAATTGCAATTTGCCGACAATATTGTCCAGGCCGATATGGACATCGGTCTGGTCGATTAGTACAAATCAATGAAGATTGGCCAGAGCATCGCCCTGGATGGAAAACAGGACGATTGAAAATTGGCTTGATCGTCCTGACAATAGCCCTGGATACGGGCTGGCCGATATCGATCGTCCTGAAATAACTTAAGGTTTTTGACTAGATCGTCCTGGCCGATCCTGCGATCGTCCAGGACGATATGATCGTATCAATCATCCTTAATTACTCCCTTGATTTCCTGAACAATTATGGCATAATTTGTGAATATCGTCCAGGCCGATCCTTTGATCTTCCTGGCCGATAATTTAAAAATACAGTATACCATAATTGACTATGGCGGCTACTTTTTTCTGTTTTGAGCTTATCGTCCTGGCCGATACATGTATCGTCCAAGACGATCTGGTAATGTCGGCTGCCTTAATTAAGAATCCTTAATTAGACTTTCTATTTTAAGCTGATCGTCCAGGCCGATCAAAAAATCGTCCTGACCGATATGAGTAAAAACAGAAATTCTAAGTCTCTCAAGTGTGTGTGTGAAGGGTTACATAGCATAAGTCTCTTTGACTATTACAAGTAGACTCAAAAGGTGAAAATTAAACGTATAGACTGACTCAACCCTAAACCTATGCAATCCTGTACTTTGCTCCTTCTTGATCGTCCGATCTTTGATTCCTGAAAAGTTAGAAGCAACAAGCAGTACAAGAGAAACAGTGTTTGTCAATCATCAAACCATAAGTCATGAAAAATAGATTTGCAACAATCTCCCCTTTTTTGATGATGGAAAACACAAGTAGGAAAAATTAAATAAAAATAGGTTCATTAGAAAATCAAAGTTACACCAACTTTTTCCTACCATACTCTATCCTACTCCCTCTTTTGTCATCACAAAAGAGGGTCCAGAAACAACAGAAAAAAAAAACAAAAGACTAACAAGCAAACCACAAAAAGACAATAAACAATAACACAAAGCACAAACTAAAAGAACGAGGGATCCTAATCATCAGATGGAGGTGGTGGAGGTGGCTGCTGAAAGTAACTGGCAAGCGTGGTAAACTGAGCATTGAACTAGGCGATGTCCTGGTCATGCTGCTGCTGGTGGTGAGTAAGAAAACTGTCAAATCGGGCTAAATCCTCAGCGCGGTGATGCTCGTAACGGACAATGTCCTCAGAGTGTTGCTGCTCCTAGGCAGCAACATAGGCGTCAAACCGGGTCTCCCAACGATCAAATCTCTCAATCAACTGATCAACCGGTGAGTGCTGGTGGAGAAGAGCAGGGTCAGGAAAGGGAGCTGGAGCGGGAGCCTCCTCCTCTCTAGCCCTCCGAGGTTTTTCAGGGTGGAGACGAGTACTGTGAAGGGTGCTGAAGGAATTATTTGAGTAGAAGAGAGTTGGGAAGTCTGGTGGATTGGGATATTGAATTTGGTATTTAGTTTCAAGAACATAGGCTATGATGTGTCCTAAGGCTAGATTTGGCTTCCTTTTGTGGCCTGGATCGCGAATTATGGTTAGGTGATCAATGTATCAAAAAAATAGGTCCACAGTGTTGATTTTCCTATGAGCCATGATGTAGAAGGTAGTGAGGAAAAGTAGAGGGGTAATGTGGACTCGGTCGCCGGCTTTTGGAATGACGGAGGTGCGAAGGACATGTTGGATTGTCCTAGCATCTCTGACTAAAGAGCTAGTCTCTCCAACATGGTAAGGTACATTGGTCTGGCGAAGAAAGTGATTTGCCGTGGACCAGTCAAAATTAGGGTCAGAGGCGATTATGTGCAGCTTATCTCCGGTGGTGGATAGCTGTAAAAGATCAACACATTCCTGATATGTGATTTCGACAGGGCGTCGATTCACATAGGAGGTCAGGGCTGTGAAGGTAGGGTTGATGCGAATGTTTGCAAAAAATTTTAGAAGAAACTCTGGATTGAAAGGGAAAACAAGAGACAGAATGAAGCAAAGGGAGGTGTGAGCAAAAATATCCATTACCGGGTAAGAGATGTGGACTTGATTGATGATTCTGGAGACAGTGATTCCACACTCTTTATAACGATGATAGGCGGCTTCATCTTCTGCTTCCCGGAAACGAGGGTCAATCCTTGCCCTCGAGGAACTTCCAGAAGTCTGTCGGGCACGTTTCCCACCAGCCATTGAGAGCACTAAGCAAAGAACACAAGAGGATAAAGGGTTGGAAGTGAAAAACCATGGCTGGAACGGCCTCAATTTAAAGAAACGGCCATATCGTTCTGGCCGATCGCAGAATCGTCCAGGCCGATATGGTTCAATAATTACGTACAGGCCGATTTGTCAAAAAGGCGGTCCAATCGTCCGGGCCGATCAGATATCGGCTAGGCCGATTAGACACAAGCGATCGGCCCGAGGAGTCAATCCGGACGACCGTTGAAAAAGCAGATTGTCCGGGCCGATTAGGTTTATTGTCCAGGACGAGGCACAATAATTGATCGTACCGGCCGAAGTTAAAACGTTTTAAATGCTTGCCACGTGTATCGTCCAGGACGAACAGTGGATCAGCCCGGCCGATGGTCCAATAATGGATCGTCCGGGGCCGAATTTAAAGATCAAAATGTGCTGACACGTGGATCGTCCAGGACGATCCAGTGTATCGGCCAGGACGATGCACATAAAATGCATCGGCCAGACAAATATACTATCGGCCAGGCCTATAACCAAGAGATTGATCAAATCGTTCGGGACGATAAAGTATCGTCCAGGACGATGAATTGCAGAAAGCACAGAAAAGGTCATCAGATGGATTTTGAACAGAATTTGTCATATCGGTCAGGACGATAGAAATATCGGCCAGGCCGACGGGACTTGAATTTGAAATCAAGAAAAGAATGGTGATGATCAAGACCCTCAAAAATAAAATAAAAGAAAAAAAATAGTCAAAGATACAGAAAAAAAATAAAAACAACATAATGAAAACCAAACACCAAACTTTTTGGATTTTAATTTTTCTATTTTTTTTTGTTTTGTTTTATGGAGGCATCACATGATAATTCTTTTCAGAAATTAAACTTTTAGAGTTTCAAGAGATCAAGAAGTTTAACAAATCTCAATCAGAAGAAGGTAGAAAAACTGATCTTGTTAATCCTAGATCGGACATCCTTTAGGGTACAAAATTCTTTTGGAAAACAGAGGCCTAACTCGGAATAACAAAAAAATATGATAAGAAGATCCATTCAAGACTTGTTTACAACTAAAATAGCTCATAAATAATAAACCAAAGTAATTTT